>ML664170.1:7539270-7858114 GCA_007570785.1 Antilocapra americana | reverse complement strand
ACCTTAAATGTAAACGGGCTGAATGCCCCAACCAAAAGGCAAAGATTGGCCGATTGGATACAGAAACAAGACCCCTATATATGTTGTCTACAAGAGACCCACCTCAAACCTAGGGACACATATAGACTGAAAGTTAAAGGCTGGAAAAAGATATTCCATGCAAATAAAGACCAAAAGAAAGCAGGAGTGGCAATACTCATATCTGATAAAGTAGACTTTAAAATAAAGGCAGTGAAAAGAGATAAAGATGGACATTACATAATGATCAAAGGATCAATCGAGGAAGAAGAAATAACAATTATAAATATTTATGCACCTAACATAGGAGCTCCACAATATGTAAGGCAAATGCTAACAAATATGAAAGGGGAAATCAACAACAACACAATAATAGCAGGAGACTTTAATACACCACTCACACCAATGGATAGATCAACTAGACAGAAAAGTAACAAGGAAATTCAAACTTTAAATGAAACAATAGACCAACTAGACCTAATTGATATCTATAGGTCATTCCACCCCAAAACAAGGAATTTCACCTTTTTCTCAAGTGCACACGGGACCTTCTCCAGGATAGATCACATCCTGGGCCATAAATCTAACCTTGATAAATTCAAAAATATTGAAATCATCCCAAGCATCTTTTCTGACCACAATGCAGTGAGATTAGATATCAACTACAGGAGAAAACCTCTCAAAACTTCCAACATATGGAGGCTCAACAACACACTGCTGAATAACCAACAAATCGCAGAAGAAATTAAAAATGAAATTCAGTTATGCATGGAAACGAATGAAAATGAAAACACAACAGCTCAAAACCTATGGGACACTGTGAAAGCAATGCTAAGGGGAAAGTTCATAGCAATACAAGCTCACCTCAGGAAACAAGAGAAAAATCAAATAAATGACCTTACTATACACCTAAAGCAACTAGAAAGGGAAGAGATGCAGAAGCCCAGGTCTAGTAGAAGGAAAGAAATCTTAAAGATCAGGGCAGAAATTAATGCAAAGGAATCAAAAGTGACCATAGCAAAAATCAACCAAGCCAAAAGCTGGTTCTTTGAGAAGATAAATAAAATTGACAAACCGTTAGCCAGACTCATCAAGAAACAAAGGGAGAAGAACCAAATCAACAGAATTAGAAATGAAAACGGAGAGATCACAACAGAAAACACAGAAATACAAAGGATCATAAGAGACTATTATCAGCAACTATATGCAAATAAACTGGACAATTTGGATGAAATGGACAAATTCCTAGAAAAGTACAACTTTCCAAGACTAAACCAGGAAGAGATAGATAATATTAATAGACCCATCACAAGCATGGAAATTGAAACCGTAATCAGAAATCTTCCAAAAAACAAAAGCCCAGGACCAGATGGCTTCACAGCTGAATTCTACCAAAAATTTAGAGAAGAGCTAACACCTATTCTACTCAAACTCTTCCAGAAAATTGCAGACGAAGGTAAACTTCCAAACTCATTCTATGAGGCCACCATCACCCTAATTCCAAAACCCGACAAAGATGCCACAAAAAAAGAAAACTACAGGCCAATATCACTGATGAACTTAGATGCAAAAATCCTCAACAAAATTCTAGCAAATAGAATCCAACAACACATCAAAAAGATCATACATCATGATCAAGTAGGCTTTATCCCAGGGATGCAAGGATTCTTCAATATTCGTAAATCGATCAATGTAATACACCACATTAACAAATTAAAAAATAAAAATCACATGATTATCTCAATAGATGCAGAGAAAGCCTTTGACAAAATTCAACATCCATTTATGATAAAAACCCTCCAAAAAGCAGGAATAGAAGGAACATACCTCAACATAATAAAAGCTATATATGACAAACCCACAGCAAACATTATCCTCAATGGTGAAAAACTGGAAGCATTCCCCCTGAAATCAGGGACAAGACAAGGGTGCCCACTCTCACCACTACTATTCAACATAGTTTTGGAAGTTTTGGCCACAGCAATCAGAGCAGATAAAGAAATCAAAGGAATCCAGATTGGAAAAGAAGAAGTAAAACTCTCTCTGTTTGCAGATGACATGATCCTCTATATTGAAAACCCTAAAGACTCTACGAGAAAATTACTAGAGCTAATCAGTGAATATAGCAAAGTTTCAGGATACAAAATCAACACACAGAAATCCCTGGCATTCCTATACACTAACAGTGAGAAATCAGAAAGAGAAATTAAGGAAACAATTCCATTCACCATCGAAACAAAAAGAATAAAATACTTAGGAGTATTTCTACCTAAAGAATCAAAAGACTTGTATATAGAAAACTATAGAACACTGATGAAAGAAATCAAGGAGGACACAAACAGATGGAGAAATGTACCGTGTTCGTGGATTGGAAGAATCAGTATAGTGAAAATGAGTATACTACCTAAAGCAATCTATAGATTCAATGCAATTCCTATCAAGCTACCAGAGGTCTTCTTCAAAGAATTAGAACAAATAATTTCTCAATTTGTATGGAAATACAAAAAACCTCGTATAGCCAAAGCAATCTTGAGAAAGAAGAATGGAACTGGCGGAATCAACCTACCTGACTTTAGGCTATACTACAAATCCACAGTCATTAAGACAGTATGGTACTGGCACAAAGACAGAAACATAGATCAATGGAACAGAATAGAAAGCCCAGAGATAAATCCACGCATCTATGGACACCTTATCTTTGACAAAGGAGGCAAGAATATACAATGGAGAAAAGACAACCTCTTTAACAAGTGGTGCTGGGAAAACTGGACAGCCACTTGTAAAAGAATGAAACTAGATCACTTTCTAACACCATACACAAAGATAAACTCAAAATGGATTAAAGATCTAAGCATAAGACCAGAAACTATAAAACTCCTAGAGGATAACATAGGCAAAACACTCTCTGCTATAATCCAAAGCGGGATACTCCATGACCCACCTCCCAGAATATTGGAAATAAAAACACGAATAAACAACTGGGACCTAATTAAAATTAAAAGCTTTTGCACAACAAAGGAAACTATAAGCAAGGTGAAAAGACAGCCTTCAGAATGGGAGAAAATAATAGCCAATGAAACAACAGACAAACAATTAATCTCAAAAATTATTTAACTTTTAAAAACTGATTTCCCAAGGGCTGAAGTGTAGGAAAACCTTGCTAACTTTATCTCAGGCATTTTTTAAATAGAGAAAGCAGTTTCAGCAAAATGTCTCCTTATTAGCTGCATGTTTCACAGGGTTGTGTTGGGTTCTGCAGCTGAGGAGTAGCTATAAACATGCTTATTTAACTTATATGCAGAGTACATCATGAGAAATGCTGGGCTGGAAGAAGCACAAGCTGGAATCAAGACTGCCAGGAGAAATATCAATAACCTCAGATATGCAGACGACACCACCCTTATGGCAGAAAGTGAACAGGAACTAAAGAGTCTTGCTGAAAGTGAAAGAGGAGAGTGAAAAAGTTGGCTTAAGGCTCAACATTCAGAAAACTAAGATCATGGCATCTGGTCCCATCACTGCACGGCAAATAGATGGGGAAAGAGTGGAAACAGTGTCAGACTTTATTTTTGGGGGCTCCAAAATCACTGAAGATGGTGACTGCAGCCATGAAATCAAAAGACGTCTACTCCTTGGAAGGAAAGTTATGGCCAACCTGGATAGCATATTGAAAAGCAAAGACATTACTTTGCCAACAAAGGTTCATCTAGTCAAGGCTATGGTTTTTCCAGTAGTCATGTTTGGTTGTGAGAGTTGGACAGTGAAAAAGGCTGAGCTCTGGAGAATTGATGCTTTTGAACTGTGATGTTGGAGAAAATTCTTGAGAGTCCCTTGGACTGCAAGGAGATCCAACCAGTCCATCCTAAGGGAAATCAGTCCTGGGTGTTCATTGGAAGGACTGATGTTGAAGCTGAAACTCCAATACTTTGGCCACCTCATGCGAAAAGTTGACTCATTTAAAAGACCCTGATGCTGGGAAGGATCGGGGGCAAGGAAGAGAAGGGGAAGGCAGAGGATGAGATAGCTGGATGGCATCACTGACTCAATGGTCATGGGTTTGGGTGGACTCTGGGAGTTGGTGATGGACAGAGAGGCCTGGCGTTCTGTAGTTCATGGGGTCGCAAAGAGTCGGACATGACTGAGTGACTGAACTCAACTGAACTGAACTGAAGAGAGAACAGTGAGGTGAAAGTTGCTCAGTCATGTCTAATTCTTTTTGATCCCTTGGACTGTAGCTTGCCAGGATCCTCTGTTAATGGGATTCTCCAGGCAAGAATAGTGGAGTGGGTAGATGTTCCCTTTCCAGCAGGTCTTCTCAACCCAGGGGTTCTTTACTGGCTGAGTCATCAGGGAAGCACAAGAGAAAGCAGTTGATCACTAATAGTTACTTTCTCTTCACACTTTATTTGCCCAACTAAACTAGTCTCATAGCACTCTGTTTCTTTATGTAATGATTGGAATTAGATCTGATGTTAGAGTCAGATATCTGGAGGTTCACTTCTATTACCTGTAGAGATGTAATATTTTCCAGTGGTTTATAGTAAAAAAAAAAAAAAAAAAAAGGGAGAAAAGAATAGGGTTGTAGTAGCTGATTCGGGCCACCTGTTACTTTCTTTGTGTCATTCCAAGACCTGGCTGGAGAAAAAAGAAGCTGAACATGACATAGGCTAGAGAGTTGATCCCAAAGGAGGGATTGGACAGATAATTCCAAGCTTTGTCAGGAGATGGATCAGAATACAAATAGTTAGGAGTAAACCGAAACTTCTATCACTTTATTTTTGCCTTATTCTCCTAACACTTAGTAAGTATAGGTAGTTCAGTTGAGTCGCTCAGTCATATCCAACACTTTGCAACCCCATTGACTAAAGCAATCCAGGCTTCCCAGTCCATCACAAACTTCTAGAGCTTACTCAACTCATGTCCATCAAGTCGGTGATGCCATCCAACCATCTCATCCTCTGTCGTCCCCTACTCCTCCTATCCTCAATCTTTCCCAGCATCAGGGTCTTTTCAAATGAGTCAGTTCTTCGCATCAGGTCACCAAGTATTGGAGTTTCAGCTTCAGCATCTGTCCTTCAACTGAATATTCAGGACTGATTTCCTTTAGAATGGATTGGTTGGATCTCCTTGCAGTCCAAGGGACTCTCAAGAGTCTTCTCCAACACCACAGTTCAAAAGCATCAATTCTTCAGTGCTCAGCTTTCTTTAGTCCAACTCTCACATCTATACATGACTACTGGAAAAACAATAGCTTCGACTAGACGGACCTTTTTTGACAAAATAATGTCTTGTCTTTTTAATATGCTGTCTAGGTTGGTCATAGCTTTTCTTAACAGGAACAAGCATCTTTTAATTTCATAGCTGCAGCCACCATCTGCAATGATTTTGGAGCCCCCAAAATAAATACTTTCACTGTTTCCATTGCTTCTCCATCTATTTGCTATGAAATGATGGGACCAGATGCCATGATCTTAGTTTTCTGAATGTTGAGTTTTAAGCCATCTTCTTCACTCTCCTCTGAGTCGCTTCAGTTATTTGCTTTCTGCCATAAGGGTGGTGTGATCTGCATATCTAAGGATACTGATATTTCTCCCAGCAATCTTGATTCCAGCTTGTGCTTCTTCCAGGCCAGCATTTCTCATGATGTACTCTGCATATAAGTTAAATAAGCAGGGTGACAATATACAGCCATTTTTTTTTAAAAAATAATTAATTTATTTATTTATTTTAAATTTTCTTTACATTATTATGTTGGTTTTGCCATACATTGACATGAATCTGCCATAGCTATACATCTGTTCCCCTTCCAGAACCCCCCTCCCTCCTCTCTCCCAATTCCCTCTCTCTGGGTCATCCCTTGATTTACTCCTTTCCTGATTTGGAGCCAGTCTGTTGTCCCATGTCCAGTTGCTTCTTGACTGGCATACAGATTTCTCAGGAGGCAGGTCAGATGGTCTGGTATTCCCATCTCTTGAAGAATTTTTAACACAATTTGTTGTGATCCACACAGTCAAAGGATTTGGAGAAGTCAACAAAGCAGAAGTAGATGTTTTTCTGGAACTCTCTTGCTTTATCGATGATCCAACAAATGTTGGCAATTTGATCTCTGGTTCCTCTGCCTTTTGTAAATCTACCTTGAACACCTGGAACTTCATGGTTCACGTACTGTTGAAGCCTGGTTTAAAGGATTATGAGCATTACTTTACTTTCATGTGAGATGAGTGCAATTGTGTCCTAGTTTGAACATGCTTTGGCATTTCCTTTCCTTGGGATTGGAATGAAAATTGACCTTTTTCAGTCCTGTGGCCACTGCTAAGTTTTCCAAATTTGCTGGCATATTGAGCGCAGCAAACAGAATCATCTTTTAGGATTTGAAATAGCTCAACTGGAATTCCATCACCTCCACTAGCTTTGTTTGTAGTGATGCTTCCTAAGGCCCACTTGACTTTGCATTTCAGGATGTCTGGCTCTAGGTGAGTGATCTCATCATCATGATTATCTGGATCGTGAAGATCTTTTTTGTATAGTTCTTCTGTGTATTCTTGCCACCTCTTCTTAATATCTTCTCCTTCTTTTAGGTCTATACCATCTCTGTCCTTTATTGTGCCCATCTTTGCATGAAATGTTCCCTTGGTTTCTCTAATTTTCTTGACGAGATCTATAGTCTTTCCCATTCTATTGGTTTCCTCTATTTCTTTGCATTGATCACTGAGGAAGTCTTTCTTATCTCTCCTTGCTATTCTTTGGAACTCTCCATTCAAATGGGTATATTTTTCCTTTTCTCCTTTGCCTTTCTTCCTTCCTCAGCTCTTTGTAAGACCTCCTCAGTCAACCATTTTGCCTTTTTGCATTTCTTTTTCTTGGGGATGGTCTTGATCCCTGCCTCCTGTACAGTGTCACAAATCTCCTTCCACAGTTCTTCAGGCACTCTGTCTATCAGATGTAATCCCTTGAATCTATTTCTCACTTTTACTGCATAATTGTAAGAGATTTGATTTAGGTCATGCCTGAATGGTCTAGTGGTTTTCCCTACTTTCTTCAATTTAAATCTGAATTTAGCAATAAAGAGTTCATAATCTGAGTCACAGTCAGCTCCTGGTCTTGTTTTGCTGACTGTATAGAGCTTCTCCATCTTTGGCTGCAAAGAATATAATCAACCTGATTTCATTACTGACCATCTGGGGATGTCCATGTGTAGAGCCTTCTCTTGTGTTCTCTTGTGTTGTTGGAAGAGGGTGTTTGCTATGGCCAGTGTGTCCTCTTGGCAAAACTATTAGCCTTTGCCCTGCTTCGTTCTGTACTGCAAGTCCAAATTTGCCTGTTACTCCAGGTATCTCTTGATTTCCTACTTTTGCATTCCAGTCCTGTATAATGAAAAGGACATTTTTGGGATTGTGTTAGTTCTAAAAGGTCTTGTAGATCTTCACAGAACCATTCAACTTCAGCTTCTTCAGCATTACTGGTCAGGGTATAGAATTGAATTACTGTGATAATGAATGGTTTGCCTTGGAAACGAACAGAGATCATTCTGTCATTTTTGAGATTGCATCCAAGTACTGTGTTGTAGACTCTTTTGCTGACTATGATGGCTACTCCATTTCTTCTAAGGGATTCTTTCCCATGGTAGTAGATAAAATCGTCATCTGTGTTAAATTCGCCCATTCCAAGTCCATCTTAGTTCACTGATTCCTAAAATGTCAATGTTCACTCTTGACATTTCCTATTTGACCACTTCCAATTTGCCTTGATTCATCGACCTAACATTCCAGGTTCCTAGGCAATATTACTCTTTATAGCATCAGACTTTACTTCCATCACCAGCCACATCTACAACTGGGTGTTGTTTTATACTTTTTTGCTTTGGCTCCGTCTCTTCATTCTTTCTGGAGTCATTTCTCCACTCTTCTCCAGCAACATATTGGGCACCTACCAACCACTTGAGGAGTTCATCTTTCAGTGTCCTATCTTTTTGCCTTTTCATACTGTTCTTGGGATTCTCAAGGCAAGAATATTGAAGTAGTTTGCCACTCCCTTCTCCAGTGGACCATATTTTGTCAGAACTCTTCACCATGACCCATCTGTCTTGGGTATCTGTACACGGCATGGCTCATAGTTTCACTGGTTTGGACTGGGTTGTGATCCTTGTGATCAGTTTGGTTAATTTTCTGTGATTGTGTTTTTCATTCTGTCTCCCCTCTGATGGATAAGGATAAGAGGCTTATGGAAGCTTCTTGATGGGAGAAACTGACTGAGGGAGAAACAGGGTCTTGTTCTGATGGGCACGACCATACTTAGAAAATCTTTAATCCAATTTTCTGTTGATGGTCAGGGCTGTGTTCCCTCCCTATTGTTTGACCTGAGGCCAAATTATGGTGGAGGTAATGAAGATAATGGCGACCTCCTTCAGAAGATCTTATGCATGCACTTCTGCATTCTGCCCCAGACCCTGCAGCAGGCCACCATACACCCACAGCTTCTCTCGAGACTCCTGTACACTCACGGGCAAGTTTTGGTCAGTCTCTTGTGGGATCACAGCTCCTTTCTCTTAGGTCCTGGTGGGCACAAGGTTTTGTTTGTGCTGTCTAAGTGTCTGTTTCCCCAGTTCTGTGTAATTTCTGGTGGCTCTGTGGTGGGGTTAATGGCAACCTCCTCCAAGAAGCCTTATGCTACATCCACATCTGCTGCATCCAGAGCCCCCTGACCCTACAGTAGGCCACTGCTGACCCTTATCTCAGTAGGAGACACTCAGACACAGTTCTGGCTCAGTCTCTGTGGGGTCTCTGGGTTCTGGTGTGAACAAAGTTTGTTTGAGCCCTCCAAGCATCTCCGGTGGTATGGGGTTTGATTCTAAATACAATTTTGCACCTCCTATCAACTTGCTTCTTGTTCAGATATCTCCTTTGCCCTTGGACATGGGGTGTCTTTTTTTTGGTAGGATCCAACATTCTTCTGTTGATGGTTGTTCAACAACTGGTTTAATTTTGGAGTTCTTACAGGAGTAGATGAGCACATGTCCTTCTACTCCACCACCCTGAAAACTCAGTATAGGTAACTATGGATCTATAGGCATTTATCATCTTTCACTGGAGATCAAGAGCTTTCCAGTTTTAATTTTCAGTTACTTTTCTGTCTCTGCTTCACTTCTAACTTTCTTTCTTTCCTTTTTTTTTAACTTTATCGAAATACATCAAAATACAACTGTGGGCCACACATTATGTTATATACTGACAAGGCAAACATAAATGTCAAGTGCATGCATGCTCAATCATGTTTGACTTTTGGTGACCCTATAGACTGTAGCCACCAGACTCCTTCATTCATGGAAATTCCCAGACAAGAATACTGGAGTGGGTTACCATTTCCTACTCCAGGGGATCTTCACAACTCAAGGCTCAAAACTGTGTTACCTGCATCTGCTTCATTGGCAGGCAGATTTTTAACCACTGGCACCACCTGGGAAGCCCTGAATGTCAAGATCCTCACTCCAAAGAAGTTCATAGACATGACAATGAAACAGAGTTGAAAGAGAGGTTAAGAAGGCTTAAGAGTGAAATAGGCCATATCTAAACCTAAATTTTAGAGGATCAAGAGGTAATACACAAACAGGGTCTTAATAGATGAGCAGTTAGCTAGACAGTGAAGGGGTGGAGGTGATGAAGTATTCAAAAGAGTGAAGAATGTGGACAAAAGAATGTCACCTGTCATATCAGTAAACAAAGGATGCTGCAGTCATGGAGCTGGCAGCCACTGCAGCCACCCTCAGCTGTGCACCCTGAGATGATTCAGGGTGGATAAAAACAGGATGCTGGCCCTAGAGTGAATGTGCCTATCAAAGGAGTGATTTCAATAAGCCCTGATTCTTCCATCTACTTATACATAGAATTGATTAATTTGAGATGTCTGGTTTTCTTTTAACTACTAGTAAGTAATCTTTTGATGTCCTAACCACCTTGTTTTTGTTGCAAAAACTCCTTTATATCCTGGCACTTCTCTTACCTCTTGGAAGCAGTTCCTCAGGGCTGAGAGGCTGTGTCCCAGGCTTAAGTCCTCAGAGAGTTTGTTGAATAAAATAGAATTCTCTGCTTTTAGGTTTTGCATCTTCTTTCAGAAAGGAGGCATCATGTACAGTGATGTGGAAATCAGAGGGGTCATGATGACCTCAAGTAATGCTAAGTGGTTCAGTGTGGTGGGGACATTAGGCATTAGCTATCTTTTAAGTAATTTATTCAACATAGTGAAGAAGTGACTGAGGAAGAATTTTCAATCAGATCTTCCTGAACCTAAAATCTATATCCTGAACCCTGACTATGCATACCATATGATTTAAAAACATGCAGTCAAAACTAGATATTTGACAATGTAACTAGTGTTTCAATGATTGCTCTTTTGCCAAAGTACAGAAGACAGATGTCAATTAAGCAAATATTCTCAGACAATTTCATCTTACATGAAATAAATAGACTTATTTTTTCTGTTTTTATTACAAAAGGCTGTTAGTTCCATTCCTATGATAAGTATTATTTGCCTAAAATTTCATGCTTAGCGTTTAAAAATAAGGAAAGATTTTACTCAGGTCGTTTTCTATCAATGGCAATTTAATTGCAAGGATCTACTTGAACTAAAGTAATAATAGGATTCAACTCAGGTAAAGAGAGGAGAATTCAAGCTTTCACTCATCAACACAACTCTATTCCTAAGAGGATAATTTTGTCATCAATGCCTTAATCGTTTCTTGAATTACCTCAATTACTTCTGTTCATTCTATTATCAGATTCTTCAGAGAACTGAAAGGAACAATTTTGCTATCATATTTTATTTTAAGTGGATCAGGTTTGGAGACAACTTGGTTGCACAAACATCAATAGGATTATCTTCCCTATCAAATAAAGGATGATAATCTTAAGACTTTGAAGCTTACAGCAGAATAGTTCTGAAAGCAGAAATTAGTCCATGGAGGGGTGAGGTGGAAATGGCAAGAGGCCATTGCTTTCCCAGTTTCCTTCTAAAATCTTAGACCTTGCATGAAAATCCAAATACCATTAACCACAAGGAATTGCATTATTTGCAACCTGAGCTGTATTTAGGCCAGATTGTTTTTTAGTTTACTTGTTTTAAGATCAGTGTTTCATAAATAAAACCATGTTTATGATAAAACCAAAGTTAAATTTGAACTAATACTACAGAATTGAAAATTTCTACAAAACCAGTTTTGTCTTACTTTTTAGAAAATTACAGATATCAAAAAATGCTATTTGTAATGCATTGTCTCAGAACCTGTCAACATGGCTCTGAGAAATAACACTGTACTGAATTAGGAGATATAAGGTTTAGCCTTAAATCTTTCACTAATAATTGTGGGAATGTTAATGAGATACTTACTTTCTGGGCTTTATATTTTTATTTCAAAGATAGTGAATAGGGCAAGGTGTCACAAATCCATTCTAACTTAAATGTTTATAATTTTATAATCCATAAAAGAAGGGACTTGGGTATAGCATCTATAAAATCAGATAGCACATCCTTATTACACAGCTTCTAAGGGGTTCCTTTAGTTTCCTTTGGTTTTACAGAACTTCACACTTTGGCTTATCTAATTATTTCACCAAAGGATGGATTTGACATATATTTTGGAGATTGAATTGACAAGATTTGATAGTGTCTGACTGGGGGATGGAGGCAAAGGTAGTGTCAAAGATTGCAATGTTTGTTTCTGGCATAAACCACTGGGTGAATGCTGAAATTGAAAAGGAGAACCACATTATAGGAAGAAATCAAAATTTTAATTCCAGACAATTTAGATTTCTGATGCACCTAATAATCAAGTTCATATGCAGTTAAATATATAAGCCTAGATTTTAAAAGAGAGGTCAGACAGGGAGTGATGAAGATAAAAGTCATCATCACAGAATTGCTATTATAACCTGAAAATGCTGATGAAATCGACTAGGGAGAGAGTGGGAATACGAGGCTTGGGACTAAGCACCCAGGACATTCCTATATTCACAGTTTTAGGAGAGGAAGATAAATTTGCAAAGGACCAAATAAATAGGCAGAGAGACAGAAGAAAATCAGGAGAGTGAATGAAACAGAAGCCAATGTCAGGGAAGTGTCTATAAAAAGAGAAAAGCCAATTACACTGAACGTTCACAAAAGGAGGGGGTAGAAACCAAGGGGTCCAGATGGAATAGTAAGTTTACTCTCTGACACATCTCTTCTGATTCAAGCACCTACAGAGATAAGATATAAAATGAAAAATAATTACACAGTCAGGCTTACAAACAAAATAAACAATTATTATTTTGAATATAAATGGAGGCTTTATAGTGGTATAAAGCCATGAGTAGGAGATGGTGGGGGGCTAAAGTCAATCTTTGTGTGACATGGTCTGAGGGATTAGAAGTCTAGTGTGGCTCCCTTAAGTCAAGAGCAGGGATGGGATTGTAAGTAGGTGACTGTAATGAAAGCCTGTGTAGTCTCAACTGAATATGCCCAGAAAGGGGGTAGACATGGAGAATCAATGGGGAGACACCTAGGGTTCCCAGATTATGCAAGCTTGTGATGAAAGAATGACCACTTGAGCTGAATGGATAGGGTATCTGACTGACTCACTCATCTTTTCCTGAAGCTCTCCACACTCAGTTGGTTTCACAATTTCATGGGCCACTTCTCAGTGTTGCTGAGGCTCTGTACTTGCGAAATCAGTCCTTCTCCAGGCTCTATAGATCTATAGATCCTTCTCCAGGCGCTATAACCACCTCTAGACCTGAGTGGTGAAACATTCTGTACTAGCTGAGCAGATACCTGTAGAGAACCTCTCCAGTGTCTTGGTGATGAATCCAGTTTTGGGGTTCAAAAAAAATCTCAATTTCTTACAGCAAATTTTCTACTACAGTCTTCATTGTCCTTTTTGACTTCAGTGCAAAAGCTATCCTATCCCACCAAAATGGTCTGTGACCCTGAATCTCAGGGTTTGTTAGATATCCAATCCCTTTACCCTGTGCGAGGCCTCTGCCTCCTGGGTCAGTTAATGTGAAGTCCACCTTAGCAGCATCCAAATATAAAAGCAAGTGAATATGTTGGGAGAAGGACAGGCATGTATCCCCAGGCCTGGAGCCTGATGAGGCCTGGAGCCTGATGAGGCCTGGAGCCTGATGAGTCCTCTCACTGTCTGTGAATATTTTCCAAAAGTGACACTTACAAAAAAACATTGAAGTGTACTTTGTGGTGACTATGATAAAATATGTGGATGGAAGCAGAATGAACATGAGTGGTTGAGACTCCATGTTTCCACTGCAGGAGGTAAGAAGCATGCAGAGCAGGTAAAGGGCAGTGACTTCTTCCAGGCTTACTGCCTGTCCCCTTCTGCTACTATTGGGGTGCTTAATTTGTCTCTAGAGTGTGGACTTGTCTTAAGTTACCTGTGAGCAGTGGTGGGAACAAAATATTCTTACACCTTCATGTATTTTTCTTCCTTCAATTTTCTCCCTTACATTTCTGAATTAAGTTCTTCAGACTCTCAGATTTCATTGTGTGTGTGCTCAATCATGGCTATGCGACCCTATGGACTGTAGCCTGCTAGGCTCCTCTGTCCTTGGAATTTTCCAGGCAAGAATACTTTAGTGGGTTGCCATTTCCTCCTTCAGGGGATGTTCCCAACCCAGGGATTGAACCTGTGTCTCCTGCATTGCAGGCAGATTCTGGACCTGCTGAACCATCAGGGAAGCTCATTCTCCAAAGACTAATGTAAACCTCTAATACCTTCCAGGATCTTCCAAATCCAAGTTGCCTTTCTCTCCTCTGAGTTCAAATACTCTTTGTCCTGCTATGTTAATATGCTAGATCCTTTTTACAGTACCTATATACTTTCTGTATCAAACTGTCAGTTTCTTCATATCATATTAAATCCCATCGTCTTTGTTCTTAGCAAAATGTTTTTCTCTAAGTAAAGAATTAGTAATGCTTAACTGAGTTGAAATATAATATTTCTTATTGTGGTATGTGTGTGTTCAGTTGCTTCAGTCATGTCTGACTCTTTGCAACCCCATGGACTGTAGCCTGCCAGGCTTCTCTGTCCATGGAATTCTCCAGACAAGAATACTGGAGAGGGTTGCCCTGCCCTCCTCCAGGGGATCTTCCTGACCCAGGGATCAAAACCACATCTCCGGCCTCTCCTGCCTTGCAGGCTGATTCTTTACCTGCTGAGTCACCTGGGAAGTCCCTTTTTATTGTGGTAGAAATGACTATTTCTTACTAAGATTTCTGGTTCTCCTTTCTGTTCACAATTTACGTGTGGCTATTGTGTGACTTTCTTTGGCCAACAAAATGTGAGCACAAATGAAGTGTATCACTCCTCAACTAAGGAATTTAAGAACTGGTGTGCACTTTCCTTGGCTGTGGAAGCCCGTGGAAAGATGGCGGTGCTCCAAGAGCAAAGCAGCCTATGATGCTCAGCCTCCATGCTGAAGACAGTTCCCTGGAGAGCTGCCCAAACCCACAGAGCACTCAGTGTGAACAAGAAATTAACTTATGATGGCTTAGGCTACTGAGATTTGGGGCTGGGGGAGGGTTTGTTAGCATAGCATAACTCAATTTATTCTGAAGTAGACCATACTACAATGGGAAGGGAATCTATCAGTAAAAAGAAAAAGGGAGAGAGAGACCTGAATTCAAATCCTAGATTTGACATTTAATAGCAATGTTACTTTGGTGAAGTTAAGAAACACCTCAGTTTCCTCATTGGTAATACAGAATTATAAATCCCTACCTTGCAGAGCTATTATAAGTTAGAGAAAACACACGTGTATTGAGGGATCCTTTGCCCCTCCCACCATGGGAGGACACAGTGAGATGTCTACGAAACAGAAGGCAGGTTCTTTTTATTGTTTTTGTTCAGTCGCCAAGTCCTGTCTGACTCTTCAAGACCCCATGGACTGCATGGATCCTATCCCTTCATGGATCACTGCCTTGTCATTGTGACAGGGTTTGTGCAACGCCAGGAAGCTATGAGCCACGCCACACAGGGCCACCCAAGATGGACAGGTCATAGTGGAGGGTTCTGACAAAATGTGATCCACTGAAAGAGGGAGTGGCAAGCCACTCCAATATACTAGCCATGAGAACCCCATGAACTGTATTTAAAAAAGCAACCTCTTGCCAGATACCAAATCTGCCAGTGTCTTGATCTTGAACTTCCCAGCCTCCAGAACTGTGAGAATTAAATTATTGCTCTTTCTAAGCCCTGAAAAAGAAAATATGCAAGTATTTTCCATATAATAGTTGCTAAATAAACAATATCTATCCTTTTCTAAATAGTTTGTAGTCCTTTTCTATCTTTATCTACCTCTATAGCTCTATCATATATGTATGCACTTTCTGTATCACTTACCACAAGGCCAAACCGGGTAAGGTTGGATGATTACTCTGAATATATTCAGTAGAGCTGTTGTTATTGTTTAGTCACTCACTCATATCCAACTCTGAGATCCCATGGACTGTAGCCTGCCAGTCTCCTCTGTCCATGGGAATTCCCAGGCAAGAATACTGGAGTGGGTTGCCGTTTCCTCCTCCAGGGATCTTCCTGACCAGGGAGGACTGAATCCTTGTCTCCTGCATTGTAGGTGGATTCTTTACCACTGAGTCACCTGGGAAACCCATTCAGTAGAGCACCTATAGACCTACAGGGCTTCCTAGGTGGCTCAGTGAGTAAAGAATCTGCCTGCATTTCAGGAGATGCAGGGAGAGGTGAGTTCAGTTCCCAGGTCAGGAAGATCCTCTGAAGAAGGGCATGGCAATCCAATCCAGTATTCTTGCCTGGACAATCCCATGGGTAGAATCTGGCGGGCTGCAGTCTGTGAGGCTGCACAGAGTTGGACACAACTGAAGCAACTACACAATGAGAGGCTTAGAGAGGTACTCAGATACCATTTGTAAATTAGCAAAGAATGAAAATAAAGTCTGAGTGTAAAGCTGACCCTGACCTTTAGAGAATCTTCAGAGGGTAATGTGTTCTTAAATAATGAACTGTACTTGCACAAGGTCTCCAAAGTGCTGGTCCCAGCCCTTAACAGATGTCACATATCATACCTCTTTGTTCTCACTGCCTTGTTCCTAGACATTTGTTCTGTAATTAACCTTGGAAAACTCCCACCCTTCATCTTAGCTTCTCTTGTATCCTTCCTAATATATCATTCAGCCATTTCAGAGTCTTGGCCTGATTCAGCATCTAAGGTTTTGATTTCAGAGTCATTACACACTGGCGACATGCCATGATTGTCAACATTAGCCGTTTTTATTGAATAGAAAATTAATTGTTCTACTTAGTACAATTCATGTTTTTTTTTTCTTTTTTAGCATCTGTCACTCTGTCTAAAAAAATTTGAGATAAAACACTCCTCCCTTTGAAAAAACCATATTTTCTTTTAAAAGTCTGAGTAATTTCAACTCAATCAAAAAGCTCTAAAGATGGTTTGGAAGGCTTTTGAGGATATCAGGAAAAGATCACTGGCTTTGAAATAAAAGGTAGATCTGAATTCCAGATTCTCTGCTTAACAGATGTTTACTTTGTGTAAGTCTGTTTTGTTTTGTTTTTCTTTTGAACTTCTATGTCTCACTTTCCTTCTCTGTTAAGTTCAGATAATAACAGTATTTACATCCTAGAATTGTAGGATGAAGTGAAATAACCTAAATAATCCACGTGAAACACATAATGAAATGACTACCATAAATTTAGTGCTAGATGAAAATGCAGGTCTCTGACACATTCAAAGTTACTTAGAAGATGTATGGACAAATTTGAAATGAAAGAAAGAGCTCCACAGAACTGAGTTTGAGTGAGCTCTTTTATCTATAGAAAAGACAATTAAGGGCTGATCTCTGTAAGGAGGAATATGATTGTACTAGGTGGGCCGAGGAGAAAAAGCCCAGTGAGTACAGGGGTAAGGAACTTTAGCACTCAGAGAACCTTGAAGAGTAACCAACATTACAATCCATATTTTAAGATTTTGTCTGAACTCTGAAGTATGAACACAACATGGATAGACAGGTGGGTGGTGGGAGGGATGGCAGGAGCTGTTATGCTATGACAAATGTGAATTTTTTTTCATATATGGAAAATAATGAGATGATCAGCTGACTGAAGCAAAGAGTTTACCTTGGGGAGCCAGTGCATAAGATATTGGACAAAGGGGTTGCATCCATTTAGGGAAAATTTAAAGTATGTGAAGGTACTTTTCTCTTTATCCTAAGGAAAGTTGGAGCCCTTGCAGGATAGTGGTCTGATGAAACAGAGCTTTAGTATGATTTTCTCTGGGTGCTGTGTATGCAGGATGGTACCAGCTGTAGGAAATGTTGGGGCAAAGCATATTCTTAAGAGTTGATTGGAATAGTAATGATATGAGGGATGGAGACATGGAGTAGTGGTAAATGTGAATAGAGGAGACATGTTTATCCTAGAGCCATTCTTAGGCTTTCCAGGTGGTACTAGTGGTAAAGAGCTTGCTCACAAATTCAGGAGATATAAGAGATGCCAGTTCTATCTCTGAGTCAGGAGGATGCCTTGGAGGAGGGCATGACAACCCACTCCAGTATTCTTTCCCGGAGAATCCCATTGACAAAGGAGCCTAGTGGGCTACAGTCCATAGGGTTGCAACGAGTCAAATATGACTGAATCAACTAAGCACACGCAAACACAGAGACATTCTCTTGAAAGCAGTCACAGGTTTGGTGATGGATTCTGAACAGGAAATTAACGTGATATCTCTCAAGGCTGACTCAGCTGAGTGTGCATTAAATTCAGAAGATTCATCCCATTCATCAAATAGGTCTTTGAAATCTTCCTTCGTGAAAGCATTCATTGAAGTCTAAGTGCCAAATGAGGTAAAATAAAATTGCATGTTAGTTTTAAAGCGGCCTATGTATTCACTGGTTTATCAAGACAGATGAGTACATACTTGCTTTGCCTGGCACCTGGGAAGACCTGAACACCTTGTATTTTATTTTGTTTATACCTTACCTACTTTTGCATCATGGTATCAGATACAGAAGAGATTCTCCTCTTCTCTAAATGTGAACATGGTTTCTGCAGCATGAAATGTTTTGCTCCATCATGTCAATTACCGTGTGACCTGAAAACTCCTGTGGCTGCCTTTCACCCCTTGTATGTGTCCAACACTACTCTTTCCCTTTCATCAATGGTGGCTAATGCTTCAACTCATTCATTAAAAACAGGCTCGTATCAGGTGATTATCACAATGGGGAACTGTAAAAATTTCCCAAGGCTAAAAATAAAAGGTAATTTAAAATATGGTAAGTGGGAAAGTTTGCCTGTAAAATTATAACTTTTAACACAACCTTTAAAAAAATACACTGCATCGAAACAACAGACCTAGAGATATTACTTAATTCATTCAGATGGCTTTAGGTAGAGCAGCAGTTCTCAACCCTGACTGCATAGAAGTTATATAGGAAGCTTCTAAACAGTAGCCATTCCCAGGTCGAGTGCACAGAAAATCTTTGTTTTTTCCAATTATTTTTCTTCTTGTGATGAGAACTTTTAAGCTCTATTATCTTCTCATCTTTATAAGTGGACAATACTGTAGCTACCGCGTTGCTGTTGCTTTTTAGTAGCTAAGTTGTGTCTGACTCTTTGTGATCCCATGGACTGTATCCTGCCAGGCTCTTCTCTCCAAGGGATTTCCCAGGCAAGAATACTGGAATGGATTGCCATTTCCTTCTGCAGGGGATCTTCCTGATGCTGGGATCAAACCCACATCTCCTGCATTGTAGGCAGATTTTTTTTTTTTACCACTGAGCCACCAGGGAAACCCATTATATCCTCAGAATTTAATTAATTTTAGAACTGGTAAGTGTGCACCTGATTTTCACTGGTGGATAATGGAACCCCTGGTATCCGTATGTCTTGAAGTTTCCCAGGTGATTATAAAGTGAAACCAGGGTTGAGATACACTCTTCTAGAAGCTGGTCTGGTTGTTTATTAGGATAATCTGAAAGTGAAAGTGTTCATCGCTCAGCCATGCCCAATTTTTTGTGAACCCATGAACTATAGCCCGCTAGTCCCCTCTATCCATGGGATTTTCCAAGCAGGTATACCAAAGTGCATTGCCACTCACTCCTCCAGAACATCTTCCTGACCCAGAGTCTCCTGCACTGCGGCCAGATTCTTTACTGTCTGAGCCACCAGGGTCTGGGTTCAGCCCCCAAAAGATTCTCATCCAAGTGTTTTGGGGTATAACCAGAGCCTTGGTAGATTTTAAAGCTCCCCAGTGATTCTTATGTGATGCCAACTTGAGAATCAGTGAGCTGATCAGTAACTCAAACAGCAGAGTCCTTGGAGAGGTTGTTAACACAGAGGTTTCTGAATCCCATCCCTAGAGATTTATTGAGTAATTGTGGGTGGGGTCAGAGAATTTGTCTGTCTAATAGATTTACAGGTTAGATGGTTGTTGACCTGTAGACCACACTTCAAGAACCACTGAAGTAAAAAGCATCCATGTTTAAAATATTTCCAAGGAGATTATACAGTCTCTTTGTAAACATATTCCAATACTTTAACCTTGCCTTAACAGTCTAACAAGTTTCCATAGTAAGGTTATTATATATTCAAGTCCTTAGTGAATTGCAGTTAATAGCCTTAGTATTTGAAGTTGAGATGATCAATGAATCCATATAAACCCTATTCTTTACCAATTAATTCCTTCACTTTCTATCTTTTTCCCCCTAAAAAATGATTAATTATTTTGTAATTTCAGTTAAGAATCTAAGAAAAAATGTCTAAGAATTCATAATCTGATTTTCTGCTACTAAGGGTTAAGGCCCACTGATCCACATTAATTCTTTAAAAATTGTATAAACACAAAAGAGTAGGAGGCACTGATAAGACACCATTGTAGATATCATATAATAAAATTAAAGTTGAGGTCATGTTGACCCATAGTGTCATCTGTGAGAACGCCATCTACTTAAGCACAAAAGAAAACACATTGTCACATTTTATTTTATTCAGTGGTTGTAAAAGGAAGAAGATATTTTGAGGAACAGGATTAATAAAACATTAAAATAACTCAGAAGAGAAGCTGATGATGAAAGGTGTGCTAAACCCAGCCTAATCAGTAGCTCTTCTCTTTCAATTCTGCTTCTTTTTAGTCACAGAAAAAGCCAGGTCTTCCTGAAGCAGTCTTTTCCTGTCTGTCATCTTCAAAACATACAAAGCCAATTTAAGAGACTAAATCTAAAAAATAAATCATGCTTTCTTCCTCTATATTTTCCCCAAACTATTTCCTCCAGAAAATGTGAAAGGGCAATTGAATCATCCATGAGTATATTGATCTCTATATGGCAGGCCTCAGCCATACCAGTCATTGGCTTATTCCACTGCAAATGTTCTCAACCATGGCCCATGGTTATCCAGGGAAACAGGTCCCAGAGAGGAAATAGTAGCATCAATGAAGAATAGTGGACAAGTGGAGCTCTTTCCTCCAAAAGCAGATCATGATAGCTAGGTGAGGATTGCTTGATCCATAAAAAGCTTAAACAAAAACAGAAGGATTTTTTGTTAAAATACAAAAAAAGCAACCTACTCTAAATTTTGATTCAACAAGAGACTTTATTCAGAGGACTAAAATATTGACAGTGAATCAACTGGGAGGAATTTTTCAACCAGGAGAGTAGGATGCATATATTTTAAGTGAGTGCATATATACTAGGAGACTTGAAATTTGAAGGCAGACATTTTGCTAAGCTAAAGACAAAGCTGGTTTTAGAAAACGCAGAAGAACCAGAGATTAAATTGTCAACATCTGCTAGATTATCGAAAAAGCAAGAGAGTTCCAGAAAAACATCTACTTCTGCTTTATTGACTATGCCAAAGCTCTTGACTGTGTGCATCACAATAAACTGTGGAAAATTCTGAAAGAGATGGGAATACCAGACCATCTGACCTGTCTTTTGAGAAACCTGTATGCAGGTCAGGAAACAACAGTTAGAATGGACATGGAATAACAGACTGGTTCCAAATAGGAAAAGGCATATGTCAAGGCTGTATATTGTCACCCTGCTTATTTAACTTATGTGCAGAGTACATCATGAGAAATGCTGGGCTGGAAGAAGCACAAGCTGGAATCAAGATTGCCAGGAGAAATATCAATAACCTCAGATATGCAGACAACACCACCCTTATGGCAGAAAGTGAAGAGGAACTAAAGAGCCTCTTGATGAAAATGAAAGAGGAGAGTGAAAAAGTTGGCTTGAGGCTCAGCATTAAGAAAACTAGATCATGGCATCTGGTTCCACCACTTCTTGGGAAATAGATGGGGAAACAGTGGAAAAAGTGTCAGACTTTATTTTTAGGGGCTCCAGAATCACTGCAGATTGTGATTGCAGCCATGAAATCAAAAGATGCCTACTCCTTGGAAGGAAAGTTATGGCCAATCTGGATAGCATATTGAAAAGCAGAGACATTACTTTGCCAACAATGGTCCATCTAGTCAAGGCTATGGTTTTTCCAGTGGTCATGCATGGATGTGAGAGTTGGACAGTGAAAAAGGCTGAGCGCTGAAGAATTGAAGCTTTTGAACTGTGGTGTTGGAGAAGACTCTTGAGAGTCCCTTGGACTGCAAGGAGATCCAACAAGTCCATCCTAAAGGAGATCAGTCCTGGGTGTTCATTGGAAGGACTGATGTTGAAGCTGAAATTCCAATACTTTGGCCACCTCATGCGAAGAGTTGAGTCATTGGAAAAGACCCTGATGCTGGGAAGGATTGGGGGCAAAGAAGAGAAAGGGACAACAGAGGATGAGATGGCTGGATGGCTTCACCAACTCTATGAACATGGGTTTTGGTGGACTCTGGGAGTTGGTGATGGACAAGGAGGCCAGGCATGCTGCGGTTCATTAGGTAACAAAGAATGAGACACGACTGAGTGACTGAACTGAACTGAAAGAGAAAGCCTTCCAGGCTCCTCTGTCCCTAGAATTTTTCAGGCAAGAATACAGGAGTGAGTTTCCATTTCCTTCTGGGGATCTTCCTGACCCAGGGATCAAGCCCTGGTCTCCTGCATTGCAGACTGATTCTCTATTGTCTGAAACAGCAGGGATGACTCTTTGCTAAGTTAACCCTCTACCTACAAATATATAATATTTTTCTGTAAATTGAGGTCAGGTTATTAAGTGAGAGAGCTTTCTATCCCTAAAAATTCTATTTCATAACTATGCTTAATTAATCATGGGCATCTACATTGGGTTCTTTTGAGATATGATGAGAGAAATCCATTTTAAAAACATAAAGGGATAAAGAATAGACAGTTTAGCAAATGAAGAGCAAAATGAAAAGTCTGTATTCAGAAGAGACAGAAAAGAAACTCTTCTGAACTCTTTCCTCAGTTCTCCTTCCCAATTCTTAGGACCCAGAACACAGGTTATTGTAATGAGCAATTTGGAAGTTACAGAAGACTTTGATAAGCTTTGACTTGCTTGGGAGCCTAAATCCACCTGGAAGACATTTTTGTTTGTTTTTAAGTCTTTATTGAGTTTGTTACTATATATATATATATATATATATATATTTAATGTTTTGGTTTTCTGACTGCAAGGCATGTGGGATCTTAACTCCCTAACCAGGGATGGAAACCACCTCCCCTGGACTGAAAGGTTAAGTCCTAATCACTGGACTGCAGGAAGTCCCAAGAAGGAAGACTTTGATGGGTCACAACATCTTACTGACATCTTATGTTTCCTATATAATTCTTCTATACAAAGGACAATCAGTGCTCTTTCATCTTATGTTTGTTTTTTTTCTGTCCTCACCTGGATCCCTGTGCTGCACCCTTCCACTCTTCCACACAGAAACTCAGGACTTCAACTCCATGCCATTTGATTGATGGATTGAAAAACATTACTTACGTGACTTCCCATATTTCTCTTGTCTATTTTTTAGAGAAATGACTGAGTATCAGTCTAATCCTCCTAATTATTACCCTAACTCAGTATGATAAAATAACATACATATGAAATCATTCGTATAGTGACTATTGATCCATTCAGGGATCAAACGCACATCTCCTGTGTCTCCTGCTTTGCAGGTGGTTTCTTTACCCACTGAACCATCAGGGAAGCCCCCCGTCCATCTACAGCATTAGTTTTAAAAAGTAAGTATTCTCTTCTCAGTTGCAAAGGTAAGGCAAAAAAGCACAAATTTTAGACAAATATACTCAGGGATAATAAACATTAGGAGGAGGTGATTTCATCACATGAACAGGGCTGACTTAACATTTTTTAAAATTTAATTAATTAAAGATAGTGAACTCCTTGATGAAAGGGCCTGCTTTGTAATTCATCTTTATCCGTCCTTGAATACTGTGAATATCTTGAGTAATGCTGGCATTTAACATGCTCAATGTGAATGAGTGAATCAAGAAAATGAATAATGAAAGACTGAGTTAGTCACATGTTCTTTATAACAGACTGGAATTAAATAGCTCTGGGTCCAAGACATAATTTTTTCCTTTACAATTTTGAGGCTGTATACACAATGTAATATCTCCAAGAGTTTTCTCATCTATTACAGGAGGTTGCTGATGTTATGAGGGTTAAAAGAAAACAGTGTCTGAAAAAGTGACAGCATTAGAATCTATGATGACTATTAGCTTATAGGGATTACTTCATGTAATAATCAGATTGGCCATAGATAAGAAGTCAGGATTTATAGGTATTTAAGCAAAAAAAGAGTAAAAGAAGATAAAACTAAGGCAGAGTTACCAGCTGAAAGTAATTGAGATCAGCCTGAAGATTTTGAAAAACTGTAAGTAGGGAGAGTCAAATTCATTACAAACCATCCTTATGGCACCGTGCCCTCCACTTTGTGAAACAGAAACATTTTTCTTGCTGTCCTGACAACTTTGATGGTGGTAATTTGCAAAGATATAAATTATGATTTAAAGAAAGGTCAAAATTAATCTATTCCAGCTGTGGTTGGAGAAAGCTAATTTGAATTTAAAAGTATAGCAAAATCTTTTCTTGCTTTTCTCTTGCCATACAAGACCTTTAATATAGCTGACTCCTAACAGATATAATTGCATGGCATCAATAGTGCATTCCAAAGGAATATGCGAAAGGGAAGAAAAATCTACCAATAATTTTAAGAGGAATCATTGATTAATTCATTGGAATAACAAATCATGTATGGTGGCTACCCAGACCCAAATAAAAGTTGCTTTCTCAACATGGTACCCAAGCTCTTCTTTTCTGCTCTGTTGCCTCATCCAACCTCCCATCATGGTGTTCACCTCTAATTTTTGGTTAACACTTTTCTTGGTTGTTCTGTAGTCCTCTAGAATTCAGTGAGGACAGGAGTCTGCTTGAGAAAAATCATCCTTCTGTTTACTACTTATTACTTCCTATTGTCTTCCCATTTTATCATTGAGGCTTTTGGGAAACTAACAGAACATTCTCTCAACTTCAGATTATTGTTGATTTTATGTTCTTTTGGTGAAACAGAATTTTTCAGTTACAGGATCAATTTTTTCTCAAATTTTTTTTTGACATGAAAAGAATTTTAGTGCAGATTATATGAGAGAGACATTTATTTGGCCAAATCCCAACTTTTCAGATTAGATTAGCTTCCTCATGGGTTTAAATGTCTAAATTTTCTGCCAAAGGCTCAAAATATTTTTTGAAAGAGTTTTATGGAAGAGAGGCAACTTGACAAAGTAATATTATTATTAAAAGATGTGAGGACAAAACTAAATAACCTTCAGAAAAATAGTCAATAAATTTGAATATGAAATTAGATATGGCAAAGTTAATTTTGTTGATTTCTTGGAACTTTGGTAAATTTCCAAATATTTATGTTATATAATTTACAGGTCAATTTCTCATCCCTAGAATTACTGTAGGTGTTCTTGAACAAATTTTAATGTTATACTCTGTTAAATGATAATATTTCAGATTGAAACAAGTATACATACTAGAAAGTTAAAGAAATATCTAGATTTCTCTGTTTCTATTAGTCTCTTCCTTCTAGACTAACATTCACCAGGACAGATTTTATATAGGATCATAAAATATGTTACTATTTCAAATAGCTGATACCTTATAAGGTATATTTTTCAACTACAATAGAATTATGCTAGAACTTTGGAGAAAGAAGATATCTGGAAAATTCCCAAGTATTTGGAGGCCTAAAAACTCATTGTTACATAAACCATTAGTCAAAGAAGAAATCAAAAGTGTATTACAAAAAATACATTGAATATAAATAAAAAGAAAACATCAATTTTTAAGAGTGCTTTACACTCTAAAGTGTTACGTTAGAGTTTTTGCCAAAACTTCTAGAATAAACACAGGATAAATAAAGTCTTTATATCACTACACAAGCAAAAAAATTATTAGGACACAAAAGGCATGAGTCTTAAAAGAAAATAATACATTAGACATCATCAAAATTAAAAATATTTGGTCTTTGAAAGACACCATTTATAAATTAAAAGGTAAGCCACAGATTGGAAGAAGATATTAACAATACATATTTCTGACAAACAACTTATATCTAGAATGTATGGAAAACTCAATAATATAATTTTTAAAATAAACATAAAATCTGAACTGAAAATTCCCAAAAGAAAATACATAAATGGTCAGTAAGCACATAAAAATATTTTCATCATCATTAGCTATGAGATGCAAATTAACAGCAACAATAAAATACCACTGCACATCTAACACTTAAAATTGAAATAATGGACAGTGACAAATGTTGCCAAGTATATGTGACAACTCAAACCTTTATTGTTATTATAGGAAAAATAAAATTTTACAGTCACTTTGGAAAATAATTGGCAGTTTTTTTCTTTTAATAAGGTTAAACATCCATTATTATACAACTCTGCAATTTCACCCCTACATATTTATCCAAGAGAAATGAAAACATTTGTCTACATAAAGACTTGTGTAAGTGTTCATAATAATTGTATTCATAATATGTGCATGCTAAATTGCTCAGTTGTGTCCTACTCTTTGCCAAGTCATGGATTGTAGCCCACCAGGCTCCTCTGTTCATGGAATCTTCCAGACAAGAATACTGGAACAGGTTACCATCTCCTACTCTAGGGGATCTTCTCAACCTGGGGATGGAACCCATATCTCCTGCATTGGTAGGGAATTCGTTACCACTCTGTCACCTAGGAAGTGATGTGTTCATAATAGTAACAAACTAAAAATTAAAAGTCTATCAAGAGATGAATAGATAAGCACATTGTAGAATCTCTATACAAAGGAATACTTCTCAGAACTAAAAAGGAACAAATCTCTGAGACATGCCACAATATGTGCTGTGTGCTTAGCTGCTCAGTCATGTCCGACTCTTTGCAACCCCATTTACTATAACCATGTAGTGGGTTGCCAAGCCCTCCTCCAAGGGATCTTGCAACTCATGGATCAAACTCAGGTCTCCTGCACTGCAGAGGGATTCTTTACAGAAGAAAGCCACCAGGAAGCCCAAGAATACTGGAGTGGGTAGCCTATCCCTTCTCCAGAGTATCTTTCCAACCCAGGAATTAAACCAGGGTCTCCTGCATTGCAGGCGGGTTCTTTACTAGCTGAGCTACTAGGCACATAAATTCATTAATATATGATATTTGTTTTTCTCTTTTTGACTTACTTCATTCTTGATCCTTCTCTGGTCTGACTAGAACAAGATCAACTCATGGCAATTTCTGTAGTTTTTCTGAAAAACCATTCCTTTGCCTGATTAAATTATTCCAGATGGTAAACATTATTCCAACAGTGCTATAGGCAGAAGAAAACACAGCCCTATCCATTTGGAATATTAATTCTATGCCACAATGTAAGTGAATATAAAAGCATGCTGAATAAAAGAAGCACGCATAAAGGAATATGTATAGCATGAGTCTATTTAATGAAAACATGCAAAATGGAAACCAGTTTACAATGATTGAGAGCAGATTGGCTTGAGCCTAAGATGGAGGTGTAGACTTGAGTTTCAAGAGTTGTTTTGTTGCTTTGATGTATATATTTCCCAAAACCTATTGAACTGTATACTTGAAAAGTGTACATTTTCTTATATGCAAATTATACCTTGATAAAACTGATATTTTTAAAAAGGCAACAAAAACCCCACCAAGACTGGCTTTGTGCTGACGGACTGAAGTATGACATCCCCACACCCACCCCTTGCTTTGTATTTGTTCTACTCATTCCCAATTAAGAGAGAAAAAAATTATTATTTATGTATTTGGCTGTGCCAAGTCTTAGCTGTGGCACACAAACTCTTAGGTGGGGCATCTGGGTTCTAGTTCCTTGACCAGGGATGGGACTGAAGCCCCCTACACTAGAAGCATGAAGTCTTGGCCACTGGACCACCAGGGAAGTCCTCTCAATTTTTTATAAATATGCAAGTATTTTTTCGATAACTGAAAAGCATTAATATTTTTAATACCTTTTAAACACATTTCTGTACACATTTGTCTATTGGATTTCATCCTGCCTATAATATCTTTGCTTTTCTAAAAAAAAAAAATTGGAGAGTTGAAAGAATATTAGAAAGGATATCGAACATATTTTTCATCTTCAGACCAGACTTTTTTAAAGTAAAAGCTTCCTCACACACAAGGCCCTCCACATGCTTTATTTGCTAGAGAATTATGTGGGCTGAAGAGCTGGGCAGAGCAATTGTTTATGATCGCTCAGCTGCCTCATCCTGACCTCTCCATAGTAAAAGTTCAGCTTCTTTGGAACAGAAGGGATAGTGTTTCTTGTAGCATTTTCACAGGGACCTGCCGACCTCTTTTTTTTTTTTGCTCCTCTGGTCTTAAGGACACTTCAGCAAAGTTAATATCGGAGACTCCCAACTTTTACAGGCAGTCTGATTAAGCAGGTTGTTGAAATAGTATGAGGGTAATTTTGCACACATTAATTAAAAAAAAAAAGAAGGAATACCTAGGCACAAGGCCATGTTGTCCTCCATAACTTGATAAATTTAATTAAACTAGCCTGTCCCTAGGAGAGGTTTTCTGCTTGAGATTGGCTGGTGATCTCGGGTAACGTTTACAAAGCTCTGTTTGAATAGGTGTTCAATTAGATGTTCCAATTTAGGCTGCACTGAGCTGATATACATTTTTGAGTGATTTTGTGCATTTTGATTTTCAGTTTTCTGGGTCATGTTTTCAACTACTGTGGAAGCCAAAAGAACAAACTTGGTGAATGAGGGAAGTCGAAGAGGAAATAAAGCATTGTTAATAGACTGAAAGAAGCCAAAGAAAATACAGATTTCTTCATTTATCTTTTAGTGACCACTCTGACTGTCATTCATTCACTTATTCATTCTTATGTCCTCTGTCAGTTATTCTTTGTTTCTTTACTTGTTCATTTATTCACAAATGTTTCTTGAGTGTATACTAAGTACCCAGGCCTTCAAGATGCAGAAATAGCAATAAGAACTACTATTTTCTGAACATCTCAATGTTTGTGGGACTGTCCACATTTTACTGCTAGTCTTTAAGCAGTAAAATGTCTGGAAATGAGTATAATTATACCTATTTTATGAAGGGAGAAAATGAGACTGAGCCAGGATTTGAACTCAAATATCACTGATTCAAAAACCCATATTCATCTCACTAATCCACTTAAATCACTTTTTAGAGACAAATTAAAAAGGTTTATTAATGATAAGGACAGCATAACAAACTGGAAAGACTGGAGATCTAGGAAGCAAGTATTCCAGTAGTGGCCCTGACAAACTAGACATGATCTTGGAAAGACATTTTATTTATTTCAGATTTATGTATAAAGCCCCATAAAGCGGAAATGTATTCAATTATTTTTGTGATCCCTTCCTTTCTGATTTTAAATATTACTGAATGCTTCATTTCTGCTTTGAAAATTTTATAAAGCTGACTTGATAGTTCACTTTTCAGAGATTCTGTAATATTTTCAATTATTATTTTGCCTTCTCTTTTTTTTTTCCTTCCTCTCTAGGTAGCTCATCAATTTAAGTTCCAAAATAAAAAAAGAGAGGTATAGGTTACCTAATCTGGGGGGAAGTCAAATGAACTCTCAACGGATTCCCAAAAACATCAAGCAACTTGTAAGATGGATGACTTTTCAGCTCTAGTTTCTGACTTTCCATTTGGCATTGGTCCTTGAACACAACACTATAACAATGTTCTCAATTTGGTGATTTTTAAATATTTTAATCTTAATTAAAGAATAAAGAAAAAGTTGTGTTCGCTGATCTCAAATACCCGCCAAGTATGAAAAAACTATATCTCAGCTGTATGTACTGTTACACAGTGTTCTTGGAACTTCTCATATGTCACTCTGTCTGTTCATGTGCAATCTGATAACTAACTACAATTAGCAAATGAAATATTTATATATGCTACCGCATAGTCAGTCCATATGTGCAAAATATTGCAAGTTCCTCAGTAGCATTTAGCATCACCCACTGTTCTGTTAATTTCCTGAAATAGACCTTATGTTGTCTTATTGAAGTATGCCCCCCAAAGCATGCAATTTCCTTGTTTTGCGTGTTTATAGTAGAGCTCAAGTCAGCCTTGGTAAGGTGACCAGTTTGTTCTCTAAGGGAAGTCAGCATCACCAGCACAGAGTTCTCTTTCCTTTTCCTCTGTGTTAACTTACAAGCTACACTGCATCCCAAAGAGCAGTGTTTCGCCACGTGGGCTAACTGGTTACAATTTTATTTATAAAAATTCTGATCATTGTCCAAGCACAAGTGATTGCCAGCACACACTGAGAGCCTGATAAAGGATCTTCAAACCATCAACAGATACACACTCTAGAACCAGCACATGGACAATAAGAAAAGCTTGTTGACTTAACAAATTTCCTAAAACTGAAAATCCATAAGTGGAAGGAAAGCCAGCTTCTGATTCACTTCTGAATTAAATCAGGGGACATCCAACAGTGGAAGAAATGTGGGGCAGCTACCCTCAAAAAAATATTGGTACGTAGGCCCTCAGTCCCTCCTGAAGTTGATCGCATTACACTGAATAAAGGTGGACAGTGAGAGGAACTCAGATCCTACTTGGAATCTTGGGTTTGCGTGTAACTTTATTTACCAGAAAACTTCAAGCTTTCTCAATTAAATCATAACGAGAGAGAGAGAGAGAGAGAGAGGGAAAAAGAGGGAACAGAGAAGAGGGGTAAATGAAGAAGAACGTGAGATGACTGACATACCCCTGACTGGGTTCTGGTATATGTGCTACTAAGCTAATGATATAGTCAATCCAAATTACTGAAGGGTGATGATCAGAGAGAAGTCCTGTTTGTTAGACCAAGATAAATAAGAATGTCTCTTTCCAAGCACAGCTAATGTTTTGTTCCTGGGGATATCAATGACATTAATTTCTGACCGGTATCTCTAGAATATAAACCTTGTTAATAATTCAAAGTCTCTTGATGCCTACAAGTACCCAGCTCTTCAGAATAGCCTTGAAAAGAAGGCAATTTATAAGACAAGAACGGTGACATGTCACTGGATTTTGAAGCAGGGAAGGATACATTCTTTCCCGTCTTTTTATATTTTGTGGTGAGATAGTTTAAGAGGCTCCTGCTGTCTCAAACTGTCTCCTTCAAGCGATGACCATGAACTGGGCTCAGAAATGATTTGAACACTTAACATTTTCAAGGACAAAAATGTCTCCCAACGTGGGAGAGAGAGAAGGGAAGAAAGGATGATTTTATCACTCTGCTTTTCTCCTACCCGGCCAAACTTAGAGACACAAGAAAAACTGAAAAATGGAGATTCCAACATAGAGCTTGCAGTGCCTAATTGTATGCTGTAGAAATTAATGGCATAAATGCTTACTGAGGAATAAAAATATGCAGTGCTATTTAAGCAATGGTTTAAACAAATATAGCTTATTTTCTGTTAAGAGTGCTAACGTGGCCACTTGCAGCCAAATCTCTTCGAAGAGCCTGTCGGCCACATTGTTTTCCCCACCGTGACAGATTGGGTTTAATTGAAAAGTTGCTAGTTTAGAGCTGTCCCTGAAAACTTGCATGGTGAAATAGAATCGGCTTGGTGATTGTCCTTCAGTCTATTTTTACATAGCTTCTTTATCCTGGTCATCATTTTTTTTTAGAAACTAATATTAATATTTCCCATAGCCATCAAAAACATTTAACAAGGGGGAATACTTACTTGTACTTAAAAATGTTCAAAGTCTCTGGATGATTACCGTTCCTGATTCTTGTTTTTCACCATCAATGAACTTTCTATGCCCTATTTATGACATGGGGTGGTTTTTAAAGAGCTATTTGAAACCCAGTTAGTGTGCCGTCAGAAGGAATGGCACTGACTAAACTGAAATAACTTCTGCGGGAGAGTGAGAGAATTGAGAATAGGTGAAAGGTAGGAAATTAAGGTGGTAATGAATCTAACTGTCCCAGTTGGGGATTCTCATTGCCATATTTATTTAAATCATTTCCCTCAAATTTCTATTTCTGTGCATAGTACTGTTCAAAGATAAACTGAAGCATATTTAAAAATTTGAGGTTTTATTTAAGCAAAAGTCAATTTGAAGAGCAGTGTACAACCTAGCAGGCCTCCCAGGTGGCGCTAGTGGTAAAGAACCTGCCTGCTAATGCAGGAGATGTAAAAGACACGAGTTCAATCCCTGGGTTGGAAAGATCCCCTGGAGGAGGAAATGGCAACTCACTTCAGTATTCTTGCCTGGAGAAACCCATGGACTGAGAAGCCTGGTGGTATAAGATCCATGGAGTTGCAAAGAGTTGGACAGGACTGAAGTGACTCAGTATGCACAACACGCATCCAACCTAGCAGATAAAAAGGAGTTCTGAGGAGCTGTTGATTAATGAAATGTTACTTTTCTTTAGAGGATGGCAGGAATTTATCAGGCAGGTTTAAGATTCCATGGCTGGGAATGCTGTAGCCGTAGTTAAGGTAAGTTTTGATTTGGTGACATAGAGCTTTAGCATAAGCAACTCCATTTTAAGCCTGCTGTATTGTTTTTAACATTACTCTATGTAACTTTGTGTATCTTCAGTGGCAAAACTTGTCTCAGTACATTGTCATCTCATGGTAAAAATTCCTTCACAAAATTTATCAGAAGATTTCTATGTTGAAAGCCACTCAGTGTCCAAACTTTATGAGCCTTTTCAAGGAAAACAGAAGGCCGGGTTTCTATCCATAAGTAATAACTTGTCTCCATTTCAGTAAATATGAATAATTAGTATGACTGAGGTCTAAAGGAGCCCAGCATCTTGTTATTCAAACTTTGCTCCTTGAACCAGCATCACTTGGGGTCTTATTGGAAATTCAGGTTACCAGGCTCTTCCCCAGACTGACCAAGTCAGACCCTGTAATTTAACAAGACCCCCTACCCGCAGTATGCTATTAAAACCCCAGAAGTACCTTCCTAAATGAATACATGTGCGACACCTGAGTGAATTTCTGGGAAAAATTTTTGGGTCTAGAAAATGTCCAGTTACTTTTGTTATTCTAATTTTTAACCGCATAGTTAAATCTGCTGAACAGATGGTTACATTTAGAGTTTTTTTTTAAAGGTCTTGGAAAGGCAGCCCATTTTTGGACAGCAGAAAGAATTTCAACCACCTAGATACTACAGCCTATTTGGATGCAGGAAATAACACCCAAAGAGCAAGCCCTGAGGACTATGTGGAACAATGACAAACTCAATTGCACACAGGTGTAGAGGACACAGTAAGTGCTGACAATATTAGCATCAGCTATGTAAGCATAATTATTGGTCAAGGGCAGATTGTTGTAAAACAGCTAATAAACAGGAAGCATTAACTTCCCTTGCACAGGGCCTTTGCAAAACCAATATTAGGCCTATGTGTTCTGTACATGTATTTTCTCTGAAGCCAATTAACCTCTTTATTGGAAAACAAGAGCTTCGTTATTGTTGAATGTGGCAGCTAATCCTTCACAGTAGATAACTTTCATTGAGCATGAGTGGAATGAGTTGTGTTTACTTCACTGACTGACATTCCTGCACAATTAAAAGAAAGATTAATTGTTTAATTTCCTCTACATTGGTGCTAGTGAAGGCTAGGAGATCCATAAAACTAAAAACTATAGTTTTTCATTCACCCAAGGCCAAGGGAGCTGTGGAAATTTATTTTTGGACAGTATATATCTTTTTATTATCCTGGCCATGTAAGGATGGGTGAGGGCTTTGGGTATCTTTGTAGAATCAATTTTTATTATATTTCTTCCATATAACTTTGAAGGTTCAGACCAAGATTAGATATGAGCCTATAGATTTGTCAAATTACTTTGATGTTTCAGACTGCAATGTTTTGGCTGACACGTGTAAGGTAACACATGTAAGATGCCAACAGAAAATAAAAATAATGAAAATATAGGCAATGACTACTTTAGTAGACACACCAAACAGGACACATATTTCATAATTACAACTTGTACTATTAAAGTGAGTCCACCCAAAGTTGCAGGAATAAATTTCACGAGCCAAGGTACGAAGTCACTGACCTTGCTGAATTTACTTGGAACCCAAGTAAATAAGACTCAAAAACTGGGATATGAAAGCATGAGGATAGCAGCTTTCTGTGTGTGAGTTTGTGTGTATGTGTGTGTACTGCTTTATTCTTGTTAATTCACATTCGTTTTCCATTATCTGATGCTTGTTTTCAGTTCCTCCAATCTTCTGGATTCCTTAGCTCTGATGCCCCATTTCTTCTGTGTTAACTCTCTCTTCTGTATATCCAAGTTAAAGTCTATTCATCTCTATTTCACTCCTACAGTTGAAATCTCTTTTTCTGCCCTTATTTTTGAAAGCTACTCCAGTGCCTAAAGTTGTAGAGATATAAATATCCAAGCTGGGACACTAGATCAGTGTTGTTCAATAACAGATAAAGGGAGCTATGTTAGTTTAAATTAAATTATAATTTGAAATTTTCTAATAGCCAGGTTAAAAAGTGAAATGAATTCATTGTAATAGTATTTGTATTTACCCAATATATCCAAATGATTATCATTTCAACATGTAATCAAAATAAAAGTATTATGGCGATATTTTTACATTTTTTTGTGATTTGAAATTCTGCATGTATTTCACATTTATAGCATATCTCAGTTCAGATTAGTGCCACTTGAAATGCTCAGGAGCCACATGTGACAAGGCACTTATATCATCAGAAGATAAACTTTATATATACATAAAGGTCTTAATTTTTGCCATGAATGTGAAATGCTGTTTACAAAAATAATATTATGCATTTTAGACCCAGGGAAGATTCATCTTCATTAGTGTTCACCAAGAACTTCACATTATTTGTTGAACTACTGACAATCTGAAAATTGTCCTGAACTCTTTTTAATCTTATCATTTCTTGTTAAAAATTTAAAAACTTTCAGCTGGGTGGACACAACTACATCTTTTTTTCTTCATTCATTTTTTGGTGAGGGGTGTATGGGAGAGCACACTGAAGCTGTTTTATCTGGCTCACTTCTCTAAAAAGGCCCTCTGCATACACATCTTCTCATTGGTAGTCTTATAGAAAAACCAATGGACTTGGCTAATTCAGCCTGAAAAATGCAGCTTTCACCAATTTTATTATGCTTTCCATTATGGTTTAATAAAATTACAGCTTTGGCTGTCCTTAGCATGTTATGGTATCTCTAAAATATTTGTGATGTCTGTACCCTACCCTCCTTTTTTTTTTTTTTCCTACCCTCCTTTTAAAGCTTTCCTCTGCCTCCCGAGAAGAGGCATGCACAATACACCTTATTAGTCAGAAAAGCCCAAGGGATAGCTTCTCTTTCAAGTACTTTCAAAATCTCCTATGTGTGTTCTGCCAATTCTGGCTGCCTTTATCAAGGGAAAGAACATAATTCTCATTGTCAACTTTATGATCTAGATCACAGAGCAAGCTCTAAAACGGGCTTATCAAAGGCAGCTCATACTATCTGCTAGGGCACGAGTTACAAAAACTGTAAGGAAACAGAGGAACTCCCCATTAAAGGAAGGGGCTTCCCAGGTGGCTCAGTGGTAAAGAATCTGCCTGTGATGCAGGGGACGTGGGTTCAGTATCTGGGTCTGGAAGATCCCCAGAGAAAGAAATGGCAGCCCCCTCCAGTATTGTTGCCTGGAGAACCCCATGGCCGGAGGAGCTGGATTGAGCATGCAAGCCCATTAAAAAAAAAAAAGAAAAAACCCAGAAGTTTGAAAACTCAAACCTATTAAACAGATCCACTAGAGAGGGTTTTTCCCTATCTCAAAATAATTCTTTTCACCCCAGGCTTGCTTTAAATCAAGTTCTTTCTCTCTTCCTTGCATTTAAGTATTTGTTTATAAATCAATAACTACTTCAAAGGGAAACTGGAGAAAAGAGAAAATTAAAGCTAAAGTGATGGGAATTGGTGCCAAATTGAGATTAGTCGAAAGGGAAGATAAACCATTTCTAAAGTTACTGTCAAAGGGGAAATTAGATCCACCATTTAAAGATTCAGGTTCTGCTCATTTTCACCTTAGCATGTACCTGAACGAATTATGAATGAAATTCTACAATGACCTTACTTAAAATTAACTCTCTATCCACTACCATTACATATGTCCACAGAGAGGGAGCTTTTTAGTTTCATTCCAGACAACTCCGCAGTATCTCTGTGAGATGATGGCCATTGATTAATGTTTGTCTGAGGAGTGTAACTGCACGTTTTTAGAGCCTCTGGAAAGCCAGTTCTTACCAAAAACAGCTGCGAAACCAGACTGACTTTTAACCTCCTCTGTTGAACACAGGAACTCTTGGCACAATTACAGTGCAAGTAGCACAGAACCTATGGGGTTACCATTATAGAAACAGACTTGGCCAGCAGGAAGTGTTTACATCCTGCATGAAACCCTGATGTTTGACATGAAACCGGAACTGTTCACCATGGTTTCAGAAAACAAAAGTCTCCATCTTTGCATTTGCCCCATAGTCCAAACAAGCAAATATTCTTATTTCCTTACCATCAAATCCCTCCCCTCCAACCACTCCTTTCTTTGAACTGTTTCTATGTTCTGTAGACACAGAAAATAAACAGCCCAGCAGTGCTCTGTGTAATGAAATGCAAGTCACTTCCACCAAGGATCACATTCAATAACAACACAACAAAAAGAGAGGGACTCTGGGTTGATTACGGCAATTCCCCAAGCATCTCTTAAGTAGGGAAATTGTATTTTCATAAAAGTGAACCACAGACGTAAGACAGCGAGTCGTGCTATTAACTTACTGAATTTGAGCCTTGGAACTCAAGAGGAAGTAAAGATATGCTGCCTTTTCCCAGATTCCCCATGACCAAACACAGTTGTGTGAAGAGGGTAGAAATGAGAGAGAAAAACCTGGGCTGAGCAGGTGAGGATATAGACGAGAGACGTTAAAGCCCTTTCCCAGTCTGTAGCAGCCCTTGGCAATGCTATAGCATCAGAAAACCACCTGGCCACCCGTTTCCTGCCAGTAACTGGACAAAGGAAGGAGGACATTAAAGCTCCCAAAGGACTATTAATTAGTTTAATGAGAAATGTACACCTGATACCCTTGGTTATTGCTCCTCCTCCACCAGCAAAATATTAAAGGGATAGAAAACTCAGAAGTGGGCTCTGTTTATCATCTTTCAACATGGCTGATACATATACTTTAATTTTAAAAAAAAGTGACCACTAAAAAAATGTGGAATCATTTAAATGCTCTTTGTTACTTACAAGAAAATACCAGGAACCTTGACCCTACCTTTAGGATATATACGAATTATTTTAGAACTTTCTATAGTCTTCAGAATAGTTTCCTACTGTCAAAGGTCTTAATAGTAATATGGGAAAATTGAACAATAAATACATTTAAATACATTTAGTTTTTGGATCAGACTTAGTTCAAGATATCTTCTTAATCAAGCTATATAAAAATGTTTGTTTGTTAGGGAAAGCTTTGGTAACCTAACAACTAAGTTGATGACCCTATGAATTTCAAAAATAGTAAGATCAAATTATGTTTTAATTATCATCAAAATGTAGTTAGGTATATTTGTCTTTTTTTTTAAGTTCTCTCAATATCACAAAATATATCAGTGGTTCTCATATTCTGATTATTTTCTCACTACAGCTATTTTGTTTTCAACTTTTCTCATCCAGTTGGCATTCAATGGAATCCCACTATAACATATTTTAGTCTTTCTTAGTCTTCTTTGCTGGATGCGCCCTACATTGAAAGTCTACTAAATTTTGCCAGTGATGCTAGGGTGCTGTTATTCAGTTACACTTAATTATTGGTTGATCATATCTGGTACCATAGCTTTATATAACTTCTGTATTTAACAGCTGTCAAACTTATAATATATCCTCAGGCCCAAACTCTTCAGACTTCCCATATTACATTTCTATATAGATGCCTAATGGACTTATGAAACTTACTTTTTTTAACTTTAATTTCATATTGGAGTACTGAATAACAATGTTGTGATAGTTTCAGGTGGACAGCAAAAGGACTCAGCTGTGTCTCCCTCAAACCCTCCATGCATCCAGGCTGCCAGGTAGCATTAAGCAGAGTTCTCTATGTTATACAGCAGGACCTTGTTGGTTAACCATTTTAAATATAGCAGAGGATACATGTCAATCACAAACTCCTTAACTATCCCTTCTTCCCATTCTTCCTCCCGGCAACCTCAAGTTCATTCTCTAAGTTTGTTTCTATGAAACCTACCTTTCCTGAAAGCTTTCTCATATCAGTAAAAGGCAACCCTATTCTTCTTGTTGCCCCAAACCTGAAATCTTCCTGGATCTTCCTCTCTTTCTCTCATCGTCAATGTAAATAAATTATGATAGCTCTAATTTCCAAATACATCTGGAATCTGGCTCTTTTTCACACCATCAGGCCCACAATTTCCTTAGACCAAGCCAGCATCATTTCTCTTCTGGACTACTGTAATGTTCTCAAATGGTCCTCCTGCTCCTATTCATGCTCAGAAACACCCCATTGCTTCACATATCACTTAGAATAAACTGCTAAGTCTAAGTCCCAAATATAAATCCCCTGAGCTGTCCCTCTTCTTCCTCCTCTCATCTTCCTTCTCCCTTTTATTCACTAGATTCCAGACACTCTGGCCTCCTTGAGTCCTTTGCTATGTTGATTTCCTTTGATTTGTCCCTCAAGGTCCACCCTTTATGTTTCTCCCTTTTCTCCTGTGCCTTGGTAGGAAGAAAGTTAGGGATTCAATCTATGGGTGCTTTAGCCCTTAGGTTCCAGCCAAGAGGGATCACTGCTAAGAGATCAGAGGAAGATAGAGAGGAGTTTGTATCCACTAGCTTTCTCCCTGAAGGTTCTTCTTATTAAAAGGAGTCCAATCCTATAAAGCAGCCCTCTCTGCACATTCCTCCCTGTCTTGGGATTCCTGACACCAACCTAGCACCCCATCCCTTCAGGCTTAATATTAATAATAGAGACCCACTGTTACTAGCCATACACACTGTATTTTTCCCAACAACTTCCTTGCACTGTCTTTGCTCTTTACACAAGGCTCTACTCAAATCATTCTACAGAGACCCTGACTGATACAAAGTCCAAGCATTATCCTGCTTCAAGATCTCAGACACTTGCACTCACTCTTCCCCATTCCAGGTGCATTTATTTCCTTGAAAGTCCCATGGTTCATTTCCTTTTGTCACATCTGCCTCCATTCAAATGCCATCCCAAGAAAGAGGCAGTCCTTGATTATTCTAAGTAAAATAATACAATCTCCCCTCTCTATCCCATTGCCTTGTTAATTTTTCCCTGCATAACATATTTAACCCACTGATGTGTCATATCTCTTTGCTTATTGCCTGCATCCTCTCATAAGAATGCAAAGGATGCTCTATTTGAAAGGGAACTATGTTGGACTCTGAAGTGTCCTTCTAGCCTAGAGCAGAACTTGGAATATATTAGGTACAGAATTATCATATGATAAATGAATGAATAAAAAAATAAGTGAATGTATTTTGAATAACATGAGCAGAGGATTTAGTCAATGAGAGTACTGCAAGGGATCCATTTTTGTAGCTGGATTCTGAAATCTGAGAAAACACAATATGTTAAGGGTCCAGTGTTCCTTCTTCTCAAGTGACTTCTGGATCCTTTCTAATCTTATGATATCTAGTATTCAGTCTTTTTTCCACTGTTCTTTGAACTCTGCTTGCATAAATCAATGAAAGATGTCAACTCTGAAAGATATAAATATAGTTTGAAGAGAGAATGAGAAGTGAACCAAGCTGAAGACGGGCAAGCAGAGTATAAGAAGTCAGCAAGAGAATGCGAATGAGGAGAATATGAATGAGGGGAGTAAGAGTGAGTCTAGATTTAGCAAGAGAAAAGCATTCTGCTCTACCGTCGCATGGAATTGGTAGTCTATCCATTTCTCCTCATTTATTTTCAGGAACAAAATAAAAAGATGGATTCATAAATTAAAAAAGTGTGGGTTCATAAATGTTACTTATTATGAAGTATATTTAAGGCATTAATATGTTTAATGAGCAGTTCATTTTCAAGACTATGGAGCCAAAGCAGGTCATAGAAAATGAAAGCCATTAGAGCTGCAAGAATCAAAAAACCTTGCCTTATAATCATTGAGTCACAAACAGACAAAGTGAGTAATACCACCTCAAATCATTGTGAAATTTAATGACAGCTATGAGTTTCAGGAACTGTCCACACATTTTATGTTTTTGTCAATTTCCCTTTATTTTCATAAGTAGTATCACTCAACATTTTGCATTAAAATATGCATTTGTGGATGAGAATCACCTAATGCTGTATTTAGAAATCTGTTTAGATCTTCAATTCAGATGCTAGGATTTCAATATAAAACCCCAAATTTATTGAATATCTTCTATGTGTTAATCACTTATTTATTAATATATTTCAAACCCCTGATTCCTGCCCTGAAGAAATTAACAGTTTAATAAAGGAAACAAGTGTTTTTTAAGTAGTGATTATCATCAAAAGTGTTTTACTAGTAACATGAATAAAGTCTGTGAGAACCTGAGCACAGAAATCATTTGGTTAAAGGAAACAACAGGAAAAGGAGCAAAGGTTTTCAGAAAATAGTGAGAATGGACAAACAAACATGAATAGGAAAAAAGAACTTTTAACATCAAGGCACCTTAAGGCTAGGTCAAGTCACATGAAAAAAGGAAATGACCACATGTGTTATATAAATGAAATTATGTACAAATAGATAAGAAGTGACAGATTTGAAAAACATTTCAGAGTTAGATTTGACAAGACACAATAACTGATTGGATTTGGATGGAGTGATGAGAGAAGTAAAGTTGGCTCCTAAATTTCTACCTTGGCAAACTGACTGTATAAAAGCATTCTTAACTAAAATATTAAATCGAGTAGGGGGAACGGGTTTGACAAGTTGGATGATGAGTGTAGCTTCTTACACAATATAGAACTTCTACAAGTTTTTGGAGGAGATGTCCATTAGAAAGTTAGAAACACAATTCTGGATGTTTAGGGTATTGGGTCCTACAGGTATAGATTTGGGAGTGATTATATAGGTGTAACTATCCATGATACTAATTCATATAACTGATGAAATAAACAAAGGGTGCAAAATCAAGGAAGGAGATATGAGTCCCTGGATTAAACACAGATCTGAGGGTATGAGTTGGATTGCATAGATTGTGGCCCTATACAGTTCTAGGAACACCATTCATTTAGCCTATGAAGTGAGTGGTAGCTACTGTAATTGTTCAATTAGCTACCTTGAGACTGGAGAAAATAAACCACATAGAATACTTCAAGAGAGAGAGAGGTGGCTGAAGGGCCATGAGGGACAACCAAATACCAGAGATGGAGGAAGGAAAAGAATCAAAACATATGCATGTCTCAGTGGGAATTGTCAGAGGGGTCAGAGGAAAACCAGAAGTGTAGTGTTTAAAAATGGAGGTGCCATTCTCAAAGGAGGCATAACCGACAGTGTTAAATTCTATGGAAAGGTTAAAGGCAGTGCAGAATTGAAGGAGTTCTTTGTATCTGGAAACTAGGAGATGATTGCTGCTGCCAGTAAGACTGAGATTGGGGTATAGTTCAGAAGTGAGAGTTCAGTTCAGTTCAGTTGCTCAGTTGTGACTGACTCTTTGCAACCCTATGAATTGCAGCACACCAGGCTTCAATGTCCATCACCAACTCCCGGAGACTACTCAAACTCATGTCCATTGCATTGGGATGCCATCCAACCATCTCATCCTCTGTGTCCCCTTCTCCTCCAACCTTTAGTCTTTCCCAAGATCAGCATCTTTTCCAATGAATTGGTTCTTTGCGTCAGGTGGCCAAAGTATTGTAGTTTCAGCTTCAGCATCGGTCCTTTCAATGAATATTCAGGACTGATTTCCTTTAGGATGGACTGGTTGGATCTTCTTGCAGTCCAAGGGACTCTCAAGAGTCTTCAACACCACAGTTCAAAAGCATCAATTCTTTGGCACTTAGCTTTCTTTACAGTCCAACTCTCACATCCATACATGACTACAGGAAAACCCATAGCCTTGACTAGATGGACCTTTGTTGGCAAAGTAATGTCTCTGCTTTTTAATATGCTGTCTAGGTTGGTTGTAACTTTTCTTCCAAGGAGCAAGTGTCTTCTAACTTCATGGCTGCAGTCACCATCTGCAGTGATTTTGGAGCCCTCCAAAATAAAGTCTCTCACTGTTTCCATTGTTTTCCCATTTATTTGCCATGGAGTGATGGGACCGGATGTCATGATTTTCATTTTCTGAATGTTGAGTTTTAAGGCAACTTTTTCACTCTCCTCTTTCACTTTCATCATAAGGCTCTTTAGTTCTTCTTCACTTTCTGCCATAAGAATGGTGTCATCTTCATATCTGAGGTTATTGATATTTCTCCTGGCAATCTTGATTCTAGCTTGTGCTTCATCCAGTCCAGCATTTCACATGATGTACTCTGCATGGAAGTTAAATAAGCAGGTTGACAATATACAGCCTTGATGTTCTCCTTTCCCAATTTGGAACCAATCTGTTGTTCCATGTCCAGTTCTACCTATTGCTTCCTAACTTGCATACAGATATCTCAGGAAGAAGATCAGGTGGTCTGGTATTCCCATCTCTTTAATAATATTTCACAGTGTGTTGTGATCCACACAGTCAAAGGCTTTGGCATAGTCAATAAAGCAAAAGTAGATTTTTTTTTTTTGTAACTCTTGCTTTTTCGATGATCCAGCAGACGTTGAAAGTTAGAGTGTGGTAGGTCAAATTATGACTCGGGGAAGAGAAAACTGAAGTAACGTGTGGAAACTATAAATTCTTCATTATTTCTATTCAGATTATTCCTTTGACTCTTGTATAAGATCCAACAGTGCCATGCAGAAATTATACATATGTATATGTATAATTTTAAATATATATTTTAAAGAACAGACATTAAAATTTTGCTCTTATAATTTTTACCTGACTCTACAACTTCCATTTTACTGACTTTTTATGTATATTTCTGTGGACACTGCTATAGTAGAAGTATCTATTCCTATGTTACTTTTAGATGATTAGTAATAGTTTCTTGGAGAGCTGTGTTCAGAAGGATCCTGAGGATTTCTATAAACTCAGCTCAAAAGTCCCAAATGTGTTTGTCACAGAGAAAGAGCTGGGAATGCAGCATGTTCATTTTCAGAACAGGGAGTTTTTGTCATCTGTCGTTATAGCCCAACACCTTGTGCAGGGTCTGGTCCCATTTATTGCCTTAAATAGTGGCTGAGTGAATAAGTAAACAGAAAAATTAATATACTCTGAATTGCAGTGAACTTGAGTTGGGTCTTGATCAATTTGACTTGGTGAGTATTTCTCAATCCAATGTCATTATATCCTAATGGGGCCATAAGTAATTTGCTGCTAAAAAAAATTATGAAAACTTGCCAATGATTACATTGAAAACCATGCATAGAAATTATGGTGTTTAATAACTACATTCTCACTCAAATTCCAGCTTGATTTCTTGAGTGAAAGATAAATGGGAAGATTCAGAACTGAATTTCTAAGAAGCAAAAGATGCTCTGTTACTTGCATCTGTGGTGGTGTTCTCCAAACAGGATTTTCCCATCAATAAGATACAAAGAAAATCATGAAAAGTGTTGAATATCTAGATACTGGGAAGAGGAAAATGTCAGTTGAGAGACGGCAATGGGAATCATAGAATGTGCTCAGCATGAGAAGGACATGCACTAAGCAAGTTGAGTGGACTGAGGTGCTTTGAGAAGATGCTGTAGAGGTATGAAAAGATAAGGTCTCTGTAGTGTCATTCAATAGGTGAAAATATTGGGAAATATGCTTTTCATTCACTTGGAGAAAAGGAATTTGATTTCTATTTAATGAAAGAGTTGGTGTGCCTTAATACTAGGAAAAACAATAATAATAATAATAGAAATAAAAGTCGTTCAGTAAGTTTGGAGATTGGTTCAGGAAGGGCAATGTCATGGAAACATTTTTAAATTGGACAAATTTTTCAGTCCAGCCTCCTCCAAAAATGAATAGCTATTATCCTAACAGCCCATGAAATGCATACGATATAAGTAAGTAATATAATTTTGTCATTCGAGGTCATGCTAACCTTCTTGAAGATAGAGCCAAGTACTCCCTCAGTTAATCATCACTTATTTTGGAGTTGGTGGCTATTTTGGCCTGAAAAGTTGTTCTGAACAAGCATGTGAAAGGCTGCTGAAATGTTACATTTGTTTATGTAAGGTCAGACTAACCCAGAGGTCTTCAAGTATTATAAAGTGAGAAAAGTTTAGATTGGTCCACAGTTGTGTGTGTGATTGTGCAAAAAGATAAGCCATTCTTTACTACCCTACAAGGTCACACTACTCTTAAAGTTAAGTGCACTTTACAGAAATAATATCCATTCAACTGAATGTGAAATAGACTTGATGCATAGCATGTCTAAAGTTATATTTCAGAACAGTCACTTCAATGTATAAAAGGGGCAAACTTATATATTGAGAGTAGTGTCAAATCTTCAGAATTACTTTAAGACATCACATACGGAGCCCTCAATTATGAAGTTTAATACTTCACTGACTCATGTCTAAACAATCAGCATATGTCTTGGTGAAGAGCAGACTACTGGCCTGAAAATTAACAATTAATTTTATATTAAGTTTGGCAGAATGGGAACGGCACAGTCAATAGTGCTAGCAAACAGCATGATTTATAGATCACTTTTAATTAAACATGAATTCTTTAAAGTTATTATAAAAATGAACACATTACATTTGGTTTCTTTATCATTAATATTTTAGTAGGGGTATTGTGGGTGAATTTTTATACATCTGTATATTTTTTTAGATTTTGTCCATCTGTCCTACCTGGCTAAATGCCAATATATGGATTAAAACAATGATCACAAAGATAAATGACCCAAAGGAGACTTTCAGAACAATTGATAATGGGGCTGAGATAAATTTGATATTTTAAGTGATCTTTCTCAAAGAACAATGTGTTATTTGGAAGCAGTCATTCATTTTTTTTCAATATTAAATATTTGTCAGCTCTTATAATTGAAATTTGAGCTAAAAACTTATGACTAAGTAAAATTCAGGGAGAGAGACTATTTCTATATGTCAAGTTTGGATGAAGAATCTTCAATAGGAAAGCTGCCATTTTTTTTTCCCTTCAGATAAGCACTTTCTTTTTCTTAGTGGAAGGTCAGTTTAGAAATCTATGGAAGGATTTAAGATAATTGGCTTTAAACTGAAAATTTCCAATAAACTCAAGATACATGATCTCAAGCAATGCTTTCCCATAGATGTACAGCTCAAGAAATAATGTAGCAAAGGAAGCATGGAATGAAAACACGAATGACAGGGAAACATTTCCCTCTAGAAATTTAGAGACAAAACACAAAGTTTAACAAGGTGGAGCCACAAAGAAGAAATTACACTATATATATTTAATTTTAGACAAATATTGTAATAATAGCACTGTAAATCTAAGTCATAGTCTGTGAATTATTTGATAAATATTTTATTTAAGATATACTCGTAGAATATTTATTAGTTTCCAGGCACTGTACTGGTACTGAACATACGGTGGGAAGTATAGACAGAAGAGAGTCCAGATCACCTAAAGCTTTACAGGCCAGTAAGGCGGACAGACAACATAATCATACTGAAAGGTGTACAGCCTCAGATGTTGTTCCACTGGCTCTGAAGAAAAAGTACAGGGGTTTATGACAAAGAAATATGGCACCGAGGAGTAAAAGGATGTTGGAGGTTGGTTTAGAGGTTGAATAGAAATTAACTAGGTGAAAACGGCACTCCCAAATAACATTTATTAATGAATGAAAGTAAATTCCAGGTACTTGTCCCTGTGGCTGGAGAACAACATAAATTGCCTGAAAACTTGAAAATCAGTTGAGACTGAAGAACAAAGAGCTAAGTTCAATCGATTCAGGAATAGGAGGTACAGACGAAACCAGTGCTGAGTGTTGGTCTTTATCTCAAGAACAAGGAGAAGCCATGGAAGAATTTAAGCAGGGAGAAATGATCAGTGTTATGTTTTCAAGAGCTCCCTCCAGCTGTAGGATGTAGCTGCTGCTGCTGCTAAGTTGCTTCAGTCGTGTCCGACTCTGTGCGACTCCATAAACGGCAGCCCACGAGGCTCCCTCGTCCATGGGAGTTTCCAGACAAGAGTACTGGAGTGGGGTGCCATTGCCTTCTCCAGCAGGACGTAGGATGGATTCCAAAGAATCAGAATGGCTATGGGTAGAAGAGTTCTAAAGAGCAGTTGTGAGAAAAAAAAAGTGCTGTAGCTCAGACTTGGCTAGTAAGGGTGATGGAGATTAAGACAAGTGGATGTTTTTAATGTCAATAAGAAAGTAAAAGAGAAAATATTTAGCAATTGTGCTGATCAAGAATCTTGGTTCAAAACAGCAAAAACAACTCTAGAAAAAGAAAAATTTACTGGAAGCATATCAAGAAGCTAGCAGAATTGAAGGGAAATTGGAAAACTGAATTTGGGAAACAGATGAGAACAAGAGAAGTGATAGTCAAGAGCATAGCCAAAGTCACCTCGCTGGAATCTCAGTGCAACCCTGCCTGCTGTGGACAGTCTCAAGCTACCTCTGCATCTTTACATGTTAAGGCCTAGTTAGAGCATTCACTTCCCTGAGCGTAATGTATGCTTCTATGCCCTGATGCCTCTGGGAGTAACAGAGGCATAATTCACCTCCCGTTAGCATCTATCCTTAGTTGACGGGCTCCCTTTCCCACAGTGATCTAACCAATGAGGGATTCTCCTCACTGCAAGGATGTTCATATCATGTTTAAAAGTCAAATTGCAATGAATGCATGCTGCAGTTTTAGATTGAATATGCTCTGTTACTAGAGCAAGGCACGAGACACAGTTATGGCATACTACTTCCTTAGATGGGAAATGCTGAAAAGTTGTGAGTTTGATGTGGGTTAGGGTTGGGGTTTTTTTGGGTATGTGGGGAAAGGGGAGAATCAAGAATTTGTTCTTGGACAAATATTTAAAGGATAAGGTAATTTGGGGTCTCATTTTGACTTAAACATTATTATCTTATGCCCAACCCATTAAACTACTCGTGTCTCTAAGTAGGAAAATCTATCCACAGTTAAAATGAACAAAATAATTATTGTTACTAATGGATTATTTATCCTTTTCATCTTAATAATTTAAAGCTCTTTTTCTTTGATGAAGTCCTTTTAAATATGAATCTGTTTCTTAACCAAATGGGAAAAAATGAAATGGCTCCTCTCATTCTATCACTATGAGATTCTTATAGTAAAGTCTTTGGCAACAAACACTAATGAGGTAAATTCTATTGCAAATTACTATATAATGACATACCAAGCTTTCCTGGTTGGCTCATATGGTAAAGAATCTGACTTCAACGCAGGAGACCTGGGTTTGATCCCTGGGAGAAGGGAATGGCAACCCACTCCAGTATTCGTGCCTGGAGAATCCCATGGACAGAGGAGCCTGTTGGACACAATTTAGAGACTAAACAACAGCAAAGGCTACTCAGGCAAGCATAATTCTTCTACTACTTGTAATTCTACTACATTTCTGATGCTTAATGGAATATGACTGAATGACTAACACTAACTAATCGTTCAGAAAATAAATCATTGAATTTTTAACAAGTAGCTTACAAATATTTGGGGCATGCTGAAAGAATTCAGAGTCTAAATGCACATTGCTCAGGCAGAGTTAGAAAGCTATTCTCTGCAAATGAAGAATGAGACCTTGGGGAGTCAGTCTTAAACAGTGTATTATGAAGAAGGGGCCATTCTTAAATAAAAAGGCACTCAAGCTCTTAATTAATTTAAAATATTAATAGTAATATAAAAGATTATTGAAAATAATGTAAAATTCAAAATTAATCATATATATTTGATTTTTTTAATATTTACAATTCAGGTAACATTTTATTCAATTTTTTTCTCTTTTTTTGAGATATAATTGACATACAACAGTGTATAAGTTTAAGGGGTATGGCATAATGATTTGATTTATATACATCATAAAATGATTACCACAGTAAGTTTAGTGAACATCCATCATCTCATATAAATACAAAATTAAAGAAACAGAAAAAAATGTTTTTCTTCATGCTGAGAATTCTTAGGATTTACTTTCTTAGCAACGTTCATACATAACATACAGCAGTGTTAATTATTAATCATGTATACTACATTGCTAGAACATATTCATCTTATAACTGGAATTTTGTACTTTTTGACTGCCTACATCCATTTCCTCCTCTACTCCCCCTACCTCTGGTAACCACAGTCTGATCTCTTTTTCTATGAATTTGATTGTCTATTTTTGAAGTATAATTGACCTGCAATATTCTGTTAGCTCCTGTTATACAATATAATGATTCGATACTTCTGAACATTACAAAATGGTTACCATGAAAATGTTAGTTATCATCTGTCACTATACTAAAAAAGTACATAGTTATTGACTATATCTCCCTACACAGTATATTTCATACCTGTGACTCTTATTTTGCAACTGGATGCTTGCACCTCTTAATTTACCTCCCCAATTTCTCTTCTCCCTCCACCTCCAACCAAAACTCTTTATTTATTAGTCATCCAGGCCAGTCATAACCCCAATATACACACAGACACGCACATACACAAACACAATTCCCAGGCAATCACTAATCTATTTTCTGTGTGGCTTTTTCTATTCTAAATAGTCACATATATAATATCATTCAATATGTGGCCTTTTGTGTCTTGCTTTGTTCACTTAGCATATTTTCAAGACTCATCCATGTGGAATATATAACAGCATTTCACTTCTTCTTGTGTGGTTGAATAATTGTATGGACATACTACATTTGTTTATTCACTCATCAGTTGATAGTTATTTGAGCTATTTCCACTTTATGGCTATTATATATAATATTGCTATGAACATTTGTGTGCAAGTATTGGGTGAACATGTTTTCAGTTCTCTTGAGTGAGTGGAGTTGCTGAGGTATATGGGAAGTCTATGTTAAGCTATTTGAGAAACTACAAAATTGTGCCCCACAGAAACATCATTTTACTTTCTACCAGCAGTGCATTAGCATTCCACTTTCTCTGCATTCTCACCAACAGCTGTCGAAAAAAATTATCATTGGCATCTTGGTGAGCATAAAGTGATACCTCACCGTAGTTTTGATTTGCATTTCCCTAATGATTTGGGAAATGACTTTGACCTTATTATATGCTTACTGCCTCTTTTTATCTTTTTTCTAAAATTGTGTATTTGGATTCTTTACTCACTTTTGATTGGATTATTGGTCTTTTACTGTTGAGTTGGAAGCATTCTTTTTATACTCTGAACATTAGATCTTTATCAATTGTTTGACCTGCAAATATTTTTTCCTGATCTGTGGGTTGTCTTTTCACTTTCCTAACAATGTCATTTAAAACAAAAGTATTTAATAAAGTTCATTTTGTTGTTGTTGTTGTTATTCAAGATTTTTGTGTTATATCTAAGACCCCATTGGCTAATCCAAGGTGATGCAGATTTATATCTGTTTTTTTATCATTTTATTTTTATTTACTTTTTTAGAATTTTATAATTTTAGGTCTTACATTTAGGTCTTTGATCCATTTGGAGTTAATTCTTAGTGTGATTTGGGGGTCCAATTTTGTTAATTTGCAAGTAAATAGTCAGCTGGCACAGGACACATGTTGAAAAGGCTATTTTTTCCCCACTGCATGGTCCTGGGACACTGTGGGAAAACAATTGACCATAGATATCTGGATTTATTATTGGAATCTCAATTCTATAGAATGAATCTATATGTCTATCTTGCTATCATTACCACACTGTTTTGATTATTTAGCATTGTAATAAGTTTTGAAAGTGGGAGATGTGATTCCCTCCAACCTTTTTTTTCCTATGAGTTTGTAATATTCTGAGTCTCTTGAATTTCCACATGAACCTTGGTGGTCAACTTTCAAGTTCTGCAAGAAAAAGCATTTAACATATTGATAGGAACTGTGTTGAATGTTTTGATCAATGTGTTTTGATCAATAATTATTATTATTATCTTAATAATATTCTTTGAACCCATGAACATAAGATGTTTTTCTACTTATTTAGATCTTTTCTTTCTTTCAACCTTGCTTTGTAGTTTTCTGTAAGCTTTTGCCCTTCTTTGCTTAAATTTATTCATCTGTGTTTATTCATTTTTATACTATTGTGCCTCCCTGGTAGTTCAGTTGGTAAAGAATCTGCCTGCAGTACAGGAGGCCCAGGTTCAATCCCTGGGTAGGGAAGATATCCTGGAGAAAAAAATGTCAACCCACTCCAGTATTCTTGCCTGAAAATTCTATGGACAGAGAAGCCTGGTAGGCTACAGTCCATGAGGCAGCAGAGTCAGACATGACTTAGCAACTAAACCCAAATGGATTGCTATCTTAATTTCACCTGCAGATCATTCATTTTTAGTGTAAAGAAATACAATTAATGTTGATTTATTGATTTTGTATTCTGCAACTTTCTGAATTCATTTGTTATTTATATTTTTGTGTGGACTTTTTTAGATTTTATACATATCCAAAATGTCATCTTCAATGTTATCTTCAAATATTGTTTTTATTTTTTTCCTTCCCAATCTGCCTAATTTCATTTTTAATTCTTTGTGTTGCTTAACTGATCCAACTAGATATTGAGTAGAAATATAGTGTTTAACAAAATTTGCAAGAACAGACATGCTTGTCTTGTTCCTACTCTTGGGAAGAAGCTTTCAGTCTTAACAAATAATACTTTAGATTATATTTTATTTCTATCCTTATTTGAGTACTGGGGTACCTTATTTAGAAATTTGCAATAATTGAGTAAAATATTTAGAAATAGTTGAAGTGAAGAATTAGGAGAAGCAGGGAAATAGTTCACTTCCCTCATTCTGTTTCTGTTTTTTTTTTTTTTTTTACCAATTAATTTTCCTTTTTCAAGTTATTTTATAACACTGGCTGAAAGTGAGTTGCCCTTTTATTGAGATACTTGGTTTTCAGCATTTTTCCCTTAGCTGAAAATTAGAATGAAATATTTTATTTTTAAATATCTTTATGGTTGAGGCTACCAGAGGTATTATTTTTAAAAAATAGAAGATAGTATCATATCAACAGAACACATCAATTATTACATTCAATTATACTGAATTTGTACAATCCCCAAATAAGAAGTAACTATACACTTAATGAGAATATATATCAACACTGTTTGATCTCCTTGGAGCATAGATGTTTCAAAACATGGAGACTAAAGCCCATACAAAGGCCACTAGCTGTCATACTTAGAAAGCATGTTCTTTTTTTATGTACCTAATAGCTCTGATATCAGAAAGTCCAAGGAAGATTTACTGAGGTTCAGAAGGAGAGAAACCTTTACTGAGTTGAAAGATATCCTTGGAAACACAAGATTAAAATGGGTGCTCTGATCATTATAGTTTTATATATATATTTTTTTCTTTAAGTTCTTTTTTTATTGAAGTTAGAGTTGAGTTGGTATACAATGTTGTATATAGTTGATACATTATGTACTGCAAAGTGATTCTTTTCAGATTCTTTTCCATTACAGGTTATTATAAGATACTGAAAATAGTTCCCTGTGCTGCAGAGTAGGACCTTATTGGTGGCCTATTTTATATACAGTGATGTGTATTTTTTTATCCCAAACACCTAGTTTATTCCCCCCTGCCTTTTCCCCTTTGGTAACTATAATCTTGTCTTCTATGTCTATAAGTCTATTTCTGTTTTGTAAATACGTTCCTTTCTAATTGGTTTTTACATTTCATATATCATTATAGTTTGATATGATAGATTTTAGCACAATCTTTTGGTTTCTTAATTATGATGACAAGAAACTAGCAGTTCCTATAAAATATATCTTTTCATTTGTTAGATAATTTATAAACATTTATGAAACTTCCAGATTCTCCCAAGAGGAAAGGAGAATTTGGTTCTTTAACCAAAACCAATAGTGGAAATGCCACAAAGAAGAGAGAAAGTTGAAGCATCAGAGAAGTTAATACAAAAGCTGGAGGGAGAGGTGTTTGGTCCTGGGGCAAAGTATGAACCAGAATGTAGAAGGGCCAGCTACCAAGACAGATGATAAGGTAAGGGAGAGCACTTCATTGTACTCTTTTTGTTTCTCATATTTTCCATGGCAGTATACTACTCAACTTAGTGGTGTTAATTCAGCTCTAGTTTGGACATAGAATGGCATCAGAGTTGTTCTGGAACCCAGAGATAAATGGGGTATAACCATAGCAAGTATACTTCCCTTCAGCTTGCTCTTGGAGGGACCCAGGAAAATTCCTTGAGGACAAAGTCATGTAGTTAGGATCACAAATGCTGCTGCACTCACTCACTTCAGTCATATCTCACTCTTTGCAACTCTGTGGTCTATAGCTCACCAGGCTCCTTTGTCCATGGGATTGTCCAGGCGAGAATACTGGGGTGGGTTGCCATGCCCTCCTCAAGGGGATCTTCCTGACCCAGGGATCAAACTCGAGTATCTTGAATCTCCTGCATTGCTGGCAGATTCTTTACCCACTGGAGCCATCTGGGAAGCCCAAATATGAGTTATCAAATCCAGATTGTGAACTCAATGGATCTCTGCCCATTGATATATAAAACCACCAGAAGGGAATAAAGGCTCCCACCTGGATTTTAATTTCTCATTCTCTACATAAAGGCACATTGCTGATCCCACTACACACAGCCCTAGGAGAAAAAGATCTCACAAGTCATTTGAGAACACAATTTTATTATAAAGCAATAAACAGAATAAACAAAAAACAAAAGTTAAAATTGAATAATATAGAGGAAGGAGAGTTAATGAATCAAAAAAAACCCCCACAAAAACTTAAAAATATAAATATCTTTAAAAGAGATATGGGTAGGGAGATATTATATTAATAACATATAAGTTATATATTTATAACATTTAAGTTATAAACAAGAACAAAGCAGAAATAATAGGTGTGAAAGCAGTGGGAATGAAAACTCAAAGACTGTCATAAATAACAGAGAGGATTTAGGGAAGAACAAATTAGAGAAATGAAAGATGAGGTCAACAATCTATCTCAGAAGGAGCCAGGAAGAGGAGCTGAAAAACTATAAAGTTAATCAAGTGATCAGAAAAAGAGAAAGAAAAATGTCAATATTCCAGAAGTAAAATGGCAGATGAGGAAACAAATAAATATTTGATAACCAGAAAGAGTAAGAATTAAAGATGAGAAAATACATCAAATTGAAATGGAATAACAAAAAGATGATTTTTTTAAAAATACAAACCCTTACAACTAGACACATCAGAGTACTCAATAGAGGCAAAGGGAAAATTCTAAGAACATTTTCAGATACAAAAAGAGCAATTTACCTACAAGTAAGCAAGAAATAGTATCATGTTTAGATAATTCAAACATGATAAATTAAGACCAATGAGGAGAGGAAGGATACCAGAGAGGTATGAGGCCATGCCGAGGTTTTTCTCTTATGTTGGAGAAATAACAGAAATTGATAAGTTTAGGAAATTCATAGACAGAAATTATAGGAGAAAAACAATAGAAGAATGCAAATATAATGCATAAATTTCAATCCAACAGAAAAAAAATCTGTTTTTTAAAGGTATGAAAAAATAAAAATATAAATTATGTTAAGGAGAAAACATGAAATAAAATGGCAGAAATAGACCTAACAAGTCATAATAGAAATGTGCTCATCATAACAAGTCTTTATTATATCTATTAACTGCCTTTGGGTAGAGATGTACAATAAATGAAATAATAAGAGAGTATAGCATATTAAGAGTGACAAGTACTATAGAAAAACTGTAAGTCAGGGACTGGGTTTGGTTTATAATGAGTAATTGAAATATGAGTCAAAGCTCAAGTGAGGAGATGAGGGAATAAACCCTGAAGATAGCAATGGAAGGGCTCCCCCGGGAAGCACACTGAAGTGCAGAGATGCGGAGGGGAACAAGCCTGGCCTACTCGGTAAAGAGAGATAGGCGTGGCTAGTGGGCAGGGAGAGTACAAGGCAATACTGTCAGAGGAGCTATGAAAGGTCCAGTTACATCCTGTCTGAGAAATTGTTGTAAAGACATCTATCTTTTACTCTCAATGATATGAAAATCCATAGACAGGTTTTAAGGAGAAAATGAATGTTATCTGACTCCATTTAGACAGAATCCTGTTGGCCTCTGAGTCAAGATATGCTGTGGAGGAGAAACTGTGGAAGTAGCAAGGGCAGTTAGAGGGGTATTTCCAAGAGACAGGTGAGAGGTGCTGGTGGCTTGGGCCAGGCTGACAGTGGTGAGGATGGAGAGGTATGACTGAACAATAGGTAGGGAGGTAGACAGAACAGTGATAGATCAGAAGGCAGATAGATAGACAGATGGATTCATAGAATAGAATCGAATTGTCAGAACTAAAGAAAAAAAATTTCATTGGGTCAAACTGTCAAATTAAAAGGCAGATTCTCACAGAAGAACAGAAGGTGATTCATTTATATTAAGGCTAAATGTGTGTGTGTGTGTGTGTGTGTGTGTGTGTGTGTGTGTGTGTGGCAAAACTCAAAAGTAATACTAGTCAAGGCATTGACCAATACAAAATTGAATGTTATTACTTCTACAGGGGAAAAACAGGTGAATGATGCGTTAGGGACACTTCAAAGGTACCTCAGTGGGAAGTATAAGAGAATCTGTTTTATTATCATATGTACAGATATACAAAGAAGCAAACATGTAAATAACTCTCAAAAATCTGGAAGGGTATACATCAATTGTTGATAGTAGTTAACTGAGTAAGGACTTATGGGTGAGATATATACCCATACACCTTTGTATTATTACTTCATAAGTGTTTATCAGGATTACTATAGTGAACAAGCAGTGACCATATATTAAAAATACCCGAAGCTAAAACAAACTCACAAAGTGCTTGGTCAGGCATCTTGGCAGAAGGTCTTGGAGGAAACTTGTGTTCTTTGGGGATCCCTCAGCCACCTCTAAAGCCTTTAACTGACTGCAGAGTTTTGAACAAGCCAGTACTCACACCTGGTCATCTGTCAGTTTTTCTAGATCACTGCTGCCAGGGTACAGGGCTTTCTGAGAAGAGCCACATGGCTCAACAGTGACCAGGTCAGCTAGCTTGAGTGAATTCCTGTCTCATCTAAACAGAAATGTTGGTTCCTCAGATTGGGAATCAGATATTTCTTAAATACATAAAAGAAAATATTTTTTTAAAAAAAGGTACAGAACAAAATTGAAGTAGTTATTAGAGGAAAGTGTAATAAATAAATCATCATAAAGCAATAATGATTAAAAACAGATTAGGTAAATGATTAGCTAAACAATTATAGAAAAAGCAAAAAAAAAGAAAAGAAAAATTCTATACCAGTGAATCAGGAAGAAAAAGACAGAAAACTATCAAATCAAAACAAACCAAAAGAGAGAGAGAGAAAAAGGAAACTGAAACTAGAAGTTGGCTTCTTTGCATGAATTTCCTCTTAAGACGACAGAGAAGACATGAAAAGGCTATAATTCAAAATAAGAATGATAAAGGAGAAATAACTACAGAAAAAGTAGCTATTTAAAATAGAATAAAATGCTTTAAGGAACTATAAAGCAACACATTTGAACATTATATGGTAGATAAATTTTGCATATTATAAGATATAAAAACTGACAGAAAAATAATATAATCTTGAATAAAATAATAACAATTAGATTTCTTAGTAATCAATTCCCCTCTACCCTCACTAAAATAAAGAGCCCCTGGCCTAGAGAATTCTACTCTGATTAAAATTCCAAGGCACATATGCCCATATTTTATTATAAATTCTTTCACAAAATAAAGAAGGGAATATTGACTAAATCATTTTAAAAGACTAGTGTAACCTTGATTTCAAAAGTAGATAATGACTATACATAAAAAAGAAAGATCTGAGGCCATAACTCTTGCAACCAAGATGCAAAATACTAATTAAAGTAATAGCTAAATATAAGCCAGAGTTAAATAATAATAGCAATATAAATATATCATCATAAATAAGGTTTATCGTAGGAAGGCAGGGATATTTTAATATCAGAAAAATATATCAGAGTAACTCAGCATATTAATATATTAAAGAAGATACATTCGCATGACTGTCCCAATAGATTTAGAAAGATTATTTGATAAATTTCACTTTATGACTGATATGGAGTCTCAGAAAATCAGTATAGAAAAGAATGTCTTTAACTTGACAAAAGCATCATACCAAGTCTAAGAGAAAACACAACACTAAGGTAAAAACCTTCAATACACTATCTGAAAGACAAAAATAAGAGAAGGAATTGGCTCATATCTATACTGTTACACATGGCAACAGATATTTTAACCATTACATTGAGTCACACACAAAAAATAGAAATATAAGTATAGGTAAGGAAAAATATTACTTAACAGATGATGTATCATCAACTACATGGAAAGCCCCCGAAGAATCAATAAACTATAAAACCAAGTGACAAATTAAGTAAGAGGTCAGACAAAGGAACAGCTTTCAAAATTCAGTAACATTTTTCTAAACTAGAAATAACCAGTTGAGAAAATTAAAAAAGAAAGAAAATACAGTTCACCACATGATCAAGCTCCATCTAAGAATTAAATTAAGAAGAATTCACACACCTTTAAAGAAGAAATGAGATAAACTATAAAAGAACATAAAGAAGATAAATAAATGGAGAGAATGCCCATGCATATGGATGGGATGGCTTAATATTTTAAAGGTGTGAGTTCTCCCCAGGTTAATCTACAAGTCCAGTGCAATTCTCATCAAAACTCTACCAAAACTTTGGGAGAAATTCAACAAACTTATTCTACACTCATATCTAATTCTAAATGAAATTAGAACTTAATTTAATATTGCAGGTAGAAAAATAGCAAACAGATTTATTTTCCCACCAGATAGTAAGGCATATTTTAAAGATGTAGATTACTAAGTTCTGGCTCAGAACAGATAAATAACTAACAGAACTGAATAGAGCACAGGCATGAGCCCAGTAGAGATGGGGAAAGGGTGGCTTATTTAGTGTTGGCTTTGGCAAAACTGGTTCACTTTACAGAGCAAAACCAATTTCATACAGGTAAAAAATTATACATCCTAGGTCAGCCAGAATGGGAATAATAAATTATTAAGAAATTATGATTGTGATCTTTAGATGGAGGAAAGTTTCCTAAACTAGAGACAGAAAACACAAACCACAAAAACCGTAAGACCTTATGCTGATGGACCCTGTGCAATGAAACAGATGAAAAAAGTTATCGGTGGTAGACTGGGAGAAAAAAAAAGTTTAGAACCTTTATTTATTAAAGGATTATTGCCAGATCCCTTGGTCAGAAAGATCCCCTGGAAAAGGATATGGTAACCCACCCCAGTATTCTTGCCTGGGAAATGTTATTGACAGAGGAGCCAGGCAGGTTACAGTCCATAGGGCTGCAAAAGAGTTGGACATGACTTAGCAACTCAACAACAGCCTAGTCTAAAATAATCAAAAAAATTTAAAAATTGACAACAAAACCCCAGAAATGATAGGAAAAATGGATAAAGTATATAGAACATGTAGGGAAAAAAACTTAAATAATATTTAAGTATTAAGCAAGTATTTGCAGAAATTCTTGATCATTTTAGTATTCACAGAAACACAAACTAAATAAAAAAAAAGTACTTGATTATCAGATTGGCAGTAAGGACATAGATAAAATCAAATGCTGATCAGGATGTGGGGAAACTAGACGCCTTATGTACTGCTGCTACTAATGTAAACAGGCATAAATATTCTGGAGAACTGTACTCACTAAGTGAAATGATAAGGATACTTACAAAAAAGGACTTGTGCTCACTGTGACCTAGCAAATTTCTGAAAGCATATCCTAAAAGTTCTCCTGCAAGTCCACGAGAGAAGAGAATTACTTATTAATTTTTTGTATAATCACTACTATGTGAAAGATATTTCAGTTTTTGTTACTATAATGGAATAACATACAACCCTCAGAAGTAGTGAATCAAAGGTATATAAAGCAAGATGAATACATGCTGTTTTTTAAAAACACTTTAGAAAAAAGTGAGAACTAGAATAAGATATGCTGCTGCTAAGTCACTTCAGTCGTGTCTGACTCTGTGCAACTCCATAGACGACAGCCCAGCAGGCTCCCCCATCCCTGGGATTCTCCAGGCAAGAACAGTGGAGTGGGTTGCCATTTCCTTCTCCAATGCATGAAAGTGAAAAATGAAAATGAAATAATTTAGTCGTGTCTGACTCTTAGCGACCCCATGGACTGCAGCCCACCAGGCTCCTCCATCCCCGGGATTCTCCAGGCAAGAGTACTGGAGTGGGGTGCCATTGCCTTCTCCAGAATAAGATATATCACTTATGTAAATTAAAGCACATATATGCACATAAACAATACCACACACTACATAAAACTTACTATATGAATAAAATATCTCTTTCTAATTTACAGATAAATGCATATATACAAAGACATTTATCATAGACATTAGAATAATTGTGGGACTACAAAGTAGCCCAATACAATTATATACTTTTTGTGTATTTTTAAAGTTTTTCAAACCTTTTAAGTACTTCATCCAGTCTCATCTGGATGCTACAGAATGAATCTTAAAAGACAGACTCAAAGAAACACCACATCGTGCTGAGGAAATTGCTTCAGTTTTTTGCAAGATCAGAATTTGGTGTCACTATCCAACTAATAATGTTCCAGTTCCTGACAATGAATTCTACAGAGAGATGATCTGTCTGCTGCTCTGTTCTACAGAGAGTCCTGGATATCAGGGCCAAGAACTCAAACTTCCACATAACTGATCGTAAAGCTCTTGGAACACCTCCATTGTACATGAACGTGATTTAGTTTTTACTGCATTAGGATTCTGAATTCTGAATCCACTTGTTCCTAACACAACTCCATCCTCAGAGGGATTAGGATCAAAATCAAAGACAAGACACGTGTAATACCAATTGCTATTCATATTATAAAGTGCCCTGCTTCTAACACAACTTCTTCAGTAACCATAGTTTAATAACAGAGGTACATAATGAACAAGGTGTATAATTAGAATTCTCACAATTTTAGCTGGAAGAACAAGCCTTCCAACTCTTCCATTATCAGAAGAATAATGAGTGTATTTTGAGTATAATTATAATATTTCACCAAATTGTGCTTTTCTCAAATTCTAATATCTTAAACAAATATAATATCTATATGAAAAAATGATTGAGTTTCAATTCCCAGGGAGCAGGTTCAATGGTATATGAGCATAATTGCCTATATAAAAATATTCTCTTTTGATGATCATATAAAATGGTAACTCCCAAGAAAAAAGTGAAGAACACTTTAAAGGTTACATCATTCATTTACTTTCCAGAAAGTTCCAGAATAAAAATGACTTAGTTAATCATCACTTTTAAAGTGGTAATAAGCAATCAAATAACTTGTGAATGTTATAATGCAAAAGTGATTTTATTGTTTTCCAAATAAAATTTCATGGTTCAAGATCCTCAGGTAGGAATTTAGTAAATTTCATTTTACTACCTTTAATTTGTTAATATGGTCTCAAAAAGTATCTAGTAATAACTAAAATGCTCCAAAAGACTTACTCAAGTAGGTGTTTCAGTGAAATATAGAAAAAGAAAAAGGGAAGATGTAAACTATCTCAGGGAGGGAAAGAAGAAATTACAAATAAAGTATATTAATAAATATAAAATAATATTATGAAAATTTGGAGCAGGGAGATTAATCAAAATTTGCTACTAAAGATTCTCTAGAAAGTCAATATTGAGTGAGGTTTTGACTCAAAAGTAAGACATCATAGGAATGTTAATACAGAATTTAAAAGTTTTTATTTGTTTTATAAATGATGCTTCATAATTACTACTATCTTAAAGGCAGTCTATATAACATGATTTAAAATTTTGGTGACTGGCAAAGAAGAAAGAAAATATGGGTTACATATTGAGTTTGTTTATATGATTAATATACATAATAAATATTTTAAATCATCTTTTATTCAGAGCTTTTCTTTGAATTATTCTACACAATTTCAAATGAAGTCTCTAAATTTTTAGTCCACATATGTAAACAGCATATTTGTGTTTGCCAAATATTCAAACCTAGAAACAATATAGGACTTTTAAAAAAGACTAAATTTATATTTGTTCCTAATATAAAGGTATTGAATTAAATAAATTGAAATTCATTTACCTCAGTTCAGTCACTCACTCATGTCCAATTCTTTGCGACCCCATGAACTGAAGTATACCAAGTTTCCTTGTCCATCATCAGCTCTTGGAACTTTCTCAAACTCATGTCCATCAAGTCAGTGATGTCATCCAACCATCTCATCTTCTGTCGTTCCCTTCTCCTCTTGCCTTCAATCTTCTCCAGCATCAGGGTCTTTCCCAATGAGTCAGTTCTTCACATCAGGTGGCCAAAGTATTGGAGCTTCAGCTTCAGCATCAGTCCTTCCAATGAATATTCAGGACTGACTTCCTTTAGGATTGACTGGTTTGATCTATTTCCATATTATTTGATAAATACTGATTGATGTATCCATTAACAGACTCTAGTTTCTTCTATAATTATAAAAGAAGTGATCTTTATAGAGTCAATCAGAAAGTCAAATTTAACAAAATAAGGAGGGAACTTTACAGTATTTTTGTAAAAATTTACGTTTCAATGAGAGATAATAAAGCAATTTATTTTTCCAGTTTATAAAATGATGTAATCTCAATGCATAAATTTGTTATTTAGCAAATTGAGTCTTAATGAGCATTTGCCAGACTCCACATTGATGAGAAGGAGTAAGATTCAGTGGCTATGTTTCTCTTACTATAGATAAAAGGATTCCAAGCTCTCTCACTCTTATCTAGTTTATTCTGATTGCTTATATGCCAAAGATGTGATCTTCTGGTTTTATTAGATATTTGACTGCTTTGTTGAAAATGACCTTTCGTCTCCATGAGAGATGACCTCAAGATATCTCTTCTGGGACATTTCTTCCTATTTCATATTATCAGCTCCAAAGGTTAGATAGGGATGGATTGGTGAGATTTTTACCTCTTATTCTCATATTACAAATAAGATTTCCATCCAGTTTATATCTGGGTTCAATAGTCTTGCAGGGCTATTGGGGAAAAAAAAATCAAGCATGTTTGTTGTAGTAAAAAGCAAAGTTCTATATATAACCTTTTCATTTCATTGTTTATTGATTTGATGGGCAGTGATTTTTATGTATTTCTTTTACTTTATGACAATTGATTTTAATAGCTTACAGAGCAACATATCATGTTAAATGTTTTGTGGAATCCTATGTTGTTAATTATTCATTGTATTAAAAATCTTAATTTTGTTAAAATGGGAAAGATTCTAATGTTAAATTCGGAAAACAGTTCAAGCAGTAGGACCACCCCCACTCCCTTTCTGGAATAATGGTAGGATTAGCTTTGTTGGGGTTAAAAGGTCAGAAGAGAAGGACATCCTTTTTGTCAATATGCAAATGGAAAGCTGCTTCAGACAGAAGGATTCTGCTTGATGGACCAATGAACTCAGTCATTATTATGCCACCAAATATGTTCAAAGTTGAAAGCTGGTCTCTGAAAACATGAACATCTTTTTTTTTAAACATTCTCAAATTCTGAAAAATCTACATTCATTCCCTTGATAAGGAATTTAAGTGGCATTATCACATACCATGCCAAGATGAGTAGTGACTATAGAATTTACATTTTATTTCACACATTTCTGATAGTAAAAGTTATAGCATGCGTAGGAAATATTTGGAAGTTGAAGTTTCCCATCTTCAATTTCAGATTATGCAGTTAATAACAAAGGTCATATTATAGGCATATTTTGTCTCTGCAGAAGATGCCTTAGAAGTCACTTAGACATATGTATGTATTTCCAAGGACTTAAATCACTGAACTTAAAGCTGTAATCAGCAAGATCAGAAAGGTCAGCCAGGGATATTTACCAGACATTATAAAATGCAAGCAACATAACAAAGTTCTATTTGAACATACATGTCCTCTTTCACTGGTAACATGTCTCATAAACATCAAACTTGTATCCAGTATAGGGAATTAAGCAGGAATCCTTTTGTGACAACTTACCTATTTTTAAGGTTGTAGGTTGATTATAACATTGCTTGTTAACAGAAGATTCTGAAAGCATCGGCAACTCTAATCTAATGGCTAATGGCTAATACACATTTAATAACAGGCCCATTGTTATTGCCATATGAAAGGCCGACAAACTACACAGTGTTTACATAAGTAACTATTAAGTTTATACAATCAAGACTTAGTGTTTCACTTTCCTCTTATTCATTATCATTTCTCCCATTTCTATAATGAGGAACAAGCTGGAAAGCAAATCCTTCAGTTCAATCTTCATTGCAGACCCTTTCCCACAGACACATGTTAAAACAAAAGGTCAGGGGTCTGACCTTTGGCCTCAGGCTGCTGGTCTCTGAACTCTTCCCACTGCCCTTTCACCTCCCCAGACCTCTCTCAGACCCAGGAAGCTACTGGGTCCTCAAACAGCCCCTCCAGCTGCTCCTTCTGCACCCAGTCCCTTCCCACTCCTACCCTCACCCCTGCAATGGATTCCTTACATTCTGGAAGGTTTGCCATAAATAACAAAATATATGAACCTTGAGGATCTCTTTTTGATCTGTTGGGTGAAATTCTCAATTCTATTTTTTAATAATAATGTGGATAACATTTGAGGATATGGGCTTATAAGTAATTTAGAGATTAAAGTATGTATAGCATTACAAACTGATCAAGATCAAAATATCTTCCATGGAAGGAGTAAGAGAGCAAGGGAAATACCAGAAGGAAGGTGGCTAAACCAGAAAATATTTGGTCGTGATAGCTCAGTTAATATCAATGGTGTTTGAACATGGAAAAGGCTATTTACATATTCTGTTTGTTTTGGTGGAAATAGTAGTTCTAAATCATATTGTAAAAGCCATTGAATAGTATTATTTTATTTATAGTCAGTTCAATTCAGTCACTCAATCGTGTCTAACTCTGGGACTCCATGGACTGCAGCACACCAGGCTTCCCTGTCATCACCAACTCTCAGAGCCTATTCAAACTCATGTCCATCACGTCGGCAATGCCATCCAACCATCTCATCCTCTGTCATCCTCTTCTCCTCCCGCTTTCAATCATTCCCAGAATCAGGGTCTTTTCCAATGAGTTGGTTCTTCACATCAGGTGGCAAAAGTATTGGAGTTTCAGCTTCAGCATCAGTCCCTCCAATGAATATTCATGACTGATTTCCTTTAGGATTGACTGGTTGAATCTCGTTGCAGTCCACGGGACTCTCAAGAGTCATCTCCAACACCACAGTTTAAAGGCATCAATTCTTCAGCACTCAGCTTTCTTTATAGTCCAACTCTCATATCCATACATGACTATTGGAAACACCATAGCTTTGACTAGACAGACCTTTGTTGGTAAAGAGTCATGTCCAACTCTTTGCGACCCCAAGGAACTATATAGTCCATGGAATTCTCCAGGCCAGAATACTGGAGTGGATAGCCTTTCCCTTCCCCAGGGGATCTCCCCAACCCAGGGATCAAACCCAGGTCTCCCACATTGCAGGTAGATTCTTTACCAGCTGAACCACAAGGGAAGACCTTATTTAAAATAGCTGCTGATAATAGGCATTCAATTTTATACAAACTCCAAATTATTCTACAGTTTTAGTTTTAATTGACACATGCAACTTCACTCAGTTTTTGATTTAACAAATGTTTCCAAAACACAGTGTCAGCCTGTGTCAATAACTGAGGATGAACAAAATAAATTATATATGCTGATGCCAGGAGAATTCCATGGACAGAGAAGCCTGGAAGGTTACAGTTCATGGGGTCACCAAGAGTCAGATATGACTGAGCACTTAAACTCCACTCCACTCATACTCTGATAGAAATATTATATTTCACTTTTTAAAATAAATAAGTCTAAAACAAAGTGATAAATTGTGTAGTGCTATATGTTGCATGAAAATAATGAGGAAAACGTGTGATTAAATTAGCTGTACCAAAGTGAAGGTAGCCTAGAGGCGGTGCTATTTGACATCATTCATTCATTTAACAAATATTTATGAGCACCTAGAAATACTTGGAAAGTACTGCTAGGTACAGAAGATATAATTGTGGACAACACAGGCAAAAATCTCTGGTGTCATACTTTGTATGTGTATCCTAGTGGATGAGAAAGAAATTTGTCAAGATAAATAATATATGTTGCAGGTAAGAAGTGAGAATGAAAAATTAAGCAGAGAAGAAGGAAATGAAATGCTGAAGCGGGTGACATTTGATAAGGAATTCCTGGATGGCCTTCCTGAGAAGAGGAATTGTGCATAAAAGCTTTAGCAGTAGAAATTTCCAAGGAGATGAGGGTTTGGAAGAATCATTGTGTGTTAGTCACTCAGTCATGCCCAACTCTTTGAGACCCCATGGACTGTAGCCTGCCAGACTCCTTTGTCCATGCAATTCTCCATGCCAGTATACTGGAGTGGGCCACCATTCCCTTTTTCAGGGGATCTTCCCAACCCATGGATTGAACACAGGTCTCCTGCTTTGCAGGCAAATTCTTCACCATCTGTTGTAGGACTTAACTGCGTGTATCTGTGTGTGTGTGTGTGTGTGTGTGTGTGTGTGTGTGTGTGTGTGTGTGTGTAGGGGTGACAAGAAAGGTTAAAAAAGAGAGGCTAGATTGAGATCAAGGAGTGAAGAAGCGACTCACTTGGCTAGGGAATTTGCATCTTATCAGGACAATAAGGCCGGATCACAAGCTTTTAAGCAAGAAAATGATAAGACATGATGCTAGAGTTGGCAGAAGCAATTTGCTATGCCATTGGGGCATGGCTAATATTAAAGTGTGTATAGCTCCAAGCAAACCAAGACCTCCTCATATAGTTGTTGTGATTTTTCCCTGCATTCACAGTTTCATTTTGGACACAGATATCAATCAACAGAAATATTGGTGTGCAAGAGTAGAGGAGCAAATGAGAAGCTGGTGCCACAACCAAAAGAGATGGTAAATTGGAGCTACAGAAAATAAGGGTATCTGTATGGAAAATATTTACATATGCTGGGTTAGTGCATGCATTATTGTTCATGTAAATATTAATATTTTTATTATTGTAGGCTCTTTAAAGTACTCTTGAAAACAATGGGAAAAAAGTGTCTAAAGCAGCAATTCTTAAAGCCTGGCACACCAAAGACAGGAAGTTCCCAAGATTTTTCATGGGGTCTACAAAGTCAAAATTGTTTTGTGATAATGCTACAAAGCAATTTTCTTTTTCACCAGGCTGACTTTTAAGTGATGGTGAGAAAGTGATGGCTCCAAACTATACTGATAATCACTGTAGTCTTCACTGCTGCACACTCATGGGCAAAAGAAAAAGTGAAAAAGTGAAGGGTTATTCTCCCAGTCATGTCCAACTCTTTGCAACACCATGGACTTTAGCTTGCCAGGCTTCTCTGTCTATGGAATTATCCAGGCAACAATACTGGAGTGGGTAACCATTCCCTTTTCCAGAGGATCTTCCTGACCTAAGGACTGAACTCACATCTCCTGCATTGCAAGCAGATTCTTTACTGTCTGAGCCACCAGGGAAGACAACCTCTCTGATTAAGCATTAATTTAACTAAATCTTTATCTTTGAATGCACATATTTTTAAACATTGTGTGTGATGCAAACTGGAAGTATACATGAAAGCATTTCTGCCAAATTATAGTGGCAGCCTTAAGGAGAATGATGTATGCATTGTAAGCAGAAGCGTGTGAAGTGTGAAAGTTGCTCAGTCATGTCCAACTCTTTGTGACCCTATTGACTATACAGTCCATGGAATTCTCCAGGTCAGAATACTGGAGTGGGTAACCATTCCTTTCTTTAGGGGATCTTCCCAACCTAGGGATTGCAGGCGGATTCTTTACTAGATGAGCCACCATGGAAGCATTGTAAGCAGAACTAGCTGCTCTTTTGGGGCTTCAGGTGACACTAATTTAGGTAAAGAAGCCAGCCTGCTAATGCAGGGGACATAAGAGACGTAGGTTCGATCCCTGGCTCAGGAAGATCCCTTGGAGATCCTTCCTGTCAACCCTCTACAGTATTCTTGCCTGGAGAATCCCATGGACAGGGGTACCTGGCGGGCTACAGTCCATAGAGTACCAGAGTCAGACAAAACTTCTGAAGTGACATAGCATGCACATTAGCTGCTTTTTTAATGGAACATGGTCTCTACTTCAGAAAATGATTGGCTATGTTTATTCCGTGCTTGACCATTTGGAAGAGAGGTTTTCTTGAAAATAAAATAAGGCTGTTACTTCAAGAAAAAAAAAAACCTGTTAGAATCTGTTGCCATTGATAAACTTTGAACTTCTCAGCAAAAATTAGTGTCTTGGAAAATGTAGATCTACCACCTAAGCTTGACACCTTTTCAGCACTTTGGATTCCTCTGAGGAGATTGTTAGTGCTATTAGTAAACACAATTTTTAAACTATTGTATAGAGATCATTTGAAAGAACTACATAAATCAGTAAACCAATTAGTTTTCAAATGGCCAGTGCCCATGATGTTATAAATCAAGCAGGGATAGACAATAGGTTCAAGGGATAGACAGACCAATGAGACACTAAGGAAAATTCACAGCCATGGTCTCAGATTCCTTACTGTAACCAACCTTTAGGAAAATATCAGTTGTGGATTTTGTGTGTAGATCAAAGAAGATATCCACAATTACCCGAAAAGGCATTAAACTAGGCTTTCTTGTTCTAAACTACACAGCTGATGAAGGCTATATTTTCTTCACATACTTTAACCAGAAAAACACTGCAATAGATCCAGTGCATGAGCAGCTATGAGAATCTAATAAGCTGGATATTAAAGAAATGGGTCCCCCCAAAATGTAAAACAATTCCTCTCATTGTTTTTTAAAGAAAATGTAGTTATTTCTGTGAAATTTGTTATGTAATAGGTATATATCTCAAAATGAATGAATGATATATACATATTTTTTAATTTCTCAATTTTAATTTATGGTATTGTAAATACCCACATAAACAAAATGGGGTAGGGTTGCCAGATTTAGTGAATAAAACTGCTGAACACACAGTAAATTTGAATTTCAGATTAGCATTGAATAATTGTTAATATACACATGTCCCATGTAATATTTGGAACATATTTATACTATTAATTATGCATTATTATCTGAAATTCAATCTAACCAGGCATCCACTATTTTTCCTAAAAGGCCTACTCTGGTATTCTCAATAATTTTTAATATGTGAGGTCACTCAGTCGTGTCTGACTCTTTCTGACCCCATGGACTAACTTACCAGGCTCCTCCATCCATGGAGTTTTCCAGGGAAGAATACTGGAGTGGGTTGCCATTTCCTTCTCTAGGAGATCTTCCTGACCTAGGGATTGAACCTGGGTCTCCCACATCGTAGGCAGAGGCTTTACCATCTGAGCTACCAGGGAAGACTTTTAAGAGTATAAAGAAGTTCTAAAACCAAATGATTTGAAAACCCCTGCTTAAATGCATTTTACAGTTCAACCTTTTTACATTTTGTTTCCTTTTTCTTGTATTTGCTCAGAATTAGTGAGGCTTATGGCCTTCCCTCATAGGTCAGTTGGTAAAGAATCTATCGGCAATGCAGGAGACCCAGGTTCAATCCCTGGGTGGGGAAGATGCCCTGCAGAAGGAAATGGTAACCCACTCCAGTATTCTTGCCTGGAGAATCCCATGGATATGGGAGCCTGGCAGGCTACAGTCCACAGGGTCGTGAGAGTCAGACATGACTTTGGGGCTAAACCAACACCACCAGTGAGGTTTATCTATAAAGCTTCCCTGTGGCTAAGTCAGTAAATCTGCCTGCAATGCAGAAGACCTGGGTTTGATCCCTGGGTTGGGAAGATTCACTAGAGGAGGGCATGGCAATCCACTCCAGTATTCTTGCCTGGAGAATCCCATGGACAGAGGAGCCTGGTGGGCTACAGTCCATGGGGTTGCAAAGACTCAGACACAACTAAGCACAATACAAATACAAGTAATTATTTTAAGGGACTTATTAGTTCTAGACTTAATTGCTATTGATTATTATGTCTTCCCAGTTAGTTCCAGATGTAAGTTACTCATCTATGTTAATTTTGCTCAAATATTGATAGAAAATAAAAATGTGTTGATCTTATGAACCCATAAATTTTATAACATATTTCATGGGCAACAATGATGGGCCTATATGCATGGGGAGAAACCCTGAGATATGCTCTCATTAAATATTAATGGCGATGCTATTATTAAATATTAACTAATGATTGAAATAACTTTTATACTTATTTTAAGTAAATTTTCTTTTTGTACAACAATAGGAAAATGAAGTATTTTGTCTAGAAATCTTACAATGTGAGATTTAGACAAGTGTTAAAGGAGGGCCTAATGGGATGCAGTACTTCTCAGAGATACATTATCAATTTCTGTTTAATGTTTGCAAGTACCTTGCCTGTCTCAGATTGATTAAATGGCATATTTACATTGAAAATAATAGCAATGTACATTACTTGTGGAAAACAAGTCTCTGAAAATGGCTTATGATTTAAAATTGTGTTAGGATTAAACCATTGGACCTAAACTTATGAAATAAATCAGTCCTTTTATTAGCACATAGAAATTATATCTATGAAGAAATCAGTGGTCCCCATGTCTTTTTTGGTAGAAAAATGAAATTCCGAGTACCCCCAAGACCCCATAGTAGAGCCCTAAACAACAAATCTTAGCTCTAAAGATAAAAATGTTCATATTTATTTTAAAATGTAATCCAGATTTTGTAGGTGTACAGAAGAAAGTAATATACATATCAAAAAATTGATCTCAACTATGTCAGCAGATTAGAATTATAGAGAACTCTTACTTTCTATTTTTTATATCTTCCTGAAATATATTTACATCTTTGGATTACATTGGAAATCAGAACAAAGCAGTAAAGATTATAATGCGTGTTAAACATTCCTATCTTTCAAAAATAGGATCATGCTTCAAAAACTATTCCTTCACTCACTTCATTTACAACATGTTTCAGAACCCTTTCCATATTGATATCTATAGCCATTTCTTTTCATTGCTTTCTAGCATGTCTATACTAATTTTTTTTCCTCCTCTTTCTTGACAGTACTTTTTTGCTGCTGTTTCCAACAGCACTACCATGAACATGAATACACACATCTCTTTGTATAACTGAGAAGTTCCCAGGTCTGTGAGATGGAATAAAGGATTGTTTGGGGAAGGTAGCACTGGTAGGAAGGAAGCATGGATACAATTATTTTTACTTTCCTGCTGTTTTGTGGAAGTTATACAGAGGACTTTATTTTCCTAAGAGCTCACAGAAGGTTCTGGAAATGCCATCAAAGTCATCTTAACCAAGTCTATCTCCCTTATTTCAGGCTTTGTCTGATACCTTACATTTCTGTGTCCAACATCCATTCCAACCACTGCTAACATTCAGTAGATGGAAAATTACAAGCCATTTATCAGAATTTTGGGGGGCTAGGACATGATTTAGTTCCGATCATACACTGTGGGAATGTTTAGGAACTGAATCCAATGTAGGAAAAAGCCAAGTTTGAGGCATATATTTTGCTGGTGAAGATCAAGGCCAAGGTAAGAGCTATAGCAGAGCCTTCCCAGTGTGGTGGGTGGATTGCTGACTCAGCACTTCCTAGTGCAGCAGCGGCATATTTCTGGATCATGGCAGAGGAGCCCGGACTGCAGCCTGGGAAGTCAGCACTATTAGCAGCAGATTTATAATTTTTCAGCTTCCTGCATCCCTGATAGTGGTTTACCTGCTAAAGGCAAAGGCAAGGTCATTTCTGGAGCTACTAGTTGTTCCTGGTTGTTAAGGTTAGACCTGCTACACCATTCCTTTCAATGATTCTGTACATTCTTAACTGTCTATAGAAGATTCCTTATTACCCTAAGTCCAGGCCTCTGTCTGTTTTTGTAGTTTGCAAGCTAAAAATGATTTTCATATTTTTAACTGATTGGGGAAAAAATCAAAAGTAAAATAATATTCTGTGACATGTGAAAATTATACAAGATTCAAATTTCAGAGTCCTTAAATAAAGCTGTATCGGAACATACAACTCCCACACATTCGGATATTAGGAAGAGCTACTTTCATACTACAGCCGCAGAATTAAGTAGTTGTGACACAGACCATATGGCTCACAGAGTTTAAAATCTTTATTATCTGGCCCCTTACACAAAAAGTTTCCCACCCACTGTCTTGATTTGACTGAATCCTGAACAATATGGATGCTACTATATTAAGAAATGTGAGAAAATGGCGGTTACATTGCAAATAATGTATTTATTATGCCAAAAATTTTAGTCACTGGTATCTTTTCTATTTCTCACATCTGGTCCTGGTCATATGATTTTCCTTGTTGAAACCCTAATCCAGAAAGGTACAAAGGGCTTACAAATTATGGTAGCTATCAGCACTCTTCCAGCTATTTCTGTTTCTCCTCAATAGCATATGGTAAAATCACACGTCTGTGCACCCTTGATGTTAGACATGATCATGTGACTTCCTTTGGCCAATAAAATTTCAGCAGAAGGAATCCGTCTCACATGAAACGACTTAACTTCTTTAAGACATGAGGGCTATGCACTCCTCCTTCTTGTCACCGTTTAGTCGAGCTGGTCCACACTCCATCAGTCTCAATTTCCTTCTTAGTAACTGCAATAAATATCAGTCTCTACCAACTCTCATGCCTATAGCATGAGTAAGAAATCTACCTTTGTTGTTTTAAAGTACTGTGATTTGGGCTTGTTTGGTACTGCAAAATAACTTAACCTATCCTGACAGATACCTCAATATATAAACTAGATTGAAGCATTTGAACTCTTTAGTTCAGGAATGCAAAATAATGTACTTTATTTCTAAAATAAATCATATTTTGATCAGAAGATTCCATTCCCACAGGTAGTGGGGGAAATATTGAAACTTGACAATGACAAGTAACTTAGTTTTTGTTTCTGTTTGGAAGTCTCTTTAGGTTAACTGGTTTTTGTTGGGTAAATAAATATTCAACTCATCAAAGATTAAATTCTATTAGGGATATTAATTTTCATAGATGAATCCTTCTTTCTTCCTTGCCAAGCTCCCATCTAAGTAAAACAGGATTTCCAAGATTTGCAGTGGAGAGAGTGGGGCTGAAGGTATATGTGCTCATTTTCAAGTGTCCTTGCTTCAATCTGTTCCAATGTATTGTCTGACATTTCTCCTGAGCACCTGGCAATGATTAGAATAGGTTATAGGTGGTGCTCACTAGATTTTTGAGCATGGATTTGATTGTTGTTATTGCTTAGTTGCTATGTCCAACTCTTTTGGTACCCCATGGACTGTAGTCTGCCAGGCTCCTTTGTCCCAGGCAAGACTGTTAGAGTGCTTTGTCATTTCCTTCTCCAGGGATTGAACATGCATCTCCTGTTTGGCACGTGGATTCTTTACTGCTGAGCCACCAGGGAATCCCCATGATATTGATTACCCACTGTTAAAGTCTGTGTAATCAGAGCTTTCAGTTATGAAGTCCCTGTGTGCTAGTCTCCACATCCTGACTATGGGTTCTCAGATTCCCTTAGCTCTTCTGTATTTTCATGGAGAACTCTTAGTTTCTGTCTCGCACTCTCACCTGAAAGTACAAGAGCTCTGTGAAGCTTTCCTTCAGATCACTTCCCTTGACTTTTTCTATTCTAATTCCTGGTGTCACATTGAATATGGTGCCAGAGAGACAACTTGTCTAAGAGACTTGGTATCTCCCCTGGGATATGTCTGAGGCTGTGTAAAACCTCTCTGAGTATTTCTATGCTGTTCTATCTTTGGATTTTAACCAAACTGTGGGAGCAAGATAGCATCCATGTCTTACTCCTATCATTACCTCACCTTCTTCTTTAACTTTTCTGGAATCAGAAGACCTTTCCAATTTCCATTTCCCCCACTAGCTGGTAGGAGCTTCTCTATACTTTTTCTTATTCGGTCCAGGGTATTCTCATCTCCTTCTCTATAGCAATGTTAACTGCAGGCCTGCAGACAATGAAATTGGCTACCAAAAGAGAGGATATATTCTTCAGAAGGTATTTCAGAAATATTGCCCTTATTACATTACTCTCAATGGACCTAATCATTATAAAACACAAGTACAATATATGCTAAAATATTAAATGAGTTCTTTTCTTCATATAATCCTTCAGAAACAAGAAAGTCACCTTACAGAATTTCTCATATTTCTGGAAAAATTCTATTTGGGAAAGATACAAACCCCAAATCACTGAATTAATGATGGTATCAAATTTTTAAAAGGTAGCAAATAAATTTATACATGCTAAATAATGACCCCTCAGTCTGATAATCACAAGTTTTGATGTAAACATGCCTTTTATGGATCACTTTAAAAAGTAAAGTAGCATTGACTAAGTTGTTAAAATGAAACTACCAAATGAACATCTTGCTTGGTGTAAAATTTCGAGAGATCACCTTACCCACAAATCATGGAAGAGCTGTATCTCCAACAACTTAGATGGAAGGAAAGGATATAAGCACCTTGGAAAACTCAAAAAAAGTGGTTCTAGTGGGCCTTAGGAAGCATCACTACAAACAAAGCTAGTGGAGGTGATGGAATTCCAGTTGAGCTATTTCAAATCCTGAAAGATGATGCTGTGAAACTGCTGCACTCAATATGCCAGCAAATATGGAAAACTCAGCAGTGGCCACAGGACTGGAAAAGGTCAGTTTTCATTCCAATGCCAAAGAAAGGCAATGCCAAAGAATGCTCAAACTACTGCACAATTGCACTCATCTCACACGCTAGTAAAGTAATGCTTAAAATTCTCCAAGCCAGGCTTCAGCAATACGTGAACTGTGAACTTCCAGATGTTCAAGCTGGTTTTAGAAAAGGCAGAGGAACCAGAGATCAAATTGTCAACATCCGACGGATTATTGGTAAAGCAAGAGAGTTCCAGAAAAACATGTATTTCTGCTTTATTGACTATGCCAAAGCCTTTGACTGTGTGGATCACTATAAACTGTGGAAAATTCTCAAAGAGATGGGCATACCAGACCATCTGACCTGTCTTTTGAGAAACCTGTATGCAGGTTAGGAAGCAACAGTTAGAACTGGACTTGGAGCAACAGGCTGGTTCCAAATAGGAAAGGAGTACATCAGGCTGTATGTTGTCACCCTGCTTATTTAACTTATATGCAGAGCACATCATAAGAAATGCTGGGCTGGATGAAGCACAAGCTGGAGTCAAGATTGCTGGGAGAAGCATCAATAACCTCAGATATGCAGATGACACCACCTTTATGGCAGTAAGTGAAGAAGAACTAAAGAGCCTATTGATGAAAGTGAAAGAGAAGAGTGAAAAAGTTGGCTTAAAGCTCAATATTCAGAAGACTAAGATCATGGCATCCAGTCCCATCACTTCACGGCAGATAGATGGGGAAACAGTGGAAACAGTATCAGACTTTATTTTTCTGGGCTCCAAAATCACTGCAGATGGTGATTGCAGCCATGAAATTAAAAGACGCTTACTCCTTGGAAGGAAAGTTATGACCAACCTAGATAGCATATTAAAAAGCAGAGACATTACTTTGTCAACAAATGTCTGTATAGACGAGGCTATGGTTTTTCCAGTGGTCATGTATTGATGTGAGAGCTAGACTATAAAGAAAGCTGAGCACCGAAGAATTGATGCTTTTGAACTGTGGTGTTGGAGAAGACTCTTGAGAGTCCCTTGGACTGAAAGAAGATTGAACCAGTCCATCCTTAAGGAGATCAGTCCTGGGTGTTCATTGGAAGGACTGATGTTGAAGCTGAAACCTCAATACTTTGGCCACCTGATATGAAGAGCTGACTCATTGGAAAAGACCCTATGCTGGGAAAGATTGAGGGCAGAAGGAGAAGGGGATGACAGAGGATGAGATGGCTGGATGGCATCATGACTTGATGGCCATGGATTTGGGTAGACTCCGTGTTTTGGTGATGGACAGGGAGTCCTGGCGTGCTGCAGTTCATGGGGTCGCAAAGAGTCGGACATGACTGAGCGACTGAACTGGACTGAATTGAGTTATAATAGATGCTGACATCTAAAGGAAAACATTTTCACTGTATTCAGGTATTATAAGTATTTGTGCAAGTGAGGTGTTTTAATATAGATGTTTTGCAGAATGAGAGCATGAAAACTAGTGGTTTGTTCATTACTGTATCATTTTACTTTATGTATGATTTTAAAACTGTGTGTAACCAAATAACACAGTTAAATTTTATAAATAGCTCTTTAAACTACACCCTTAAAAACATGTATTTCAAGTTGGTAGATAAAGCAAAACAAAATAAACAAACACACACACACAAAAACCTCCTTTTGCTATCTTCTCTCGGAAAATAGGGGATCATCATATACTCAAATTTGTTTAGTGTTCAATAAATCACAGAGCTGTAACTCTCTCCAACTTACATTCTTTGACATGAATGTAGCTCCTACTACTTAGGATGAACACACTTTTTTCAAAGTTTCCAGATCTCTATTTCTTCTGATGAGCACTCTATAGTTAGCAGATTTAAACAGAATCCAGTTTTCTCTGGAAACCTTGATGACTAGTGAGTGAAAGTTGCTCATTCGTATCCAACTCTTTGCAACCACATGGGCTTGAAATTCTCCAGGCCAGAACACTGGAGTGGGTAGCCTTTCCCTTCTCCAGGGGCTCTTCCCAACCCAGGGATGGAACTCAGCTCTACCATGTTACAGGTGGTTTCTTTACCAATTGAGCCACCAGGGAAGCCCAAGAATATTGGAGTGGGTAGCCTATTTCTTATCCATGGAGCTTCCTGACTCAGGAATTGAATCTTCTACTTTTTATTACATTCATTCTCTATTTGCAGCATTATTAGACACTTCCAGCTAATGAAAAAAAGAGTACTTTCTGAATCTAACCTTGTTTTCCTTCTTCTACAAGTTTTCAGCCTCCAAAATGAATCTCAGGGAATTCCTATGTGATACTCACTTCATCCAAGCCAGTCTTTGCAGGACTTGCCTTTCATAAAATTACACAGTGACATCTGCTCTTCAGAATTTATCCCTAAGAGTGTATGTGTGATTCAGATAAAGAATTTCTTTTGTTTGAAGACAGAAACTATCCACTGTTCTACAGCAGAAGGAAGGCGAGGAGGCAGAGAATGAGAGGGAGAAAGAGGAAGGGAGGAGACAAAAAAAGTGAAGATCAGGAAAAGCTCATGTGGGAAGCTAAGGGAATATGGTGAGAAAGAATAAGGTGAACAATCAGGTTGCAGTGTGATTCCAAGTTTGGAATCACTTTCTTTTTCCAAAAGTGGTGAAGATATTTTTCAAGATATTGAAGATGTTTTTCAAGTTTAAATATATATTTGTGTGTGTTTGTGTACATATGTGGTTTAGTTGCTAAGTCATGTCCAATTCTTGTGACTCCATGAACTGTAGCCCGCCAGGCTCCTCTGTCCATGGGATTTTCCAGGCAAAAATATTGGAGCAGGTTGCCATTTCATACTTCAGGGAATTTTCCTGGCCCAGGGATGCAACCTGGGTCTCCTGCATTGCAGGCAAATACTTTACTACCTGAGCTACCAGGGGAATTATGTTATTAATAACCAATCTGAAATAAACCTAGAAGAAATAAGTATTCATGCCCTAAATCCAGGAACACTTTTTATAACTGCCCATTCCCACTTCTTTAAAGACTCTTCCTGTATTTTATTGTGGATTTACATGTCTCTTTTTTTCCTGAGAAAATTGAAGGCGAAACAGTGACTTACTCAGAATTACACAGCTAATCCAAAGGAGAAGGACGAATGAAACTGATCCAGGAGTCTCCCAGCTGGGCTGCACTTCTTATGTAACAATTCTCCCAAGTTCTCATCTGGATTCAGCAAGTCAGCAGAAGAGATGCCCAATAACAACCTTCATCCAGTCTTCTAAGTGATCAGGGTGAGGTAATGGTAATTTAACGTCAGCAATTTGTTCCTCTTACCTTTAACCCAAGGGATGAATACATTACTCCAAGAAGCAACAGTCCTTGAGTTAGTATTATACATTGCACTCTAAAGTTTGACTGTTTATTACAGTGGTTACTATTCTGGGCCCAAAGAATAGGGCCAATCCCAGTAATCACATGGCATGGTTTCCAGGACAGCAAAATCCAAATCTACTTTCCTTTCCTACCTTTTCCCTCTGGGGCTAGTGTGCACAGGTGCATCAATCTGGTGTGCCAAGAGCAATCTTTTTCTGCAGAGCTGAACAAATTTCTTACCTTTTTATTGGAAGCAACATCTACATCTGGGCACACACTGACAGCAAGTTGCCTCAGCACATTTTTAATCATTTTGGATTTAGGGATTAAAAAAGATCTGATCGTGTTTTATGGTATTCTCTGCGATTAATAGCTGATTTTTGGAATTAACAAAGAAAGAGAAGAAAACTTGGCTCAAGAGTTTTTCATGTCATGTGGTTATGCTTTTGTATGTCTTGACTGAGCGTCTCCACAAGCATAAGGAAAACAAGTTTTCTAGGTCTTATTCACATTGTAAATCACTCTGCAACAGTTCACAGAGTATGTTGATACTTGTTGGCAGAAGAGCTGTAGATTCAATTACATGAAGCATTTCCTAGTGATGTGTGAACTATGTAGTGAAAAATCATGACTAAACAAATGTTCTAACTTAATGTCTCAGAAATAGATATTAGTATTAGCTGGGTTAATCAATCTCTTTCCCTTAGCTCCATTCTTCTGGTCCACCTACTTCTCTATCAATTACTTTGTTCCTTTTTAAGAGTCTTCTTCCCAGGAGAAGGTAGAGGTCCACACATTCACTCCCCAGTCTTCTCTACAATTTTGTTCTTCATATTTTTTCTCCCTCAAAGCTACCATCTGTTTAATTGGTCATTCCCTTCAAAGCCTTAATTTTAGGCCTCTAAGGAAGCAGAAGAATTCAGTTAAGCTTTCCTAACTGGAATGCCTCACAAATCCACATTCTTTCTCCTAAAACTATTTTCAAATATGTATTTCCTTTCAACTGACTACTCGATATTCACCTCAAATTCAAAATTTCTAATACTCATCATTGCTAGACCATCTCCATCTAACTTCCTATTCAACAGTTCCCTCTTCCTGACATTCATAGTTCCACTAAACAGTCCCCATGCCTCCAGCCTTCTTCCCCTGCAGAGTAACCTGTATACTACTGTGCAATCAGTTTGCTCAAAGAGCATCCAGTCTCTTGCTGAGGATCCACAAAATGATTGCCTGGTGCCCATAATCAAGATTATTTAGCCTGAAATAGAGAATGTGCCAAAATATGACCTTAGTCTGTCTTTGCAACCGTACCTCTCAGGAGGGCTTTCTATGAACTTTCTACTTCTGTCCCTTCAGTGTCTCCAGTACACACTGAATTTCATGCTCTTTCTCTGCCTTAGTTCACTCTGTCCTGATTTCAGGGAAGCATTTTTCCTCTTTCCTACCTGCCATTTAAATCTCACTCATCCTTTACGACCAAATCCCATCTCCTCTGCCAAGACTTTCCCTGATCATCAAATCCTAAATGGTTTCCTCTAGTTTGCCCTTCTTTGTCTCTTTGATCTGTGCCATTTGTACTGATTATTCATAGTCTTATGGTGTTTGCTATGATTTCATTTATATTCATAACATCTCCCCCATAACTCATGTGCCTCCTGAGAGCCCAGACTATCAAGCAAATATATAATTATATATATTTCTATTGATGATTTTTCCCACAATAAAAGCATCATTGATTTGTTGATATTCACTTTTATTACTATGAAATGAACAATATTTAGAATATATGCTATAGACATACATATGTTGAATGATTTGTGTACTTGATCATTGTGAATTATGGTCAGATAAACTCTGACTACAAGCAGAGTTTGCAGTTGTCTAGAGTAGGAGTACAATAATTTCACATCCAGCATAATTGAAGTAAAGAAAAAAAGATAAATAAGCAGATGAAATTATTATTAACATTTCATTACTTATAAAGCATTCACAGGAATCAATAACGGGGGGCGGGGGCAGTGGGTGAGAAAGACTTGAAAAAGCCTTAGTGGTAGCCAGGGAGACTATGCTGTTAAAAATAATGTGAAAGATAAGGATGAGAATGCAGGATCCTCAAAAATCAACACAAAGAAATGGAACAGCTGTGGAGGTGATTTTATATTTGTAAAAATAACAGATGTTTGCATATGCAGCAATGTGGAAATTTACAAACTTATAAAAACATATATAAGTAGATTATTTAGTATTATGTACATTTCTCCAGTGTAATAACCATGACTGTTATATGAGTATATTTTTACTTCAAATCTGTATTTTCCCTGCCAATCTTAGTGACACCTTTCTTAATTTACTAGCTCAAACATATGACTATAAATCCACCCTGTATTAGGTCATCAGCCTGTTTTACTGGATGCAGCTCTTTTGCAAAGTAAATAAAATGTGTGCTGTTAAATTTTTTAAACAGTTGCCATGGAAACCCTAAGCTTCAAATGTTACTGATGGGTTGTGCTTTTTAATTAACAGATCATTTGATTTCTATAAATATATGCTTGACCTTCTTAATATTATTTTAATTGATTTTGTTTAAATAGCTTTATATTTCTAAAACTGCAATCAATATGGTTCCTAGAAAAGGGAAGCAGACCAAAAATACTGGATCTAAGCCATTTTACAAGATGTCTTTCTATTTAAGCAAATTATTTAGCAGAAAAATAAAGCTTTAATTATACTATTCAATTATATTTTCTAGTGTACTAAATTTATCTCAGTCTTTTATGGGATAAAGCAGCCTTGCCTAGATCATTCCAATGGCCTTTTCAAACATATGTTCAAGAAACACTTGCACAATGGCCTGGTTCTTGTTAAAGAAAACAAAACCTACTACTGTCATATGGTTCAGATTGTAAGTACATGAAAAAATAGATTATTTTTAAAGCTTATTTTTATTCCAGGTCAAAATGTTCATTTGAGTAATCATGCTTTAAGTCCATACTAGAAAAGATATAAATAAGAGGCATCAGAGCCAATGAAAATTTTAAACAGTTATTCTAATTCTTTTTGCTAGTTTAGTTTCATGGATTTTCATTCCAATAGAAATTTATGTTTGTGGAAAACTTTAAAAACAATTAATTATCAAGCACCAATGAGATGAGACTCTGAAAAACAACCACAGAGAAATGTTCCATAATGTCATAGTTATTTGGTCCCCACCAAAAAAAAAAAATCTGATAAATTATTACTATCTAAGTTAGGGTTGTGCAGGAAAGAGAAGTAAGTGATTTGGAATGACAGGGAAAGGAGGACCAATTCTCATAGCATTGGGGATACATGGAACATTAATTATTGGACAATTCTTCTGGTTAATGGGTATATGAGCCTATTGAACAGATGGTCCAAGAAAGGAACTAAGTGTTACTTAGAGACAATTTCATGGTACTTAAAAATGTAAATGAGGCTAATACATTTTGCAGAATAAACAATTAAATTTAGTGATTGTTGAAAACTATTTCTGCATCTGAAATAAACAATTTTAATATCTAATTTTAATTTAATATCCAAATACATTTTTAAGTATCCTTACTTTTCAGTCTTATATTTGGTTATGAAAATTTTGATATGTGAAAAACCATTTCAGTGATAAATGGAAATGAGTTATTAAGCCAAGAAAAGACATGCCTATTGCTAGATAAAGAAGTCAGTCTGAAAAGTTTACATACTGTATGATTCCAACTGTACTACATTCTAGAAAAGGTAAAATTATAGAGACAGTAAGAAGGTAAGTGGTTGCCAAGTGTTTGAAAGAAGGGAAGGAATGAGTAGATGGAGCACAGGGAATCTTTTGGATGGCGAAATTATCCTGTATGAAACTATAAGGAATACATGCCATTTTACATCTGTCAAAACCATGGAACTTGGGAGCTCTCTGGTGGTCTAGTGGTTAGGACTTGATACTTTCACTGTTGGTGGCTGGGGATCAATCCCTGATCAGGGAACTAAGATCCCACAAGCTGTGAAGCACAGCAAATTAAAAAAAAAAAAAACAACAATGAAACTCTACAACACAAAGTGTGAACCTTAATAAAAAGGATGGGCTATAGTTCAGAATAATGTATCAATACTCACATAACTGTAACAAATATACCACACTAATGTAAGATGTTAATAACAGGGAAAACTGTGAGAGGTAAGAAGGGTATATAGAAGTCCTTACACTGTCTGTTTAATTATTCTGTAATTCTAAAACTAATAAAAATGAAACCTATTATTTTTAGAAGGTATTTGCATATGTTTAGTTCACACTATTTTTACTAAAATAAGAAATGGGGTTTTTCCTCCAAAAGAAAATGGATCTTTTTCTTCATATATTAAAAATTTTTTAAAAAGAATACATTTTAGTTTTCATCCTGAATATTAATAACAACATCCTTGGGAGTGTATTTGCTTTCACCATTCACTCAGGAGTTCAAATGATTACTGATTGGGTTTTTTGGAGAAAAAAATAGAATTTTCTTAATTAAATATAGATTAATAGGATGGCAATTTATGTGTAATTTTAGTGAATTATAAATTGTCCTGGGCATTAAGAACCCTCTAAGTAGAAAGTTTAGACTAACATAAATTGGAAATTTTTCTAATATATATCACCTCTGAATTAACAGGGATTCCACAAAAAGGCTGAATTTGTATAGACTGTAGTTTTCTGGTAGCTGAGGTCAGAGAGAGAAAAAAAGAAGTCTTTGAAACAACCCTTGCTCAATATTAACGTCCGTTGAGCCAGATGGCTGTGGGGCAGACTGAAGCACATTTCCCCTTTTGTCTTCTTTATGTTATGGCTTTTGATTGTTCTTAACAAGCCCAGATGTGCTTTGCTTTACACCGCTTTCCTCCTTCCTGACCTCACATCTTGTGTATGTCTTCTGGAAAACGTCTGCAGAATTGCTTTCCCATATTGTGATTGGGATTAAGTCTTTAATGATGCGTTTCCAAATGACCACATCCCTTTACTCCAAGGCTATAAAATGTTGTCTGTCTTTCCCAGACCCGCTCTTTAAAAGATCATCTATGATGGCTTAATTCATATTCTGAAATAATTAAAACGAGGTCACCCTATTATAAGCTAGCGCCGTGACGTGTGCAATTGCATTTACAGCATCCTATTTCAAAAGTGATGTATTTTTTTAGACTTTGAATTTTTAATTCACTGTTGAAGTATATTAGATATTCCAGAACTTCCAAAATGGCTTTAATTTTAAATATGATTTTGCCTTGACCACACAATGTCCTTGAAGTTGCAATGTTTTGGCAAATACTGATTTAGTTATACAAGTTAGCAAGTACTAAAGTAAAAACATGCAGGTAAAACAAAAAGTATCCAGCACCACAAAAAAGAGGAATGATGTATGTTTTAGTTATAATAATTAATATGTAATTATACAAATAGTTTTATAAATGCCATGTGTATATGTAGATGCATATCAAGGAATCATTGTGAAACATTATGACCTTTGAAATCTTGAGATTATAAAAGCAGTTTTTAAATGTTCCAGCAAGGCAGTAATACAAGGTGATCAACTTATCAAGTGACTATCACACAATTTTTTTTCTGGTTATTGTTTATACAGTTTGCTGTTTCAAAATAACAGAACTGAAAAGGTTTAAGGTAATAAGAATAGCCTGAAATGTCAAGACAAAGAACACTTTTAAAGAAGCTTTGCAAGGAAGTCTCTTTCTTTAAAGAAATACAGTAGTATTCCCATACAGGATTTTATACCCAATATTTTAGGAAGATAAGCATTGCTCTTGCTGGAAATTTGACACCGGTTTGTATGTTGCTCTTCTCATTAAAGAAGCTGCATTCGCCTCTCAACTCTGCAGTTTCAAGGACTTTTAACAACTAGACTTTCTTTTTTTTTTCATAAAAGATATTCCTCTTAATGTAAGGTTTTGGTAAAGATAAGTATAATTACATATCATTCTCTGAAGAAAACACAGTTTTATAGCTAAGCATGCACCTTTAATTTTATTGTTTTCCATTGCTTGAAACTAAAATCCCATTACACAAACAAGCACCAAACAACTGTGAAAAAGTCTTTGCTTCCAAAGCACAGCATTTTTTTCTAATAGGTTTAGACAAAACCACTCATCTCAGGCTCATGATTTGTCTGTCCACAAATTCCATATTGTTTCTATACAAAGTGAGCATACATCCAAATGGATATAAAACAGTTAAAGCAAACCACAGCAGACACTGTGCATTTGAAAGCAGTAATGGGGCTGGAGAAGGGGGAGAGGAATGGGATGACAATGATGGCATGACATCAAACATAAACAAAGACAGTCTGAGATAATAGTATAGGGGTGGATCCTCCTGAACCCATGATATGACCAGAAAGGAGGAACACAAAATTGCAGTTACATGGTAAGGGGGAAAGCTTATACAGCAACAACAAATGTATTGCTTTGTTTTTGTTTTATTTTTTATATATTTTTTCTTTTTTAGATTAACTGAGAATACAAGGAGTAAGCCAGGGTGAAAGCTTGCGTTGACTAATGCTAGATTTCCAACATTTAAACATGCTTCCAAGTGTTCATTTGCTGTAATTCAGAGGTCATTTTTAAGCTGATTAGGAACTCAGGGGGCCTGAAAAAAAGCCACGATGCCCATCAAAAACACTTCATCTGTTTATCAGTTCAGTTCAGTCACTCAGCCCTGTCTGACTTTTTGTGACCCCATGGACTGTACCACGCCAGGCTCCCCTGTCCATCACCAACTCCCAGAGCTTGCTCACACTCATGTCTGTTGAGTCAATGATGCCATCCAACCATCTCATCCTCTGTCATCCCTTTCTCCTCCTGCCTTCAGTCTTTCCCAGCGTCAGGATCTTTTCCAGTGAGTCAGTTCTTTGCATCAGGTGGCCAAAGTACTGGAGCTTCAGCTTTAGGATTGACTGGTTTGATCTCTTTGCAGTCCAAGGGATTCTCAAGAGTCTTCTCCAACACCAAAATTCAAAAGCATCAATTCTTCAGCCCTCAGCTTTCTTTACATCCCACTCTCACATCCATACATGACTACTGGAAAAACCATAGATTTGACTTGATGGACCTTTGTCGGCAAAGTAGTGTCTGTGCCTTTTTAATATGCTGTCTAGGTTGGTCATAGCTTTCCTTCCAAGCAGCAACTGTCTTTCAACTTCATGGCTGCAATCACCATTTGCAGTGATTTTGGAGCCCCTAAAAATAAAGTCTGCCACTGTTTCTGTATTTTCCCTGTCTCTTTGCCATGAAGGGACATGACCAGATGCCATGATCTTAGTTTTTTGAATGTTGAGTTTTAAGCCAGCTTTTCCACTCTTCTCTTTCACTTTCAGCAAGAGGCTCTTCAATTCCTCTTCACTTTTTGCCATAAGGGTAGTGTCATCTGCATATCTGAGGTTATTGATATTTCTCCCAGCAATCTTGATTCCAGCTTGTGCTTCATCCAGTCCAACATTTCTCATGATGTACTCTGCATAGAATTTAAACAAGGAGGGTGATAATATACAGCCTTGACATACTCCTTTCCCAATTTGGAACTAGTCCATTGCTCCATGTCCAGTTCTAACTGTTGCTTCTTGACCTGAATACAGGTTTCTCAGGAGGCGGGTAAGGTGGTCTGGTATTCCCTTTCAGAATTTTACACAATTTATTGTGATCCACACAGTCAAAGGCTTTGGTGTAATTAATAAAGCAGAAGTAGATTTTTTTTGGAACTCTCTTGCTTTTTCTATGACCTAAAAGATACTGGCAATTTGATCTCTGGTTCCTCTGCCTTTTCTAAAACCAGCTTGAACACCTGGAAGTTCTCGGGTCACACACTGTTGAAGCCTGGCCAGGAGAACTTTGAGCACTACTTTGCTAGCTTGTGAGATGAGTGCAATTTTGTGGTAGTTTGTACCTTCTATGGCACTGCCTTTCTTGTGATTGGAGTGAAAACTGACCTTTTCCAGTCCTGTGGCCACTGCTGAGTTTTCCAAATTTGCTGGCATATTGAGTGCAGCAAACAGAATCATCTTTTAGGATTTGAAATAGCTCAACTGGAATTCCATTGCCTCCACTAGCTTTGTTCATAGTGAGGCTTTGAACTTTTATAATATATACAGATTAATACTAGCCTGCCAAGATTTATTCATTTTGTAAAGGAATGACACGTGCTTATTGAATGAGCCAAGTTCTTTACAAAAGTACAGAAGAACAACAGCATATCTCCTTCCAACTTGCACAGATAGGCCAAGTCTGAGAAAGCCTTTCACATACACACACCCTTCAAAAGAGAACACCCTCACTGACGTTGCTGCTCCTTGAATGGTCCTGTTTTCCTGTCACTAGATACCAGTTCACTCAGCCACTGTTGACAAAATAGATCAGGGGAACAAACACAAGGCTGACTAGAAACTGAGGTATTTTCTGAAAAGGGGGCTGACCAATGATTTCCTCTCAGAATAAGCACTGAAGTTGACTGAGAAATTGAACAAGTTAAACATGGAAGTTCAAGCAGAAAAAGTATACTAGAAATATGGGATGTGTTTGAAGGGCATAATAGGATATGGCTGAGGTAAATTTGATGTGGAGAAGAAATCCAGAAACTCCGAGAATCCAGAAACTCCGAGAATGTCACTGAATTGGAGAGAATACAGCAGAATGTCAACCCCAGTGGCTCAGAGGTAAAGAATTTGCCTGCAGTGCAAGAGACATGGGTTCCACCCTGAGTCAGGAAAATCTCCTGGAGGAGGAAATGGCAACTCGCTCCAGTATTCTTTGCCTGGGAAATCCCATGGACAGAGGAGCCTGGTGGGCAGCAGTCCATGGGGTCACAGAGTCAGACATGATTGAGTGACTGAGTACACACAGCAGAACGGAAACAGAATTAAAAACACCAACTTCTTTATAGTCTGTACCTGAGACTACTTTGGCCCAGATATACTTCCAAGGATAATTCTAGGCCACATATAGACTTGAAGTAACTCAAATTTATAGAAAGATTTGAAATAGAACAAGCTCAAGTCAGCTTAGCACAGTTGTTAAAAGAGCAACTCTGAAGTCAAGCTGACTGGTTCAAATACCTGCTCACCCACTGACCAGCTGTGTGACCACTGGCAAAGTTACTTATGTTCTCTGTGTCCCAAACCCTTCTTTTGTAAAGTGGACATAATGATAGTATTCACGTCATAGGTGACTATCAGGATTAAATGAGTTAACCTGTATAAAGCCTACAGATATCATGAGCTGCATGTGTTATCATTTTACTAGTTTTGAATGATGAAATTTATAGTGCAAGTTTTATATTATTTGACTCCAAAAAAACCCAAAGTCTAAGCAACTGACCTATTAGCAGGGAAGAGGGATTCAGTATTGTGTCTGAATGACAACAACAAAAAAATTATAAGTGAAGCTATTGTCCTTGATGGACATTCAAACTGTGGGAATCATTTGAATTTTCACAGCAGGTCAATTGTTGAAGTTATCCTCTACTGGTATTTCCAGTAAACCTGCTAGGAGCCCATGCTGCTCCGAATTCAGCATTCCACAGGAACATGAACTGGGTTCACTTAGGGTTGTAAAGGTACATGGTAGCATGTATTGATAATTTCTCAGGTTGCAAACATCCTGACTGTCACTGGCTGTGCTACTCAAACTGGATTAGGCTGACCTTTGGAGAAATGGATCAAGCAGCACTCAAAGCTATTCTATAAGCAAGGCTTATTTTCTTAGAGTTTATGTAAAGCATTTTTTAAATAGACTTTCATTTTTTAGAGAAGTTTTAGGTTCACTGCATATTTGAGGATAAGGTACAGACAGCTCACATATACCTGCTTCCTCCACATATACATGCGTGCATGCATGGTGAGTTGCTTCAGTCCTTTCCCACTCTTTGTGACCCTACAGATTGTACTCCACCAGGCTCCTCTGTCAGTAGGATTCTCCAGTCCAGAATATAGAAGTGGGTTGCCGTGCCCTCCTCCAGGGAATCTTCTCAACCCAGGGATTGAACCTGTGTCTCACACGTCTCCTGCACTGGCAAGCAGGTTCTTTACCACTAACATTACCTGGCAAGCCCATATACATACATAGCCTCCCCTATTACTAACATCCACTACCAGAAGAGTATTTTGTTACAACTAATGAATCCACAGTGAAACACATCATTATCACGCAAAGTCTACTCATAGCTTGTGTTAGGCTTCACCCTTAGTGTTGTATATTCTAGGAGTTTGGATAAATGTGTATTGGCTTGTATATTCCATTGCAGTATCATACAGAGTAGTTTCACAGTCCTAAAAATGATCTGTGTCCTGATTATTCATCCTTACCTCCCCTGACCCTTGGCAACCAGTGATCTCTGTATCATTTCCATAATTTTGGCTTATACAGAATATCATAGAGAAGATAATGGCAACCCACTCCAGTACTCTTGCCTGGAAAATCCCATGGATGGAGAAGCCTGGTAGGCTGCAGTCCATGGGGTCGCTAAATGTTGGACACCACTGAGTGACTTCACTTTCACTTTTCACTTTCATGCATTGGAGAAGGAAATGGCAACCCACTCCAGTGTTCTTGCCTGGAGAATCCCAAGAACAGGGGAGCCTGGTGGGCTGCCATCTATGGGGTTGCACAGAGTCAGACACGACTAAAGCAATTTAGCAGCAGCAGCAGAATATCATATAGTTGCAATCATTCAGTAATGAGACTTTTCAGATTGGTTTCTTTTACTTAGTAATATGCATTTAAGTTTCCTCCATATCTTTCTATGGCTTGACAACAGATTTATTTTTAGTGCTGAATAATATTTTGTTGTTTGGATGCATCATAGTTCATTTATCCATTCACTTACTGAAGGATATCTTGGTTGTTTTCAAGTTTTGGCTATTATGAGTAAATCTGCTGTAAACATCTCAATTCAAGTTTTTCGGTGGAAATAAATTTGCACCTCCTTTGAAGTAAATACCAAGGAGCTCAGTTGCTGGATTGCATGGTAATACTATGTTTATTTTTTCAAGTAAATTCCAAACCATATTCCAAAATGTCTGTACCATTTTACATTCCCATTAGCAGTGAATAAGAGTCCTATTGTTCGACATCCTTATCTAATTTCATGTTATCATTATTTTAAGCCATTGTCTGTCTCAGCCTTTGCAAATATTTTTTCTGTCTGTAGGTTGTCTTTTCATTTTGTTTACGGTTTCATTTGCTGTACAGAAGCTTGTAAGTTTGATTAGATTCCATTTGTTTATTTTTGCTGTTGTTTCTACTGCCTTGGGAGACTGACCTAAGAAAACATTGGTATAATTTATGTCAGAGAGTGTTTTGCCTATGTTCTCTTCTAGGGGTTTTATGGTGTCATATCTTACTGATTTGATTTGTAAGTTAAATTTTATAAATATTTTATGTAATAATAATGTATGTGTATTTTGAAATCTCAAATGAGATATTAAAGAGATGGATACACAGAAGAACTATACAAAAATGATCTTAATGACCCAGATAACCACGATGGTGTGATCAGTCACCTAGCCAGACGTCCTGGTGTGTGAAGTCAAGTGGGCTTTAGGAAACATTACTATGAAAAAACCTAGTGGTGGTGATGGAATTCCAGCTGAGCTATTTCAAATCCTAAAAGATGATGCTGTGAAAGTGCTGCACTCAATATGCCAGCAAATTTGGAAAACCCAGCAGTGGCCACAGAACTGGAAAAGATCAGCTTTCATTCTAATCCCAAAGAAGGGCAATGCCAAGGAATGCTCAAATTACCATACAATTGTGCTCATTTCACATGCTAGCAACATAATGCTCAAAATCCTTCAAGCCAGGCATCAACAGTACGTGAACTGAGAGCTTCCAGATGTACAAGCTAGATTCAGAAAAGGCAGCGGAACCAGAGATCAAATTGCCAACATCTGTCGGATCACAGAGAAAGCAAGAGAATTCTAGGAAGATATCTACTTCTGCTTAATTGACTACACTAAAGCCTTTGATGCATGGATTACAACAAACTGAAAAATTCGTAAGATATGGGTATACCAGACCACCTTGCCTGCCTCCTGAGAAACCTGTATGCAGGTCAAGAAGCAACAATTAGAACAGGCATAAAACAACAGACTGGTTCCAAATGGGAAAGGAGTACATTAAGGCTGTGTATTGTCACCATGTTTTTTAAACTTATATGCAGAGTACATGCTGGATGAATCACAAGTGGGAATCAAGATTGCAGGGAGAAATATCAACAACCCCATATATGCAGATGATACCACCCTAAGGCAGAAAGTGAAGAACTAAAGAGCATCTTGAAGGTAAAAGGGGAGAGTGAAAAAGCTGGCTTAAAATTCAACATTCAAAACACTAAGGTCATGGTATCTAGTTCCATCATTTCTTGGGAAACAGATGGGGAAAAAATGGAAACAGTGGCAGATTTTATTTTCTTGGATGACTGAAGTCATGAAATTAAAAGATGCTTGCTGCTTGGAAGAAAAGCTATGACAAATCTAGACAGCATATTAAAAAACAGAGACATCACTTTGCCAACAAAGTCCATATTGTCAAAAGTATTATTTTTCCAGTATCATGTGCAGATGTGAGAGTTGGACTGTAAAGAAGGCTGAACACTAAAGAATTGATGTTTTCTAACTGTAGCGCTGGAGAAGACGCTTGATAGCCTCTTGGAAAGCAAGGAGATCAAACCAGTCAATCCTCAAGAAAATCAACCCTGACTATTGGAAGCTTAACTCCCTAACTTTGGCCATCTGATGTGAAGAGCTGACTTGTTGAAAAAGATCTTGATGATGGGAAAGATTGAATGCAGTAGGAGATGGGGACAAGATGGTTAGATGACATCACTGACTCAATGGACATGAGTTTGAGCAAACTCTGGGAGATACTGAAGGACAGGGAAGCCTGGCATGCTGCAATACATGAGGGTACAAAGAGCTAAACATGGCTTAGCAACTAAACAACAACAAGAATTTTGGGTATATATCTTTGGAAATTAATCCCAAATCCTAGCTGAAACATGTTAACTTGATCCTGCCATTATAAGTGGCTTGATGAAAAAGATAGATAAGCCCAGCCATGTTGAACAGCAGCCTCTCATTTCACTGTCTGGTGGAGCAAAGGGATGCAGACCACGACACTAGTTAGGGGCCTGAATTTTTAAATTATGGATTGACTTCTCACCTGCCCATGTGACTTCTAAACTTTACCAGTCTATTCTTAACCATAAACATAAAAATCTCAACCAAAGCCCTTATGTGAGGGTTACTTTAAAGATTTTCTGCTCTCCAGCTCCAAACCAAGAGGAAATATCAATCAAGAACTAGTTTCAGCATTTTACTGCCCCAGCATCTAAGTTCTTCCTTTGGATCAACATTGAACATAAGCCGACATGTCATTCTGTGGATCCATCTCAAAACTGCTCTTCCCTGATGTTCTAATATTATCTCTTCTACTTTTATTGAAGACCTTTGCAAGAAAGAGCCACATGAGGCCCATTTCTGCATTTGCAGATGAAATTGGAATAAGGACATTGTCCATTAAATTACTCAATGTTCCCTACCTAAGACCCACATGAGAACTTGCTCTGAGTTTAGTACCAAAGAAAAAATGTGCCTTCTTTGAAAAAGTAGTAAATTTTCTTCATTTTTATTGGTGAGTTATGTAATCCATTGTATTTCCTTTTTCTATATTTTTGTCTTGGCTGCCAAAATCATGCAGTGAGTTTTTATGTACAATTGTACCCACTGAGTTAGGCTTTGTGGTTGTCGTGTTTTCTTCTCCCTTTTTCCTAACTTTCTTTCTTCCAATATATTTTTATATTATTGTACAGAACTTTTTATGTTTGTTAAAATCTGCATGAGAAAAATGTTCAGTGTATCCCAACCCCCCCAAAAAGCTTACAAATCTATTGATTTATCTGACACAGATTTTTTGAGGAATTTTCTGTTTTGTTTTTTAAAATATTATTGAATTCAATATAGGATAGACACCTTGTTAAATGTATAATCGTTGTTTAATCATATGCCTTTGGCAAAATGTTATAGACATAGAAAGTTATGAATCGATTTACAAAAAAGGCAAAAAACCCTCAGGGGAATAATTACCATACTCATAGAAAAAATCAAATCTTCCATTCATTTTTCTAGTAAAGTCCTGCATTCATCCAAAAAATGTTTAAAAGTATAGGCTTTGAGGTCACTATGGAGAATACAAACTTGTTTTAAAAAATGAATCACCCTCAATAAATTTATGGTATAGCAATTAAAAGCCAATGTGTTTACCAATCTCAGTTAAAGACAGGAATGAAGTATTTCTTGTACAGCTGCATTGTACACCACTGTGCCAGAATTTTTTTTATAATGAAATTGAAAAAGAAGTCTTGTAAGTTAAAATAAAATTCTGTAAATAATCTTAAATAAAAAATTCTGTAAGTTAAAATAAAATTTGCAGAAAAGAATTAAGTATGACTTTATTACAGTCTGCAAGTAGCTATGAATGTAGGATTTCTTTTATTTTAAGATGAACTTTTCTTGAAATAGCACTTTCTTAAAGGCAGACCAAATTACTGTTGTATGTGGGCTGACAATGCAAACATTTTATCAGTTTCCTAAACTCTCACACAGGAAGTAGGGCTATAGGAATATTTTCACAGCTTGCTTTTGGCCTTTCAGGAATTGAATGTTGAAGTTTGCTATGATCATTTGCTTTTCAAATTCTGCTGTGTTTTTTTTTTTTTTTTTCCCACCAAGTGAATAACAACACAAGAGTCTGGAAAACAATATTGGGTGGGGATTTTTGCCTATAGATCTACTTAGATTAGTTACCAAGCTTCCCAGCTTGTGGTCATTGAAGATCATTTGGTTGATAGCTAAAATTTCAATTGGAACTTATCATATAATCAGGATATAAAACCCAGCTGAGATTTTGTCTCTCTTGTGAAAGGGGAGGTTGTTTTATAATAAGCTTCAGAAAGTTAAAGTAGGTGTTGGCTATTATGAGCCATTTTTGTAGTTTAAATTGAACTATGGAAACATCTGTCCAGAATAGCAAAGGAAGACATGCCTTAAAAAAAAAAATAGAAAAGTCTGATTCTATTATTCATAAATAATCCTGCTTTTATTATCAAAACCTAGATGCCACATTCAACCATTCTTGAGAGAATATTTTTTGTATACTTTAACAGTGATTCTCAAGACCAACTACCTTCCTAAAGATACCTTTTGTATGAGGCACAGGAAATAATTTACATAAAGAGCCCTTTTTTTTAATGATTAAAATGTTTTCCAATTTATTTTCATGGTTTTTTTCTTTTCATTACAGTAGTCCTCGTGTTCTTAGGGTAAGTATATTGATTATCCATAAAATCATGCCCTAAAATGACAAAGCTTAATAAATTCTTTTGCTATTATTGTAAAAAGGATTCAATACCTTTGGATATGAGAATTGAGCAAAAAGATGACTGAGAATATAGGAAAGAAACTCTGAATAAATGTCAAAATCACTAAGGTTCTTCTGATAGAAGTACCATACCAATTTTGATCCTTTCACAGCAAACATTGGGATAGAAATTTGGCACAGAGAGATAGCAGTGATTATTTATATATAATACAGTAAACCATCTTCATACCTGGCAATTTTGCCAAACAGAGTCATACTGAAGCATTTAAATCAAATTTTCAAACCATATCAAGGTCGGGTAATACATGAATATTTTTTATACAACTGGAAAGCCTATAATAACACTTTTCCCCAAAAGTTCCAGATTGCTGTGAATTACCTGGATAAAACATAAAAATATTAATATAAATTATAATGTGTTATGAATATATGAAATACTATAATGTGTATGTATATGTGTATGCATGTGTGTTTGTGTGTACTGAATCCACTTTTCACCTAAAACAACCAAAAATCAAAGAAAACAAAAGACAAAGAGAGTCACCAAATGTCAATATTTGAAACAATGGCTTTCAAGATCTTGAACATTAGGCAACCCAAAAAGTGATCCTAGAGGGATGAGCCCCATGATTGCCTCCAGTCCTCCAGTTTACTGCTTTGAGGGAGTTCTCAGGCTATAGAACAGGGAAGGGTGCCCAATAGGAAACTGGAAGACTCCCTGAGATGATGAGGTAGAGCTGAGGATCAGGAAAGACCAAGGAAACTAGAGTTCACTAGACAGAGTACTGGAGAAAAGAGATATGCACTAAGGAAAAAAGTTCAGAAATCCATAGAGACTTCCTCTCAAGTAGTATTCAACAAAGTACTGGTTAGTACAACATATAAGGAAGTTATATGATGCTAGGAAAAGAATCATCTGAAATGCCCTGGGTAGAAAACTCAGAAAGATCTTTGCTCGGTAGTGGAGAATAGTAAGTCTTAGTAAACATTACTCTGGTCCCACCTAACCAATTCTTAAAAGCAAGATATGAAAAAGTGAAAGTATTTCCAAGTAACAATCACATTGCAGAACAAAATTCAAAAACAGTTATAGGAATACAAAAATAGTCCACATTAAATATAGTAAAATCCATAATATATGACAACCAATTAAAGATGACCAGAATACAAAGAAGTATGAAAATACAACCCAAAATGGAGTTCAATCAATTGAAACTGACCCAGAACCAGAACCAAAGCAGATGTTAGAAGTAATACACAAGGGTATTAAAAATTGTGATTATATTCCATTGTTACGTGGAGACATACAAAATATTAAAATGATCCAAACTAAATGTCTAGAGATATTATCTAGAAAACTACAATGTGTGAGATGAAAAATACACTGTAAAGCATTTACTGCAGATTAGATGTTACAGAATAGAAGACTAATGAACTTGAAAACAGAGCAGTAGAAACTATTCAAAATGAAGCAAAGCAAAAAAACTGCTAGAAAAAAGTGAATAGGGCATCAGTGAGTTGTGGAACAACTTATCAAATTATATAATTTAAATATACTCAGTTTGTTGTACGTGGTCATGGTTTAGTCGCTCAGTCGTATCCAAGTATTTACAATCCCATGGACTGCAGTATATGCATTTATATAGATGTTTAAAAATATGAATGATATAAATTCCTTCCGGAATTCCCTCAGAAATTTGTGATCTAATCATTAAATCGAGGGAGATTTATAAATAACCTGATACATAGCAGCATAGACTGGCATCAACTTACAAAAATCAACTTAATTCAGCACTTTTGGTTAATAAATATATGCACTCAGAACAATTTTTCTATTAAAACTAAAGAATATTTTTCCATATAGAAAACATTTTTAGCAGTTTATACTTTTTTAATATTCAAACTTTTCTGCATATGATAACAAATCTGATGTTACTGAAATAACATTTGGAATAACCTCTTTTAACCTTTATAGAGTACATTATTCCAATTCACTTTTCAACATACAATTAATTTTTTTAGAGATAAAACTTTTGAGTAGATTTAATTGCCAAAATAACTACCTTGGAAATTGAAATAACCTTCAATTATGAATTATGATCAAAAAGAGCTTTTTTATTTTTCACATTGTCTCATGAAATGACTTTCATCTCCGTACCCCCCCATCACCTTTTAAGTAACTTTGACATGACATTTTATTTTTCATCACTGGTAAAATACTTTCAGATGAATACAGTTTAATGAGACAAGCCCTTTGGCCAGTTCTAACACAAATAGATCTATATTTGAGGGAAAAGACAGCCAGGTGTGAAAAGGGAACTCTATGGTCTTGATATTACTTATATATTTTGTTTCAATGCTTCAGTCCAACTCATAGATAACATTGTCATATATGAAGGTGCTTTTCTAAAGCTTATTTGTAAACCAGTAGCAAAGGAACATCTGCCATTGATTCACTGGTAATACATGGATATTTCTTACAGATGAGAAGACCAAATACATCTTATTCTTATCCCATTCCCAGAAAAGCTTAACTAATTATTCCCTGAACAAATCTGTGCTGACAGAAGATGAAAAACAGGAAAATGTATAGAGAACTTAGAAGTTGTAGAATATTGATTCAAAGTACTCATCTCTATAGATTTCCCTGGTGATTCAGTGGTTAAGACATTGTTTTCCAATGCAAGAGGTGCGAGTTCAATCCTTGTTCAGGGAACCAGGATCCTACATGCCTTGCTGCCAAAAACAGAAAAAATATTGTAACAAAGTCAATAAGGACTTTAAAAAGGGTCCATATCAAAAAATCTCTAAAAAAAAAGAGAACTACTTATCTCTAAGAAATATTTTTTGAAAACCAAACAGAAATTTATCTTATTTATCACCTCCACTATAAGATACCATCAATTGAACAACATATCATCAATATCAAGATAACTTTTAGATTACATGTCCATGTAGATTGTAAGATGCATCCCAATGTCAGAAATATTTGAATCTTTAAATCAAGGAAATGTGCTATTTTATCATAAATAACCAGAAGTTTAAAAATTTAATATATTTCAAATAAATAGACATGAACAACAATTGAACAATTAATAGTAAAAAACTCAACACAAGAGAACAAGATAGTAGAGGAGTAAGTGGATGTAGAGTACATTTCTCTCCATGGATACATCAGGAATACATCTTCAGACACATAAATGCATGCAGAACACGAGCTAGAGCTGACAGGAGTACCTGACCAGCAGAAAATAATATATCAGTTCAGTTTAGTCTCTCAGTCATGTCCGACTCTTTGCAACCCCATGAATTGCAGCAAACCAGGCCTCCCTATCCTTCACCAACTCCTGGAGTCCACCCAAACCCATGTCCATCGAGTCAGTGATGCCATCCAGCAATCTCATCCTCTGTCATCCCCTTCTCTTCCTTCCCCAGTCCTTCCCAGCATTAGGGTCTTTTCCAATGAGTCAACTCTTCTCATGAGGTAGCCAGAGTATTGGAGTTTCAGCTTCAACATCAGTCCTTCCAATGAACACCCAGGACTGATCTCTTTTAGGATGGACTGATTGGATCTCCCTGCAGTTCAAGGGACTCTCAAGAATTTTCTCCAACACCAAAGTTCAAAAGTATCAATTCTTCAGCGTTCAGCTTTCTTCACTGTCCAACTCTCACATCCATACATGACTACTGGAAAAACCATAGCCTTGAATAGATGGACCTTTGTTGACAAAGTAATGTCTTTGCTTTTTAATATGCTGTCTAGGTTGGTCATAACTTTCCTTCCAAGGAGTAAGAGTCTTTTAATTTCATGGCTGCAGTCATCAACTGTAGCAATTTTGGAGCCCCCCAAAATAAAGTCTGACACTGTTTCCCCATCTATTTCCCATGAAGTAATGGGACCAGATGCCATGATCTTAGTTTTCTGAATGTTGAGACTTATGCCAACTTTTTCACTCTCCTCTTTCACTTTCATCAAGAGGCTCTTTAGTTCTTCTTCCCTTTCTACCATAAGGGTGGTGTCAGCTGCATATCTGAGATTATTGGTATTTCTCCTGGGAATCTTGATTCCAGCTTGTGTTTCATCCAGCCCAGTGTTTCTCATGATGTACTCTGCGTATATGTTAAATAAGCAGTGACAATATACAGCCTTGACATATTCCTTTTCCTATTTGGAACCAGTCTGTTGTTCCATGTCCAGTTCTAACTGTTGCTTCCTAACCTGCATACAGGTTTCTCAAGAGACAGGTCAGGTGGTCTGGTACTCCCATATCTTTCAGAATTTTCCACAGTTTATTTAAAGCCAAAGGCTTTGGCATAGTCAATAAAGCAGAAATAGATGTTTTTCTGGAACTCTCTTGCTTTTTCGGTAATCCAGCAGATGTTGACAATTTGATCTCTGGTTCCTCTGCCTTTTCTAAAATCAGCTTGGACATCTGGAAATTCACAGTTCGTGTATTGCTGAAGCCTGGCTTGGAGAATTTTGAGCATTACTTTACCAGCGTGTGAGATGAGTGCAATTGTGTGGTAGTTTGAGCATTCTTTGGCATTGCCTTTCTTTGGGATAGGAATGAAAACTGACCTTTTCCAGTCCTGTGGCCAATGCTAAGTTTTCCAAATTTGCTAGGATATTGAGTGCAGCAGTTTCACAGTATCATCTTTCAGGATTTGAAATAGCTCAACTGGAATTCCATCACCTCCACTAGCTTTGTTTGTAGTGATGAACCATGCAAAACTCAGTAGGATGAAGGAACTAGGGGGAAAAGCAGGACTGTTAGTAGGACTGGACCTGCCCTTGGTGGGTGGGGAACTGAGGCAGGGGTCTGATCCCACACCAGGGTAATTGTCTGAGTCATAGGAGAAACATTTAAGGCTGAGAGTTAAACAGCTGCTCTGTGGCAGCCTAAATGGAATGAGAATCATATAAACTCCTTGCCACAGCCATACATACCCCGAGCAGGGATGCAGATTCCCTAGAAGGCGCAGCAGCTGGGAGCTGACGTTTAGGGATTGTGGAGCAATCCCAGGGTGAGGGCTGCTGTTGACTGTGTAGAGATGGATCAAGGGGATGTGAGGGAGAAGATCATGGTGGGAAATGCCTGTGGAAGAAAGCCAGGGAGCCTTGGAAGCTAGGCGATACTGCTGAGTCATGCATAGGGGGTGGAGCCATCACCATAGGCTCTCTCTCCCCACATGCCAACATCTGCAGCTGAACAATAGAGAAGCTGCCCCTGATGCAGTGAACTACAGATTAGGACCCCACCCAGGGTGTTCTTTAAGTGCTCAACCCACGGATCTACAAAGGAGGACCTCAGCCGGGGGTTGGGGGATGGGGGGCCTCTATGTGCCTGAAACACCAAACAACAGAAAAGGACCCCAGGTAAGACTCCCTCAAAGTGCCTGAACAGGTGGAGCTATGGAGAAAGACTGGTCAAAGAGGCCTTCTGATTGTCAGCTACAAAAGGCTTGAAAAAAGACTCTGATAGGGCCATAACTCCTGCAGCAGAGGCAGTCAGTGTCTCTGCACACTTGGTGCTGCCATGGTACCCACAAGCCAAGCAGCTGCTGCTCCTTTTGCCTCACTGGTGCAGAGGTGCCACACACCAAAAAAGTCTCGTGTCTATGCACACAGGGTAGCTTCAGTCATGTCCAACTCTTTGTGACCCTGTGGACTTTAGCCTGCCAGGCTTCTCTGTCAGAGAAGGGGTTCTCCAGGCAAGAATATTGGAGCATATTGGCCAATACTGGTTGCCATACCCTTCTAGAGCACTGTATTTCCTGCTGCCCTAGCCGCCAACTCCCCTGAGTACCTGGTGCTTCCAGAACCCCTGCAACCCAAGCGGCTGCACCACTTTCACACCTGCCCCTCACTGGGACAGACCCAAGTCCTCCAGGGCAGCCTCAGGAGCAAACCCCAGTGAACAACCCACATTCAAAGGTGGAAATAAAACCACAGTTGAAACCCAGGGGCAGTATGGCCAAGGAAGAAGACCCAAAACCCTCCCACTGGCTGTACAAGCTGCAGATTAAATCCACAGGATCAACTAGGCAGACTCTGTGTCTATGGAATATATAAAAGGACATTGAGAGCTCCCACAAAAGAAAATGCACTAGTTCTGAGAATTGTGGACATTGCAGGCAAGAATACACAGGAGGAGGACCAGATTAGAATCTGAACAGCCCCCACAGCAGGTCCAGAGACCAGCACAGTGTTGGAGGGCATCCTAGGGAGGTGAGGTGGACTGTGACTCCCAGTGAGGAAAAGGACTCTGACAGCAATGATTCAAGAAAAACATTTATTATTCTTATGTCTTGACTTGTTCTGTAGATTCTTTTGGATTCTTTTTACTTTTTTTTTTCTTTTTCTTTCTTTTTTCCCCTTTTTTTCACCCTCTATTGTAGTTGTCAATTTTATTGGCATTATGATATCTAATTAAGCTTCTGAGGGTTTTTTTTTCTCAGTCCCATTTTTTATTTTTGTTATAAACCTTTGCCTTTACAGTGGGCTTTTATAGTTCTGTGGAATTTTCCTTTATTCTTTCTTCTTCCTTTTTTTTCACTTTTTTTAATTTTAATTTTTTAAACCTACTATTATCTTTTCTACATTTATTCCTTTGTTTTCTTTTCCCACTGTTTTTTTCTCTTCCAGTTAATCTTTAATGTATATAAATCTTCATCTACCCCTATTTAACTTTGCTTATCTATTCTTTCTTTCCTTTCCTCTCAATGTATCTGTTAGTTTTGTTTTCATTGCTTTATTCCCCACTTGGCACTGGCTTTAGTTTTGTTTGCCAGTTTGTGCTTTAGTTAGTTTTGTTCTTAATTGGTAGATATAATTTTTGATTTCTTTTCTTCACCAGGTCAATCTACTATACTTTAATTTTGTTGGACTATTTTGATTTTGCTTATAGGTGTATATACATATGTTTATATTCCATTATTTTAATTATTATTTTCCTGATTTTGTAACTGCCATTTGTCTGGGGTTCATCTTTGGTTTCTCATTTTGGGGTATTTTTTTTTAAATATCACTTAATTCCATACAAACCACTTGTGGAATCTTCATTCCTGACCAGAGATCAAGCCTTGAGCCTTTGGAGTGGGAGCACTAATTATAAGACCCTAGACTACCAGAGAACTATCCTAGGGAGTATCAGATAGTTAGAACTCACACAAAGGAAACCACTTGAATACAAGACTCAGCATCACCCAACCAGCAGTAGCACCTAGTGCAGGGCACCTCATCTAAACAACAAACAAAACAAAAATACAAACCCAGGCATCAGCAGGCAGGATTATAACCTCATTCAGCCTTTCCCATCAGAGGAAAAACAAACAAACAAAACTCAGCACAAATCTCACCCTATAGGAAGCTCACACAAACCCCTGGGCCCTCTTAGGAGGGCAGAAACTAAAAGGAAGAAAGAATTCAACCCTGAAGCCTGGGAAATGGAGATCGCAAACACAATAAGTTTAAAAAAAATAATGAAAAGGCATAGAAATACTACACAAATGAAGGAACAAGATAGAAACACAGAAGTCCAAATAAATGAAGAGGAAATAGACAAACTATCTGAAAAACAATTCACAATAATGATAGTAAAGATGATCAAAAACTTTGAAAACAGAATGAAGAAAATGCAAGAATCAGTTAACAAAGACCTAAAAGAATTAAAGAATAAACATGCAAATATAAACAACACAAATACTGAAATTAAAAATACTCTAGAAGGAATCAATAGCAGGATATCTGAAGCAGAAGAACAAATCAGTGAGCTGGAAGAAAAAATGGTGGAAATAACTTCTGACTATCAAACACATCAACATTAGAATTCTAGGATCACAGAAGAAGAAGAGAAAAAGAAAGAATATGAAAATTTTTTTGAAGAAATTATAGTTGAAAATCTCCCCAACATAGAAAAGGAAATAGTCAATCAAATCCAAGAGACACAAAGAATCCCATATAGGATAAACCCAAGAAGAAATGCACCAAGACACATACTAATCAAACTAACAAAGACTAAACACAAAGAAAGAATATTGAAATCAACTAAGGAAAAGCAACAAGTAACATACAAGGGAAAACCCATGTGTTTAACAGTTGATCTTTCAGCAGAAACTCTGCAGGCCAGAAGGGAATGGCAGGATATATTTAAAGTACTGAAAGGGAAAAATCTACAACTTACTGTACTTGGCAAGGATCTCATTCAAAATTGATGGAGAAATATAAACCTTTTCAGACAAGCAAAAATTAAGAGAATTCAGTACCACCAAGCCAGCTTTATAATAAATGTTAAACAGACTTATATAGTCAAGAAATAAAAGAGAAGAAAAAGATCCACAAAATCAACCCCAAACAATTAAGAAAATGGCAATAGGAACAACAGTTCATTCCAGTTCTGTCACTCAGTCATATCCAACTATTTGCAACCCCATGGACTTCCCCAGGCTTCCCTGTCCATCACCAACTCCTGGAGTTTACACAAACTCATGTGCATTGAGTCGGTGAGGCCATCCAACCATCTCATCTTCTGTTGTTCTGTTTTCCTCCCGCCTTCAATCTTTCCCAGCATCAGGAAACATATAGGAACATACATATCAATAATTACTTTAAATGTAAATGGAATAAATCATCCAACCAAAAGACACAGACTGGCTGAATGGACACAAAAACAAGACCCATATATATGTTGTCTACAAGAAACCCACTTTAGACCTAAAGACACATATAGACTGAAAGTGAGAGGATGGAAAAAATATATTCCATGCATATGGGAAGCAAAAGAAAGCTGGAGTAGCAATCCTCATATCAGGCAAAATAGACCTTAAAATAGAAAACATTACAAGATATAAGGAAGGACACTACATAACGATCAAGGGATCAATCTAAGAGGAAGACATAACAATTGTAAATATTTATGCACCCAACATTGGAGCACCTCAATACATAAGGCAAACACAGATATAAAAGGAGAAATTGACAGTAACACAATAATAGTAAGATACTTTAACACCCCACTCACACCAATGGACAAATCATCAAAACAGAAAATTAATAAGGAAGCACAAGTCTTAAATGATACATTAGATGAAATGGATCTCATTGATATCTTCAGGACATTCCATCCAAATGCAGAAGAATACACCTTCTTCTCAAGTACAGATGGAACATTCTCCAGGATAGACCACATCTTAGGTCTCAAATCAAACCTCAGTAAATTTAAGAAAATTGAAATCATATCAAGCGTCTTTCTGACCACAACACTATGAGACTAGATATCAATCACAAGGGGAAAAAAATGTAAAAAACATGAACACATGGAGATTAAACAATACATTTCTAAATAACCAACAGGTTACTGAAGAAATCAAAATGGAAATCAAAAAATTTCTAGAAACAAATGACAATGAAAACAAGACCACTCAAAATGGTATACAGCAAAAGCAGTTCTAAGAGGGAAGTTTATAGCAATACAATCCTACCTCAAGAAACAAGAAAAACATTGAATAGACAACCTAACTTTACACCTAAAACAATTGGAAAAAAAGAATAAAATAACCATCAAAATTAGTGGAAGGAAATAAATTATAAAAATCTGAGCAGAAATAAATGAAAAAAAATAAAGAAATAACAGTAAAGATTAACAAAACTAAAAGCTGGTTCTTTGAGAAGATAAACAAATTTGACAAACCACTAGCCAGACTCATCAAGGAAAAAGAGGGAAGAATCAAATCAAAATTAGAAATGTAAAAGGAGAGGTTACAACAGACAATGCAGAAATACAAAGGAATATAAGATACTATTATGAACAACTATACGGCAATAAAATGGATAACCTGGAAGAAATAGACAGAGTCTTAGGAAAGTTCAATCTTGCAAGACTGAGCCAGGAAGAAATAGAAATTATGAACAACCCAATTACAAGCACTGAAACTGAATCTGTGATCAAAAATCTCCCAAAAAGACAAATGCCAAGGAACAGATGGCTTCACAGGAGAATTCTATCAAACATTTAGAGAAGAGCTAATGCTTATCCTTCTAAAACTCTTTCAAAAAATTGCAGAGGAAGGAACACTTCCAAATTCATTCTATAAGGCCCCCCATCATCCTGTTACCTAAACCAGATAAAGACAACACAAGAAAAGAAAACTACAGGCCAGTGTCACTGATGAACATAGATGCAAGATCCTCAAAAAAATTTTAGCAAACAGAATTCAGCAACACATCAAAAGCTCATACACCAAGATCAAGTTGGTTTTATTCTAGGGATGCAAGGATTCTTCAATATATGCAAATCAATTAATGTGATAGACCATATTAACAAATTGAAAGAAAAAAATATGATAATCTTAACAGATGGAGAAAAAGCCTTTGACAAAATTCAGCACCCATTTATGGTTAAAACTCTTCAAAAAATGGGCATACAAGGAACCTACCTCAACATAGTAAAGGACATGTATGACAAGCCTACAGCAAACATTATTCTCAATGGTGAAAAACTGAAAGCATCCCCCCTAAGATCAGGAACAAGACAAGGGTGTCCACTTTCACCACTATTATTAAACATAGTTTTGGAAGTTCTAGCTACTGAAATCAGAGAATAAGAAGAAATAAAAAGAATCCAGATCAGAAAAGAAATAAAGCTCTCACTGTTTGTAGATGACATGATACTGTACATAGAAAACCCAAAAGATAGTATCAGAAAATTACTAGAGCTGATCAATGAATTTAGCAAAGTTGCAAGATACAAAATCAATCCACAGAAATCACTTGCATTTCTATACACTAACAATGAAAAATCAGAAAGAGAAATTAAGGAATCAATCCCACTCACCATTGCAACAAAGAGAATTAAATATCTAGGAATAAACTTACCTAAGGAGATAAAAGACTACACAGAAAATTATGATACTGATGAAAGAAATCAAAGATGGCCTAAACAGAGGGAGAGCTATTCAATGTTCCTTGGTAGGAAGAGTCAGTATCGTGAAAATGACTATATTACCAAATGTAATCTACAGATTCAATGTGATCCCTATCAAGTTACCAATGGCATTTTTCCCAGAACTAGAACGAAAAATTTCATGATTCATTTGGAAACATAAAACATCCCGAATAGCCAAAGGAGTCTTTTTTTTCTCTTTTTATTTATTTATTGATTTATGTTTACTTTACAATATTGTATTGGTTTTGCCATACATTGACATGAATCTGCTATGGGTGTACATGTTTTCCCCATTCTGAACCTCCCTCCCATCTCCCTCCCTATCCCATCTTGAGAAAGAAGAATGGAGCTGGAAGAATTAACTTTCCTGACTTTAGATTATACTACAAAGCTACAGTCATCAAGACAGTGCAGCACTGGTATAAAAACAGAAATACAGACCAATGGAACAAGATAGAAAGCCTAGAAATAAACCCATGCACCTATGGATACCTTATTTTTGACAAAGGAGGCAAGAATATACAATGGGACAAAGGTGGCCTCTTCAATAAGTGGTACTGGGAAAACTGGGAAGCTATATGTAAAAGAATGAAATTAGAACACTTTTGAACACCATACACAAAGATAAACTTAAAATGGATTGAAGACCTAAATATAAGACCAGAAACTATAAAACTCTTAGAACAAAACATAGGCAGGATACTAGATGACATAAATCAAAGCAAGATCCTCTATGACCCACCTCCTAGACTAATGGAAATAAAAACAAAAGTAGGACCTGATTAAACTTAAATGCTTTTGCACAGCAAAGGAAATGATAAGCAAGGTGAAAAGACAACCCTCAGACTGGAAGAAAATAATAGCAAATGAAACAACTGACAAAGGATTAATTTCCAAAATACACAGGCAGCTCATACAACTCAATACCAGAAAAACAGACAACCCAATCAAAAAGTGGGGGAAAGACCTAAACAGACATTTCTCCAAAGAAGACATACAGATGGCTAACAAACACATGAAAAGATGCTCAACATTGCTCATTATCAGAGAAATGCAAATCAAAACCACAATGAGATATCACCTCACACCAGTCAGAATGGTCCTTATCAAAAAGTCTACAAACAATAAATGCTGGAGAGGATGTGGAGAAAAGCAATGCTCTTGCACTGTTGGTGAGAATGTAAATTGATATAGCTACTATAGAAGATGGTATGGAGATTCCTTAAAAGACTAGGAATAAAACCACCATATGACCCAGCAATCCCACTCCTAGATATATACCCTGAAGAAACCAAAACTGAAAAAGACACATGTATTCCAATGTTCACTGCAGCACTATTTACAATAGCTAGAACATGAAAGCAACCTAGATGTCCATCGACAGATGAATGGATAAAGAAGTTGTGATACATATACACAATGGAATATTACTCAGCCATAAAAAGGAATGCATTTGAGTCAGTTCTAATGAGGTGGATGAACCTAGAGCCTGTTATACAGAGTGAAGTAAGTCAGAAAGAGAAAGATAAATATCATATTCTAATATATAGATATGGAATCTAGAAAAGTGGTACTAAAGGATTTATTTACAGAGCAGCAATGGAGAAACAGACATAGAGAATAATCTTATGGACATGGAAAGAAGGGAGGAGAGGGTAAGATGTAACATGGAAACTTACATTACCATATGTAAAATAGATAGCCAATGGGAATCTGCTGTATAACTCAGGAAACCCAAACATGGGTTCTGTATCAACCTAGAGGGGTGGGCTGGGGAAGGAGATGTGAGGGAGTATACCTATGGCTGATTCGTGTTGAGATTTGACAGAAAGCAATTATCCTTCAATTAAAAAATAAATTATTTTTTTAAATAATAAAATGTGAGTTTTTATTTAATTTCTATATACAAGTTTAAAGAAACTTTCAAACATATAGGATTTCACACCTGATTTTTTTTCCAGCTCTCGATACACATTTCAGAAATTTTATGGCAGTGGTGCAATAGAAGTAATGAGTTTTTTGTAGCCAGAAGAAGTATGATTATTACTTGATAGATATTTTCGATTTATCTTTAAATAATTGTCTACCAAAATTTCATTCTCTCTGGATGCTTGCAAATTTGTAGTCACATGTTTAGCTGATGGTCCATCTTAAATTCCAGGATGAAATTGTAAAGTGATTTATTCAGAAAAATAAAAGAGAGAATAAGATTTATGTATCTCAAAATTAGAAATAAAGCACATAAATTGATACGTCTTTCATAAAAATCTATTCTCAATCAACAGTTAGTTAATAGCTACTTCCTGGAACTTCATATATGCAAAATATTTCATTACAATTTCATCAAACATAGAAACACAATGGAGCACCAAATAACCCAAAAATCTCTAAATTTGCAATAATAGTACATTGAACACAAACACTGGAAAATGGTTTATTTACTTAACTAAATGGTGTCAATGTCATTGACTGTGTAGCCAAAATCTAGAGAGTAAAACATTTTAAGACTAGAGAAATTAAATGAAGATGTGGGATTCCCAAGGCACTTGGAAAAGACAGTTTTTCCTACACCTGGCTAAGAAAACTTGGGCATAATTTATAATTCATTTCATGGTCAAATGAGGTGGCTGAGAGTAGGACAAAAACCTGCAAGAAAATAGGCCCTTCCCCATCAATCAATTTCAAGGCCAGACTTGCCTGCTCTGCCTGTTTTCTTTGTTCATTAAAAAGTCTCTTCATTTCCTTCTCTTCTGTTTTCTTACTTGGTTCCCATCAGTGCCTCATTAATTGCAATTCCTATGAACTTCCTCCAAAGTAGTTGGTGCATGTAATTTGGGAGTGAGCTCCTAAATTCTTAATGCTTGGATTGATTTCAAGTTTCTCATTAGTTAACCATGAGTTGGAACACATCAGGTTTTCAAAACTTTAGGAGGATCTTTACTACTAATCTTAAGTCTGAAGGACATGTTTTACCTAGTAGCAATGTTTTAGTTTTTTTCATTTAGCTTTTTTGTTAGGGTTTTTGCTTCGGTTTGGTTTTTTATTTTCATTTTTTTGCTGTTCTGAGAAATTCTTATACATTAGTGTATACAAAATTCTGTGTTTGTGCATTTTTCTGAGAAAAAGTTTCATAGAGATGTTTCTTAGAAATGTTTTTACTCCCTAGAAGGAAGAAATCTTGGTTCGAGGTACTTCATTCATTCAACTGACATTTATTAAGACCATAATATTTGCTGCAAACTATACTTTCAAAATGTGGTCCTGGAGAAGACTCTTGAGAATCCCTCAGACAGAAAAGAAATCAAACCAGTCAATCCTAGAGGAAATCAATTTTGAATATTCACTGGAACGATGGATAGCTGAAGCCCTGAAGCTCCAATGCTTTGGCCACCTGATGCAAAAAGTCGATTCTGGAAAAGACTCTAATGCTGGGAAAGATTGAATGAAAAAGGAGAAAGAGGCAACAGAGGATGAGATGGTTGGATGGCTTTACTGACTCAATGGACATGAGTATGAGCAAACTCCGGGAGACAGTGAAGGACAAGGAACCCTGGCATGTTCATAGGGTTGCAAAGAATTGGACACAACTTAGCAACTGAACAACAACACAACAATACCAAAGAACGGAGATGAGCAAGTTCCTGCTTAAGTCCTCCTGAAAGTGTTTCTGGGGTCAAATAGACACTAAAATGGACCACTATGGTCCAGTGCAGCAAATTCTCTACTAAAAGTAGCTGACTGCTCTTCAAGCACAGAGGAGGGGGAAACCATTTATAGAGAAGGTTAGGAAAGAGTTCATCTCAGTTGGGACGTGATGCCTAGGTCTTGAGGCCTGAGGAGAAGATGAGCTCCTGTTGCTCCATCTCCTGGCTCTTTGGTGGATCAACTACACGCAGCTGTTGGGGGTTCAGAGCCCAATGATTCTAGTCTCTAAACAGCAATTCCATGAAATGTAACCCAAGCTATAACTAGATCCAGAGATTCTACTGACTTTTCTCTTTCAAAGAGTCTTTCCCACATTTCAGTTATTTCTGAGTTTCCCATGATACCCTTCTGCATGCTTTTTGAAACTACTCTGCCTGGGTATTCCTCTCAGGCCTGTTCATTGTGTCTTTTTGCCTTTGCTCTGCTCCTAGCAACCCTCAGAAAGTCTCTGTTCAGTTGGGCACCCTGGGATGCTAGTGACCACTGGTGCTTCCTCTGTTCAGCACCCAGGGGTCCAGGTCCTTGTACATCTCCTTGCCTGTTCATGGGAACTGACAAGGCCACCTATGGCCAAGAGATGCCATACTCCCCACAAGATGGTTGTTGGCAAAGCTGTCACTTCTCTGTTCTGCTGATGTTCTTGCTCCTACTGTTGCTGGCACTACAAGGGACCAGTTCCAGGATTATTAGATCCCAATCTGCTTCTCCACAACCAGATGGCTTAGAGATTATTGGTACTCCTTCATGTCTGTGTTTTCATTTCTGGATGTGCATTCCCAGCTCTGTGGCCTACTTTTAACTGCTCACACCTGCAGCTTTTCTGGAGGATTGTTCTTTGGCTACTGAAGCAGAGCTGAAAGGATCAGGAATTTACAAATCCTCATTTCTACCACCTTCACCCAGCAGGCAGCCAATGAACGACTGAAATTGCACTAAATTCCAGCTCCCTCACCTCAAGGAAGGGTAATGTGTGAAGCACAGTCTACACTCCAGAGTTACCCATAGGAGCCAACCCAGGCTAGGATCTCACCTGAAACAATAGCCTTTGTTGACTTTTCCTCCTCACATATCCTACCTTTCTGTGCCCTTTCCAATTTCCTGTTAATAAACCACTTTCATGCAGATCCCATCACATAAGAATTTGTGTTGTGGAAACCCAACCTAGAAATCCATGTCTATCCCATTCCCGGAATTCCTCAAGCCTGCGAAAGTAAGACAGTTCTTCAATCCTCAGTTCAAAGATGTATCTTATGCTTACTCTGTATTGAAGACTTCCCTAGAATGTTTGACAATGATCACTTTTATTTCCTTTCAGGGGAGAAATAAATAGCTGATTCTGTCAAGGTATGGCCTTGTCTCAGGGCAGCAGGACCATTTCAAATTAGCCAGATATTAATATTTTTCCAGATCTGTATTATAAAACCACACCCATGATCAGAGGTTTTTTTCAAAGTTTGAGTGAGGATGGAGGGTAGAAGTTAATAATACACATATAAGGCAGTAGAAAGATTATGCTAAGAATTCCAGTGTAGCTGGAGAGCAGAATATGCAGCCATGAGTAGATGAAAACTCAGATACTAATGGGCTTTACACTCTGCTAAAGAGTTTGATTTTTATTGTATAGATACCAGGGATATTTAAATGAAGTGATGATATAAAGAGATATATATTTTTAAAAGATAAAGGTCATAATGGACTGAAGGATAAGAAATAGGGAGAATCCTGGGCATAGAAATTGAGAAGTCACAGGGAAATACAGCTTGGGATGTAAGATAAAACTATGCATAAAGATTATCTAGGGTCTCTGTAAAGAAAACAAAAGCTTAATAAGGGGAATGGTCATGAGAAATCAAACCCTAAAATGCAATGTGTGGGCCAAATGGAAGGAGAAAAGATAGGACATGGATAGAAACCAGCAGACATTAATGCCCTAGAATCCACAGGAAACATAGATAGAGCATCAAGTTTTATAGAAAAATCAAGTAATGTGAGAGCAAAATAGGATTTGGCAATGAGAATGTCATTTGTGGCTAACAGGAAAACAATCTCAGTGGGGTGGGGTAATAAGAGAGGACGCCAGATTCTAATAACTAAGACTGTATGAAACTTGGAAAAGTAGACTCAGTAAGTGTGGTCTTATCCTTCACACCACCCTCTTCCCCAGAAAATTCATCACATGTTGAAAGAAGAATTAGGAAGGAGTTTGAAGAGGATGTGGAAATAAGATAAAATATTTTTGAATGTGAGGGAAACTTGGAAATACCTATATACTCTGGAGGAGGAATGAAGAGGAAAAAAATAAATGAAGGATACCTATAAAAAGAAGGATCAAATGATGATCAAGATCCTAGATATGGGAAGAATGTCTTAAAGAGAAGGCCAGGGAATACTGTCCTCTGAGACAGGAGGAAAGATGAATAAGGATGGATCTATAGCTAGAGGTCAGGTGTCAATGGAGACAGGTAAGCAGTTCATAAGAGCCATTCTTTTGTTTAAAAAATCAAGCACAGTCATCTGCCAGGGTTTAGAGAGATGGAAATGAAATGAGCACTTATGAAGAGGAATATAAAGCAAGAAATATTTTTTAAGAATGCATAATCACACATTAGACAAATAATTACCCAATGGTATTAAGGGTCCAGTTGGAATAAGGTATGGTGATACTGTTCAGCCCCATTGTAGAATTTTAATGTTCAGTACCAAGGGTTAACAGTAAAACAAAAGATAGTTATAATGAAAATGAATGGGTAGATTCATATTTGGCTGTATATTACCATGGTGGGGGCTAGGAGTGGGTAATGCCTCAGCTCAATTCAGTTGCTCAGTCATGTCCGAATCTTTGTGACCTTATGGATTGCAGCATACCAGGCTTCCCTGTCCATTACCAACTCCTGGAGCTTACTTAAACTCATGTCCATTGAGTTGGTGATGCCATTCAACCATCTCATCCTCTGTCGTCCCCTTCCCCTCCCATCTAAAGAGAGACAAAATACAAAATAAATTGAGGGTGTTGGTAAAAGTTCGTTTAAGTGATTAAATTATGATGTGAAGGTTTCATTGGAAAGGAATTGATATCAAAAGGAAATGGTCAGATCTGGAACATTTCAAGCAAGAGGAATATACAGAGAATTCCCAGAAAGCAATCCTTTACAAAGTGTAAGGACAGTAAAGAGATGCCCAAGGAAGGCAGAAATGTGAGCTGGGTAATGGAGGTGAAGAGCAGTGGGTATTGAAAGCCCAGAACAACTAATATGTTACATGCAAAGAGAGAAGGTAGCTAAGTCCAAGGTATCTTTGGAAAAGGTTGATAGAAAGTCTTAATTCTACTATTGTATGGAAGAATTCCTTAGAAGATATGGTGTAGCCCTCATAGTCAACAAGAGTCCACAATGCAGTATTTGGCTGTAATCTCAAAAATGACAGAATGATATCTATTCATTTCCAAGGCAAACCATTTAATACCACAGTAATCCAAGTCTATGCTCCAACCACTAATGCTGAAGAAGCTGAAGTTGAATTGTTCTATGATGACCTACAAGACCTCCTAGAACTAACACCAAAAACCAAGCCTTTTCATCATGGGGGACTGTGGTACAAAAGTAGAAAGTCAAGAGATACCTAGTGAAACAGACAGGCAAGTCTGGCTTTAGAGCACAAAATGAAACAGGGCAAATGCTAACAGAGTTTTCCCATGAGAACACACTGGTCATAGCAAACACCCTCTTTCAACAACATAAAGATGACTCTATACATGGACATCACCAGATGGTTGATACCGAAATCAGATTGATTATATTCTTTGCAGCCAAAAATGGCAGAGAAGGTGGTGGCACTCCACTCCAGTACTCTTGCCTGGAAAATCCCATGGACGGAGGAGCCTGGTAGGCTGCAGTCCATGGGGTCATGAAGAGTCAGACACAACTGAATGACTTCACTTTCACTTTTCACTTTCATGCATTGGAGAAGGAAATGGCAACCCACTCCAGTGTTCTTGCCTGGAGAATCCCAGGGACGGGGGAGCCTGGTGGGCTGCTGCTGTCTATGGGGTCGCACAGAGTCATACACGACTGAAGCGACTTAGCGGCAGCAGCCAAAGATAGAGAAACTCTACATACTCAGCAAAGAAAAAAAAAAAAGACCAGGAGTTTACTGTAGATCAGATCATGAACTTCTTATTGCAAAATTCAGATTTAAATTGAAGAAAGTAGTGAAAACCACTAGACCATTCAGGTATGACCTAAGTCAAATCCCACAGTGACAAATAGATTCAAAGGATTAGATCAGATAGACAAAGTGCTTGAAGAACTGTGCATGGAGGTTGACAACATTGTACAGGAGGCAGTGATCAAAACCATTCCCAAGAAAAAGAATGCAAAATAGAAAATGATTGTCTGAGAAGGCCTTACAAATAGCTGAGAAAAGAAGAAAAGCAGAAGGCAAAGGAGAAAAGGGAAGATCTGAATGTAGAGTTCCAAAGAACAGCAAGGAAAGATAAGAAAACCTTCCTAAGTGATTGATACAAAGAAATAGAGGAAAATAATAGAATGGGAAAGACTAGAGACCTCTTCAAGAAAATTAGAGATACCAAGGGAACATTTCATGCAAAGATGGGCACAATAAAGGACAGAAATGGGATGGACATAACAGAAGCAGAAGATATTAAGAAGAGGTGGCAAGAATACACAGAACTACACACAAAAAAATCTTCATGACCTCGATAGCCACAATGGTTTAATCATTCACCTGGAGCCAGACATCCTCTAATGGAAAGTCAAGTGGGCCTTGGGAAGCATCATGATGAACAAAGCTAGTCATCACTAAGAATAAAGCTAATGAGGGTGATGGAATTCCAGTTGAACTATTTCAAACCTAAAAGGGGATGCTGAAATCCTGAAAAGGCTGCACTCAATCTGCTAGCAAATTTGGAAAACTCAGCAGTGGCCACAGAACTGGAAAAGGTCAGTTTTCATTCTAATCCCAAAGAAAGGGAATGCCAAAGAATGTTCAAACTACCACACAATTGCACTCATCTTACAGGCTAACAAAGTAGTGATCAAAATTCTCCAAGCCAAGCTTCAACAGTACATAAATCAAGAACTTCCAGATATACAAGTTAGATTTAGAAAAGGCAAAGGAATCAGATATGAAATTGCCAACATCCTTAGATCATAGAAAAAGCAAGAGAGTTCCAGAAAAACAATTACTTCTGCTTCATTTTCTACTCCAAAGCCTTTGATTGTGGATCACAACAAACTGGAAAATTCTTAAAGAGACAGGAATACCAGACCATATTATCTGCCTCCTGAGAAATCTGTATGCAGGTCAAGAGGCAACTGTTAGAACAGGACATAGAGTAATGGACTGGTTCTAAATTGGGAAAGGAGTATGTCAAGGCAATATATTGTCACCCTGCTTATTTAATTTATTTTTCTTATTATTAATTTTTTAATTGAAAGATAATTGCTTTACAGAATTTTGTTATCTGTCAAAACTCAACGTGAATCAGCCAGAGGTACAGAGTACATCATGTGAAATGCTGGGCTGGATAAAGCACAAGCTGGAATCAAGATTGCCAGGAGAAATATCAATAGCTTCAGATATGCAAATGACACCATCCTTATGGCAGAAAGTGAAGAGGAACTAAAGTGCTTCTAGATGAAAGTGAAAGAGGAGCATGAAAACACTGGCTTAAAACTCAGCATTCAAAAAGTGAAGATCATGGGATCCGGTTCCATCACTTCATGGCAAATAGACAGGGAAACAATGGAAACAGTGACAGACTATTTTCTTGGACTCCACAATCACTGCAGATGGTGACTGCAGCCATGAAATTAAAAGATGCCTGTTCCTTGGAAGAAAAGCTATGACAAACAGACAGTATATTAAAAAGCAGAGACATTACTTTGCCAACAAAGGTCTGTTTAGTCAAAACAACAGTTTTTCCATTAGTCATGTATGGATGTCAGAGTTGGACCCTAAAGAAATCTGAGCGCTGAATAATTGATGTTTTTCAACTGTGGTGTTAGAGAAGACTCTTGAGAATCCTCTGGATTACAAGATCAAATCAGTTCATCCTAAAGGAAATCAGTCCTGAATATTCATTGGAAGGACTGATGCTGAAGCCGGAGCTCCAATACTGTGGCCACCTGATGTGAAGAACTTACTCATCAGAAAAGACGCAGATGCTAGGGAAGATTGAAGGCAGGAGTAGAGGATGAAATGTTTGGATGGCATCAGCAACTCAATGGACATGAGTTTGAGCACACTCCAGGAGTTGGTGATGGACAAGGAAGCCTAGCATACTGCAGTCCATGGGGTCGCCAAGATTGGACACGAGTGAGCGACTGAACTGACTGAGACATAGAGAATGATGGTGAGAAGCAACAAAGCTGAAACTCACAGTCCTCAGCTCTTGTCCTGAAAACTAGAACAACAATATCCCAACAAAATGGAAAACATGTGCAAGGAAACAGGCCTAAGCTGAAAGGGAGATGAATGTGTTAGATGTGACAAAATATTCAAGTGGAAATTTCCTCCAGACTATTGGAAATAGACATTTTAAAATACAAATCAAAGTAGTATGGGGGTCACACCCTGAGTGTTCTGCTTCAGATTTCAACAACCTCTGATGTTATATGTTGACCTAAAACCACCAGAACAAATTTTCCCAAATCGCTTAGTTTTCCCTGATAATTCCCAAGTCAGTCTATGCTGTCATCATCCAGAACTGTTAAAGCAGAAACATTGCTTTACCAACAAAGGTCCATCTAGTCAAGGCTATGGTTTTTCCAGTAGTCATGTATTGATGAGAGAGTTGGATGATGAAGAAAGCTGAGGGCCAGAGAATTGATGTTTTGAGCTGTGGTGTTGGAGAAGACTCTTGAGAGTCCCTTGGACTGCAAGGAGATCCACCCAGTCCATCCTAAAGGAGATCAGTCCTGGGTGTTCATTGGAAGGACTGATGTTGAAGCTGAAACTCCAGTACTTTGGCCACCTGATGTGAAGAGTTGACTCACTGGAAAAGACCTTAATGCTGGGAAGGATTGGGGGCAGGAGAAGAAGGGGACAACAGAGAATGAGATGGCTGGATGGCATCACCAACTTGATGGACATGGGCTTGGGTAGACTCCGGGAGTTGGTGATGGACAAGGAGGCCTGGTGTGCTGCAATTCATTGGGTCGCAAAGTGCAGGACACGACTGAGTGATAGAACTGAACTGAGCATGTAGTCATAGAGAATTTAACCCAGTACACTAAACCACATATGGAGTTCAGGATAGTTATTCTTACAAATGAATTTAATCTCTAAGTTGATATATACCAGCATTAAGCTTTTGAAGCTAGACAGTGATTCACAAACTTTGGGATGGAGGTGGGATAAGGATATGAAATAAAAGAGCACTTCATCATGCTTGGGAAACTCATCAAACACTGGCTTAAGTCACAGTTCTGCTCTGCCTGGGGAAGTTGGGAGGATGCTGTCTGTGAACAAGTACATCATATCTAACCATTAGGATACTTAAAACTCTTGGCAACGAAAATGACTCAAGAAAAATATATGTATCCTAAGGGGCTGATAGAGTTAATCCTTTTTTAGAATTCTAGATTTTATTTTTCTTTTCATGTTCATCATATTGCAAAATAATTTATTCATCGTAAGTACATATATATTAGTAATTTATGGCTTACAAATACTTTCTCTGGGGCTCTTTTCTTATCCATAGTTCTGTGTAAATTGTCTTTATTAAGCCAAGTCCATGAGACCTAGCTACTAATTCTGAAGTTCATGCAAAAAACATAGAAATTTCCCTCTTAATCCTACTAACTGTTATTTCCTTCTTTTTTTCTCAAGTTTTGTTTTCTTTTTCTACATAAGTATCACAATCTTTGACCACCTGATGTGAACAGTTAACTTATTGGAAAAGACCCTGATGCTGGCCAAGACTGAAGGCAGGAGAAGGGGGCAAAAGAGGATGGGATGGTTGAATAGCATCACTGACTCAATGAACATGAGTTTGAGCAAACTCCAGGAGATAGTGGAGGACAGGGAAGCCTGGTGTACTGCAGTGATGGGCTCGCAAAGAGTCAGACATGACTTAACGACTAAACAACAGCAGAGTCTTGGCACAAGCAAGTTTTATATTTTGTATGAGTAAAATCAAACACATTATTTTTTCCCAAATGAGAACAATACATAGTACATTGCTCAATCTTGCATTATTCCTTCCATTCAAAACATGAGTGAAATGTCCCAAAGAATATACAATTATGCAACTTGGTGGGTGTAAAGTCATTTATCAGCTCCCTTCCCAGGTATATGGAGAAAGAATTCTATCCTTATCCCAATAACAACCCTTTTCATCACCAAGGGTGTATCTCATCAATGACAGACCAAGCACAGGTGGTGTTCTCTAAGACTTCGAAACAAAATTCTTTCCCCAGAGTGAACAGCTTCTTACAAGAATATTCAGAGTACAGTGTGTTCCAGGCATGTAGCACCTGTTACCCACTTGTTTAAATGTCTCATGAAGGGGACGGAGAAAAAATAGTTTCTGTCTGTCTCCGGGAACATACATATATTTAGCATACAGTTCTTTTCTGGCCAAGTACAAGTTTGAATTACCTTAAGAAAGGCCATAGGATATACTTTCTTGAAGATGCTCTTCATGCTACCACTTATTTCATAAAGTGACAGAGGAGGTAGTGAGCCGAGAGAGGAGGAAAGGAATGGAGATAAAAGAAATGAAGAAAGAAAATGGAAGGAAGGCAGTGCTGCAAATCTGAGATGAAAATGAAAAGTCATAAATTTCCTCTTACTACTAATGTTTGCATTATGCCCAAGTAGTTGGTCTCCTATGTCTACTTAATTATGAGAAATGTGAGACCTAGGTCACTGCTTTTTAAATACTGAAAAACCAGTACATTTATGAAGATGTTATTACCAACTCTTTAGGAAATAAGTTGAGTTTATATTATTTTTCCTACATTTTGAGGTTAGCTCAGTCTAAATAGAGAACTGAATGTTTTTCCTCATGAGATCAAGCAGTCTTAATCTCATTAGCATCATACTTAGATGAAAAGATGTTGGTCTAATGTTATTTTATTAACTGTAGCTATTACTATTGTTGAAAAACATAGGAGCATTGGAATGATTTTAGAAACAAAAGCATTACTATATTAATTCAAGCTGTACCATGGTCTTAAACATGCATTATCTACGAAAGAGTGCAAATATACGTGAGTACAGTTGACCCTTGAATGACAGTTGTTTGAACTGTGCAGGTCCACTTATGTACAGATTTTTTTTTTCAATAATCACCTACTTCAGGACTTCACTCTCCTGGATGGTTGAATCAGCGAATGCAGAATTGTGGAAACGGAGCACTGACTATGAAGTTGTAGGCAGATTTCCCACTATATGGAGGGTCAGTGCCCTAACTCCTTTTTGTTGGAGGGTCAACTGTACTTTCAGAGTACATGTGCATGTGTGTGCATGCACACACATGAGTGTGTGGATTCTTGTGGACAAAGTCGCACACCCCACAGTGTCAGACAAACCACCCGACCTCTTCAGCATTTCATTTCTATGCTGAAGTGAATCACCTGTCTTTACCCTCTAGACTACTGTAACTTTTAGAGCACTGTTTATTAATAGCCATTCTGTAAATTGTTCTCCAGCCTTCTGAGGCTGTTTTCAGAATTACAAACACACTCATAAGAAGGGAATTCAAGGTCAGCAGTCTGTGTTAAGCAATTCCTATATTTATAAAGTTTCTAGAAATGGATAACTTATCATTCTTCCTCTCCATGCTTGCTGGGCTCAGGACCAGACGCTATTTTCACAAAGTCTTTTTTTAACACAGAGATGAACATCTAACATGCATCTGTGGTTCAACCTCACTCCAAGGGCCTGTGACTCTGGTGACTGGTGAAGGACTAGCCCTTTGGAATCAGTCCCACCCCCGTCTTCCTGCCAGCCTGGCTCACCTCAGGAGCAGGTGCAAAACCAGGAGCAGTATCCAGGCTCGGAAAAACTCTTCAGTGTTGCTGCAGTTCTGTCCAGGGAGTAGAAGAATGTGCAGTGATTAGAAACACATATTTCTGTTGTCATTGTATATGTGTGTGAGTGTGTTTACATTAAAATTAAAAAAAAATTTTTTTTTTATTTTTCACCAAACTTGAGTGAGAGCTTGTGTTTAGTTTTGGACTCTATTCTGTTTCCTTTAGGCCTCCTCAAATATAAAGATTTCATGTCCCCTGTTTTTGTAGGAAAAGTAAGCAATGGTAATTTTGCAGAGTGTTTAATATATAGTCATTGTATAATTATGGGTAAACTGAAGATTGTGGCACAGATTTACACACAAATCCAGAGAAATATCAACAATTAAAAATCATTAAAAAAATAAATGTACCTATGCACATGTGAAATTTCTTTTAAAAAATGATTCAAGTAAATGCTAGGAATCTCTCAAATTTCATTCAGCAATCAATGCCTTGAAATCTTGCTAAATATACATACATTTAAAATGTAACAAATATCTAGGAAATAATGATGAAATTATAATAATGTATAAGCCACACTACTGTATACTGTACAGAGTGGGCAGCCAATAAAGATTTGTTCCTTTTTCACTCAAATAATTGCAAAATGTTTTGTATTAATGTTTCAGTAATCTGCAGGAAAAATAGAGAGAAAAGAATAGAAACCTGTCTGTATACTACTGGAACTATCCAGTGATGAGAGTTTTCTTACTTGCCCCATGCTCTGTTTATCCTGGCAGTCATGTACTCATATGTGGAATGTGACATGAGTCTAGGATAATGTGATAACATTTACCAGAAAGAGCAATTTAACATTCTCTATATTGACTCAATATCCACCAGAAAGGTTTAGATCTTTATTTGGTTTCTCCAGTAGATTCTCTAGTAGGACAACATTGCTTTCAGCAACCACAGTAGATATTCTACTTTACTTCATGATAATGTTGCAAGTGCTAATTAATAAACTGTATCCTGTTTAAAAATAAATGTTGGCAATTTTTACAATAATGAGAATCTATCCCTCAAAATCTGATCACCAGTTTTGTGGTTTTAAGTTAGTGGAGTCAAGACATTTCTGTTTCTTCTCCTTTCAAAGCTTTACAATCTAACATCCAGGGGAAAAAAAAAAAAGCAAATACATGAAAACAAGAAAATTTAAAGAGCTATTTAAAAAATTAGAATAAATCTGTAATCCCAAGGCACCGTGTTGGAAGACTGCAGTGAACAGAAAAATAATTTAGAAGAATGGAAGTAGAAAAATCTTATGGATGGATTTACTAACTCATTTGGCCCCTAACAGTGCAAGAAAGTCTTAGAAATTGGAATTACTGGGAACACTCTAAAGATATCAGGGTAAGTATTTGGAAAAACCAGCTGTGGGGCAATTAGCCCCGCATGCCCAGTTCCCACTCACTGTGAGTACCTTCGGATGGTTCTTCTACTTCTAACACACCTGCAGGCATGAGCACAGAAGACTGCAAATTACCATACTAAGGGAAGATAAATGGAATCAAACTAAAACTTGCTTACTAAGCTGTGGACCCTGATCCTTTCTTTTCCACCAAATTCTGGATATCTGGTAGGCATGTGAATTCCCCATAGGAAAATATATAGAGAAAATATACTGCCTCACAGAAAGCCCCAGTAGGAATCCAAACACTCAAGGGATTCACAGCATAGAAAGTGGCTGGTCAGTCTGGCAAACACAGGAGGTTCAGCCATGCATAAATGCAACCCACACCCATAGAACTTCCTATTCAAATTTTAGGGCCTTTATCTTAATTAGAAACAAAATCAAAGAACTGAAAGCTTCTAAAATTAAGATGAGAAAATAACCAAAACAGATTTAGGGAGCAAAAAAAAAAATGCTTTAATTAATATCCCTGGAGAGTAAGAGAGGTATTGAACCTATGGAACAAAACTAACTGCTTAAAAAGAAACATTCATGGAACAAGAAATAGAAATTAAAGCACAAAAAGATCACTTGAATAAGAGTTCTACAAAAGAGCTGGAAGATCAAAACTGCAAAAAGATAACCAATAAGAGAGAAAAGATGAAAGAAAAACAATTAAGTGAAGAGGCCCAACGTCTGACTAATAGGAGTTTCACAGAGAAAACCAGAAAATTCTCCACCTTTGAAAGATGTAAGTCTCTAGACTAAAAAAACCTACCACCAAGTGCCTAAAGCTATAAATGAAAAAAAAAAGAATAAAAAGGAGACCCTCCAGAGAAAAAAAGGGGGGCACATACTAAATATCAGGAAAAATAATCACATTTGCTTTCTAAAAGCAACTTAGAAGCCTTGAGGACAGTGGCACAGTGCATTTCAAATACTTGATGTGTATACTACCCATTCTAGTAATTTATATCCAAATGCACGATCAACCATATGTAAAAATGAAATAAGGACATTTTAAGAAATTTGTTTAATTTCTAGTTGTTATTCAATCACTCAGTCATGTCCGACTCTTTGTGACTCCATGGAACTACAGCATGCCAGGCTTCTCTGTCTTCAGTATCTCCCAGGGCTTGCTCAAAGTCATGTCCATTGAGTCAGTGATGCCATTCAACCAGCTCATCCTGTGTCATGTCCTTCTCCTCCTGCCCTCAGTCTTTCCCAGCATCAGGGTCTTTTCCAATGATTTGGCTCCTCACTTTGGGTGACCAAAGTATTGGAACTTCAGCTTCAGCATCAGTCTTTCCAATGAATATTCAGGGCTGATTTCCTTTAGGATGGACTGATTTGATCTCCTTTCTGTCCAAGCAACTCTCAAGAGTCTTCTGCAGCACCACAATTTGAAAGCATCAATTCTTCAGCACTCAAATTTCTTTATGGTCAATTCTCACATTTATACATGACTACTGGAAAAATATAGCTCTGATTACACAGATCTTTGTCAGCAAAGTGATGTCTCTGCTTTTTAATATGCTGTCTAGGTTTGTCATAGCTTTTATTCCAAGGAGCTTTTCTTCTTTTACTTTCATGACTGCAGCCTCTTGTCTTTAGTGATTTTAAAGTCTAAGACAATAAAGTCTGTCACTGTTTCCATTTCTTCCCCATCTAGTTGCCATGAAGTGAGAGGATCAGAGGCCATGATCTTAGCTTATGAATGTTGTTTTAAGCCAGCTTTATCACTCTCTTCTTTCACCTTCATCAAGAGGCTCTTTAGTTTTCTTCACTTTTTGCCATAATGGTGGTGTCATCTCCATATCTGAGGTCATTGATATTTCTCCTGGCAATCTTGATTCCAGCTTGTGCTTCATCCAGCCTGGCATTTTGCATGATATATTCTGTATATAAATTAAATAAGCAGGGTGACAATAGACAGCCTTGACATACTCTTTTCCTAATTTGAACCAGTTCATTGTTTCATGTCATGTTCTAACTGTTGCTTCCTGACCTACATACAGGTTTCTCAGGAGGCAGGTAAGGTGGTTTGGTATTCCCAACTCTTTAAAAATTTTCCACAGTTTGTTGTGATCCACACAGTCAAAGGCTTTTTGTAGTCAATGAAGCAGGAATAGATTTTTTTTTTTTTTTGGAATTCCCTTGCCTTTTTGATGATCCAGTGGATGTTGGCAATTTGATCTCTGGTTCCTCTGTCTTTTCTAAATCCAGCTTGTACATCTGGAAGCTCTTAGTTCACATGCCATTGAAATCTAGCTTGAAGGATTTTGAGAATTACGTCACTAACATCTGAAATGAGCACAATTGTACAGCAGTTTGAACATTCCTTGACATTGCCCTTCTTTGGGAATGGAATGAAAACTAACCTTTTCCAGTTTTGTGGCCATTGCTGAGTTTTCAAAATTTGCTGACATATTGAGTGCAGCACTTTCACAGCCTCATCTTTTATGATTTGAAATAGCTCAGCTGGAATTCCATCACCTCCACTAGCTTTGTTTGTAGTAATGCTTCCTAAGACCCACTTGACTTCATGCTTCAGGCTGGCTGGCTCTTGGTGAATGACCACATCATCATTATCCAGGTGGTTATTCTGGTCATTGAGACCTTTTGTTTGTACAGTTTTTCTGTGTATTATTGCTACTTCTTCTTAATATCTTCTGCTTCTGTTAGGTCCATACTGTTTCTGTCTTTTATTGAGCCCATCTTTGCATGAAATGTTCTCTTGGTACCTCCGATTTTCTTGAAGAGATCTCTAGTCTTTCCCATTCTATTGTTTTCTTCTATTTCTTTGCATTGATCACTTAAGAAGACTTTCTTATCTCTCCTTGCTATTCTTTGGAACTCTGCATCAGATGGGTATGTCTTTCTTTTTCTGCTTTGACTGTTGCTTCTCTTCTTTCAGAAATGCTGTGTCTCAAAATAATTACTTTTTGTCTTATTTTTCCAGAAGTTACAGGCATATTTCATCTTCAACAAGAGATAAGCCAAGAAGGAGGAAGTTTTAGGATGAGAAATGAGAGCTCAATATCCAAAATGGAGTGCTCAGCAATCCAGACGACAGCTGGGCAGAAGCCTTCACACAAAGAAGAGCCAATCCTGAAAACATCTATTTAGGGGTTTTCTAAAGAAATACAGAAGACACCCAAAGGATGCTTTCAGGGGAAGTAAAGATGAAAAGGAAATTGATACATTAACAACTAGAATTGACTATATGGGAATTTGAATGAGGCAACATATTACATGGCTACCAGAAGGTAATTAATGAAATACAAAAAAAATGCACTTATTAACTCCAAGGGAAAGTACAATTAAAAACCATATGAATAGAGCATTCTACTTGGTTCAACAATGGATAGTATTTATACTAGTCATGACAATGATAACACTAACTATGGATTTGTAACCAAACTGTAATAGAGTTGGATAATGTTTAAAGTTAATAATCAAAATAAGGTAATTTATGTTCTATTTGGTATTTATGGAGCTTTCCTGGTAGCTCAGCTGGTAAAGAATCTGCCTGCAATGCAGAAGACCCTGATTCAATTCCTGGGTTGGGGAGTACCCCTGGAGAAGGGATAGGCTACCTACTCCAATATTCTTGGGTTTTTCTAGTGGCTCAGATAGTAAAGAGTCTGCCTGCAATGTGGGAGACCTGGGTTTGATCCCTGGGTTGGGAAAATCCCCTGGAGGGGGGCATAACAATCCACTCTAGTATTCTTGCCTGGAGAATCCTCATGGATAGAGAAGCCTGGTGGGGTACAGTCCATGGGGTCACAAAGAGTTGGATATGACTGAGTGACTAAGCACAGCCCATGTAGTATTTATTAGTAAAGAGCTAAGTACCAGAAGAGCTAAGAGAGATAGCATTTCTTATTTCCAAAGGGGGATCACTATGGTGAAGGGGCTAGTGGTGGGATGGATTGGGGAGAGGAGCACTGCTATGTCTTTTAGGAATTACTTACTTTTGAAAATATGGACTCAAAATTAAAACTAAATCTTTAAAAAGCTTATGATCCCATAAAACAAAGTAGTAATAAAGAATGATTTTTTAACATGCAGTCAAGAATTACTCTGAATTCCACCAAAATATGATACCCTGGGAAGTACAGCTTAAAACAGCCCACTAAGCTTCTCCTTTATTTATATGAAAATTGGTGATGTTGTTATTGCATTTACCATGTCTCTGAATGCTAGGCAGGGAATGAAGCAGAAAATGTCCTTACCCTCATGCAATTCATATCTTGTCTGAAACCCATGAGATATAAAATATCAGTTCTAATTCAAAGGAGAGACAGGAAGTTGCTTGAAGGGGAGTCAGGGACTGATGGAACAAATGAGCTTGGGTGCAAAATACTTTTAAGATCTAAATAATCCCTTAAGGTTGAACATATTTTTAAAATGTGTAGTACAGAAATAGTCCCATCATTTGAGAAATATTGTATATTTAAGAATATACCATATCAGTTCCATGGTAACGGCACTGAAAAACAGGGACAACCCAGGCTACAGTTTCATAAAAATTGGACATGAAGTTGGAGCACCCCACTATCGAACATTGTGGGAAGCTGTCTAACCTTAACTCTAACCCTATTTGACTTCTTTTGGAAGAAAGGAGATAAAAACCAAAAGCACTAATATTAAGGCTCTGATTTTTTAATGTCTATGCCAAAATTATACTTAATACTACACGCTTCTTATATCAATGAAATGAATTCAAATTCACTGTGCACCCCCACAACAACAAAAGCTATTATGACAATGCTTTGGTTCCCAAGATGACTATCTGTCGAAAGCATCTGAGCCTGAATCAGCAAAAGCATCTTACATTACCATTCATTTGTGTACAAACAATGATGGTATGGCAAGACTGTAACTGTAAAATTTTCATTTTCCATTTTATGTATTCATTTAGCAATTGTGAAGTACTTCAATGTTGGAGGCATAGGGTGATCAGCACAAAACTCACATTCAAAGAGGAAGAAACAAATGATCAACAAGTCAACAAGACCCCAACATCTTCAGAGAGTGAGAGATAACCACTATAAATAAAATACAACACAGAGAATGGAGGTGTTAATTTCATGGTGCAGTTCAAGAAAAACGCTCAGAGCAGTGGATCACTTAGTAATGTCACTTGGCCTAGAAACACTCCTGATGGATTCCCTGACCTTGTCCTGAGAATATCCTGTTTCGTTTTGTTTTTTATCCCCACTCGCCGATAGAGAAAGCATTTTCTTCCCCTGTTCTCTGGACTTCTCTGAGTCTGAACTGCTAACACTCAAGATGCTTTCATCTAGATTTTATTTTTTGCCACATTCTTTACCGAGGCAGCAACCTCCTGATATTTGACCCTGCTCATGAGAGATTTGATTCTTGCAAATTCCCATTTGAAACCCAACTCATGCAGTGAGTGGGAACTGTATTTCTGTGTGGCTACAATGAACATGGGTCTTTTGAATGGCAGCCTAATATTTTCTGATTGCACAGCTGCTAAGTATATTTTCTACTGCTTCCCTCTGCTGGTTCAGAACCCTCTCAAACTTTACCCATGGCAGTCAGACTTTGACAGCATACAGGATGGCATGACTTCAAGTATTGCTGGATCTGAATCCCTAGGGGACTTGAAAGCATTTGAAAATCCATTTTACTAGCAAGATAAATTTTATTTTACTCTTGTGTGTTTTGTAACATTGATTTTAGGTTTAAAAATTAAAAGTTAAGAAATTCTAAAAAAGATGTCTGTGGTTGTTGATTTTGTTTTTACACAATTACTCTAACCTAACAAATAACTGGCAAAGAACCAGTCTGCCAATGCAGGAGATGTAATAGATGTGGGTTCGATCCTTGGGTCTGGGGAGGAGGGCATGGCAAACCACTCCAGTATTCTTGCCTAGAAAAATCCAATGGACAGAGGGGCCTGGCAGGCTACAGCCTACAGCATTGCAGAGTCGGACACCAGTGAAGCAACATGACAATAAATAACCAGTTTTCTGAAACATAAGAAAAAAAAATGAGACTGAAGCATAAATAATTTTCTACACAATAGATGCTAAATAAAAATACAGTTCAGAGACTTATATACTACCTACACAAATGTCCCACCACAAGTGCCCAGGTAGTGACAAAGTACTGCCTTCCGCCTCTCCCCCTGCGCCACCCCTCCTAGGTACGTCATCTGCTAATGGGCTTCCTAACCCCACAGTCTTCTCTGTGGTTCCACAAGCAAAGTAGTCATGATTTCATTTAGGTCTCCCTGTTGTGTCTTTACCACAAAGTATAATCTTTTCCTGTCTGGGGTTCCTTTCAAAATGCAAGCCGCTACACACTTTCTTTTACAAGTTGGATCTCAGGTCTGAAACATTATCTCCCACTGTGCTGAACATCTGTTCAGAATCTTACTACTTATTTTTCTTTCCCCACTTGCTTTCCCACTGATTATTTCCCACACCAAAATTACTTGACAAAATGGGGTTAGCAAAATTAGTTTGCATTCTTTGGAAGCCCACTGTCTTTTACATTTTACAATGTGCCATAGCACAGAGGACAGAATTCTATGCCTATTGTGATCCACCCATCGTTTGTTGAGAGAAGAAATGGAAGGATGGATGCCTCCTTTTTATAACTCTCGTAAGTGACATTCAACAGATGTGATCTTCTCTTTATTAAGTAAGATGTTTGGACTCCATCACCTAATATGATTAACGGAGGTTAATACACAAGAAGTTAAAGGGGCTTGGGAGTGACTAAGTTAAATAAATTAACCTTGTTTATCCATAGAGTTGGAAAAGAGGAAAACAAGGTATTTTATTTTATTTTTAAAAATTCTAATTGGAGGATAATTGCTTTACAGTATTGTGTTGGCTGCTGCCATACAACAACATGAATCAGCCATAATTATACATATATTCCCTTCCCTCTTGGACCTCCCTCCCACCTAACCTCCATCCCACCCATCTAGGTCATCACAGAGAACCGGGCTGGGTTCCCTTCATTATAGAGCAACTCCCCACTAGCATCTATTTTACACATAGTAGTGTCTACATGTCAATGCTACTCTCTCAATTTGTCCCACCCTCTCCTTCTCCCACTATATACACAAGTCCATTTACTACTTTCGTGTCTTTATTCCTGCCCTGCAAACAAGTTCATCAGTATCATCAACAAGGTGTTTTAAACACAGATACGTTGAGCAAAGAGAAATTAGACTAATTTTACAGCACAAGAATATACTTAAAAGTGCTTTAAGCAGAGTGATAGAAAGTACAAGAACAAGAAAGGAAAGTATGGGCCTCTTAGAAAAACAAAAGCAAACCAAGCCATTCAAGTGTTGCCTGGGATAACGGTAAATCAATTACACAGTCAAACCCCAGGGAAAACCTGGAAATCACTGCAACCTTTATTAATCAACAAAAAAAAATCACTCTTTTTACAAAACAAAGCCAAATTTCTTAAATAGAAAATACTCACCATCAACATAACTGTCTCGTTTGTGATGTCAAGGATGCAGAGTAGCTAAGAGAATAGGATTCTAACAAGCCCTTTGACTCTTATGGGTGCCCACCTGCAAAGCAAGATGGGGAGACACTTTCTTTACTGACCTTTCCTTTGCAATTCATGAGCATCACATGTGAGAATGAGATTCAATGTAAATGCTAGCAGGTAAACCAGATCAATTTTTTATTCTTAATCTGTGCCCAAAAATAAATTTTAAAAGTGCTCATAGTTTTTTTAAAAAACTGTGGTTAGAATGAATTTATATACCAAATGTGCTTCCTGGTGGCTTGGGCAGTAAAGAATCTGCTTGCAACATGAGAGACCTAGGTTCAATCCCTGAGTTGGGAAGATCTTCTGGAGGAGGGCATGGCAGCCCACTCCAGTATTCTTGCCTGGGGAATCCCCATGGACAGAGGAGCCTGGTGGGCTACAGTTATGGGCTCTCAGAGTCAGGCTGAGTGACTAAGCAGAGCACATACTAACTATCCAGACCTGACCACACAATGTGTCAACTAGGAATTCCAAAGGCCATCATGGACATGCTTTCTTCACTACCTGACTGTGAAGGGCACACTGTATTGGTGTCCCACATTCACCCCAGCAGGAAAAGCTGTGTTTCACATCTCCACAGGGTGAGTGGCTATTCTTATGCAGGAGGAATTGTTAGGCGTTTCCATGGTTTCCCAACGTCTCCTGAGCTGACCTGTAACAGTGATACCCAACCCACTAGAGGCTTGAGTTTAAAACATTTAGTTCTCCGCCTTAAGAGAAATTTACATGTATCATAAACTTACCAAAACATCACTGTTTATTCCATCCCTGAGTTTTGATCAGTTTCTTACAAAAGGAATTCACAGTGCCTCCCCTCAGGCTTGGAATATGAATCCCTTAAACTTCTTCAAGAGTTTCTCTGATACAAGAGAAGCAGAGTGTTAGGATAATTAATGGGCACTTCTTGGCCATAGGGAGAGAGAAGCCAATGGGCAAATCATTCTGCCCACTTTTTCTTTAAGCAGATAGATCTTAAGACATGTGTTATTTAAATTCTCAGGCTGTTCCATAGTAAACAAGTTACCAGCCATAGCAGGCACTGCTGGACAACTCATCATGGGTCATTTTCCTTTCTCCTGTGTATCTCTTAGCCTGTCCCTTGTTGCTGCCTTTATGGGATCACACTCCAGAATATGGTACTCAAACTAACCTTTGAAGATGTGCTTTCAGGGAATCCTAGGTCAGGACAGCCACTGGTGGGACCATCCTCTTGGGGGCAGGGAGGGGGTTGGGGATGAATTGGGAGGTTGAGATTGAATGTGGATTGACGTATGTGCACTGCTGGGTGGAAAACAGATAGCACATGGGAACATGCTATATCGCACAAAGAGCTCAGCCTGGTGCTCTGTGATGACCTAGATAGGTGGAGTAGGAGTGGAGGGAGGTCCAAGAGGGAGGAGATATATATGTATACTGTTGTTTGTTGTTTAGTCACTCAGTCATGTCTGACTGTTTGTGACCCCATGGACTGCAGCGCACCAGGCTTCCCTGTTCTTCACCATCTCTCAGAGTTTGCTCAGACTCATGTCCATTGAGTTGGTGATGCCATCCATCCATCTCATCCTCTGTCACCACTTCATGACACAGCAGAAACTAATGCAACATTGTAAAGAAACTGTACTCCAATAAGAAAAAGTAAATTTAAAAAAAAAGAGTAGTGGGAGACAAGCTCCTGTGGGTCCAGGAGCTGACACACTTCTCTAAGAATGATGAGAGGATGGAGATACATGCCACCTCTTGTCAACCTCCAGCTTGAAAGTTTTCCAGACAAAACCCACCCTGTGTGTGATTGTAAGAGGTGCTCTCACCCTCTTCATATCCTCGCTATGATGACTGCTGTAGAAAAATCCCAACAAGTCATTTTTCTCCCATGGATTTTAAATAAAAGTTGTGTAGGTCTCTAGAGAGATGTACAGATGAACATGAACAAAGGTTTGCACATGAACATATTTGCAGACAGCTCTCAGGGTTGGTTGGTTTGATGATGACATTTTTTTCCCCAACACAATAAAATTGAACTGTTAGGGGACAGTGTGATGAACTGGGAGATAAGGTTTGACATAAATACACTACCAAGTGTAAAACAGATAGTTAGTAAGAAGCTGCTGTATGGCACAGGGAGCTCAGCTTAGTGCTCTGTGATAACCTAGAGGGGTGGGATGGATAAGATGGGAGGGAGGTCTAAAAAGAAATGGATGTATGTAAACATAGAGCTGACTCACTTTGTTGTACAGCAGAAACTGACACAACATTGTAAAATATTTTTACTCCAGTTTTTAAAAAAAAGTCACTTGGGATGGCATGTTTATTACTAAATCTCTAAAATGTCTATAGGTTTTATATCGCTAACTTTTTCATCTTTAGCACAGTTCACATTTATTATGAACTTACCAAATGAGACAATATATAAAGTACACAGCACAACGTGAAGACCACAATAAGCCTTCGTTAAATTTTGGTTTCCTTCCCTTACTACCACAGTAATTCACGTTTCCTTTCTCCAGCTCTGTGGAAATGAACTGGAAAATAGAACTTCCTAAATATGACAAATGTTCAGAAGTTTGTGTTACATTTTTGGCAATGCCATTAATGTCAGTGAGCTTCTCCAAAAACCTGTATTGATGTCATTTTAATATCTGAAATAGTTCATTTGGCAAACATAAACAGCCTCAATAGGCTTGATTCTGTGGCCTCTTGCCTGGATAATGGATGTAAAACTAGGTCCTAACTGAATTTTCTTGTTCTTCTGTTCTGGGTTCTTAAAATTCAGATAAGCATATAAAAAAAAAAAAAATGAAACCGCCAAAGGTCCCTGTCATAGTCACTTTCATCTTCAGGGACCAGGAATGCCTTGGGCTGCAAATTCCTCCGAAACTGCCTGTCACCTTCTCCTTTCCTCCAACTTGTCACTCATCACTAGAGACTATCTTGCTCTGCCAAGATTCTCCAGCAGCTGGAGATAAACCTTTGATCTGAGGATTTAAACCTGGATGGTTCATGGATTTATTTCCTCCTCTGCCTTTTTTTCCCTGAAGTCTAGAATTTGTTTGCTCATTCTATAAATGGCCCATGTGCACGGTCTTGTCCTTGAGGTCATATGTGATATTTCCTTTTTGCCTGTAATTGTTTGATTCTCCCCTAAGACCTCTACAATATATAGGACCAAGAAGAAGTCTTCTTGCTATCTCTGTTTAATCATCATTTCATAACTAAGATGATAGCTACTGCTTGATTTCTAGCATTCCTTTATAAGCAACTTTTCTGTTTGGGGAGATATTTGAAGATTGAGTAAATGTCTTTAGGAAGCTCACTGGACCTTCACTCTTACCTGTGAAAACAACATGGATTATTGTCTTTACTGTGCCAACCATTCTTTTCTAATGATACCAGCTCTAGTTCCTTGGTGGAAAAATTATGTTCAGTTTTAAAACTGGAATATCCATAGTGAGGCATGTTTCTGTTCCTTAATAATTATCTCTATACATGATCAGAACGAGACCTCAGCACGAGGTGTACTCCCTAAAACCATATTTTTTTAGGAGGTTTTTGGAACCCAAGAACTATCACTTTCAATAAATCAATGATTCTTACCAACTTATATGAATATTAGCTGTTTAATATAGTTAACTTTCTGATGATACATTTCATTATCTATATCTCCCCAGGAATTGTATTAAGAAAAGAAAATACATCTTACGTATTCAACATTTGTAGCTTTGAGTGTATCCCAGAGCCTTCTAAATGAATTATTGATTTGATGAATTTGGTTTGGTCTTAGTGGCACAACTTATAAGGTTAATACAAAATGGAACCATTTTCCAAACTGAATTTTTAAAAGATCTTATAAATTGCCCAAACCAAAGTTAATCAACACCTTAATTAATTTTAGGATTACTATAGCTACTAATCAGTAGTTCATATATAAAATAGCATTGTGTACAAAAAGCACAGATTTTTCTGTCTCAGAGTATGTTTATCAAAATGTATCCTACAAACAAAATTATTTATGGGTGATTGTTAAAAATCAGCACAGATTACTTGGCACTATTCCAGACATTCTGATCAGAGTCCTTTGGGGCTAGAAGGCAAGAATTTGCATTTTTAATAGGCTCCCTGGTTGGGTCTCCAAGATACTCAAGTATAAAAAGCCACATATCTGAAAGCTTACATAAAAGAAGTTGAAATCTCTACTTTGGTGGTAGGAAGCCATCAATTTGTCTTCTACACTGAATCTGCTACACTGAGGTACTTCACAAGATGAGAATCAGCACTTTTTTCTTCTTCTTTTTCTTTGCAGGGTAAGATTCCCCCTATTTGCTAAAATAAATAATAGCAAAATTAAGAATGAGCTATAAATTTCACTGAATGCTGATAACTTGAAATCTCCAAAATGGAATAAATTACTGGCTATTGCACTTTAAATGGACGTTAAGAGTGTTCCAAATTACAGAATGTTTTGCCATTTTGATAAATTGGTTTTAATTTTTTATCAGACTATATTTAAGTACCCTCTTGAAGCATGTGCCAGAAAGTTCCATTAGGCATTCTCAATTGCATTTATTTTCTTTAATGTATAAACTGTATAAACTAAAGATAGTCTGCAGAGCCTGGTGCCCAATGCCACTGCACTGCTGGAAACTGAGCCCCCTGGGTTCAGGGCTGCAGTCACACTGCAAACCCCAGGAAACAATATGAAAGGGTGAAGGAAACTTAAGTTATAGAGTTACTATTTTTTTAATCTGATTATATAAATATTGACTCATAAATACAAAGAGAAAAGTGAAAATGGCACCTGCTTAAAACAAATTGATGAGCATTGAGATTTGCTCCACTTTATGCACAAAAGGGGGGTTGGGGGGGTTATAGTAAAGACACTCTAGTCCTGAGAGTCTAAGAGAGTATAATTAACTTCTTGGCACCGTGAGGCAGACTCTCCCCATAAGTGGTTCATTGCCAATAAAGGACATGCCTGGAACCGCTGGCCAAGAATTATAGGCATTTGCTGTTACTTTAAAATATTCATGTTTCAGCTACAACACAGCATATTCTCAACTGACAGATATAGAAAAAAAAAACACTTCTCCCCCCCACCTCCACTTTCCTGGCCTAAGAACCCTACATAATAAACTCTTTAGTTTAACAAAACTGGTAGTTTTCAGTACAACCATGAATTTAGGGCACTCAATATTTTGAAATCAACCAGCCATAAGAATTTTTATTGTTTTTGCTTTTTAATTGGGACAATTATCTCCCTACTTAGATCTGATTGATATAGTTTAGTACACTTTAAGTAAAAACTGAACACAAGGATGAAAACCATGGCAATAATGGATGAAATAACTCATCTAGGCACTCTCTCGCTAAATTGGAAGTCAGAAATGCACAAAAACTAGCCATCAGGACTTTGAAGACTTTAAGACCTTAAAAACAGCTTGCTGGGACTTCCCTGGTCATCCAGTGGTTAAGACACCACACTACCAGTGCAGGAGGTGAAGGTTAAATCCCTAGTCAGGGAACTAGATCCCATATGCTGCAACTAAGACCCAGCACAGTCAAATAAATTAAAAACAAAATAAAAAAACCCACAGCCAGTCTACTGATGATTAGATCCTAAAAACAAAGAATGTGTTCCAGCTATAAAAGAAAGATGACAACACAGAAATTATACACACCTAAGTAAATATCATTTTTAAACTTGTTCTTTTTTTGCTTCTTATTGAAAAGAATTTCCTTTCTCTTTTGTAGAAGAACTGGAGTAGTTGCACAAGCACCAGATTTAACATACCTCTCAGACTCAGCATTAAGGAAGAAAAGAAAAAGTTTGGAAATGGCTCTTCTGTTTAGGTAGCTGGTGGATGCTTTGTGTATCAGCAATCAAAAAGCAAAGATCCCTGCTTGCTGCATGAACTATATATTTGAAGATGGGCCTGTGACTGACAATCCAATATTAACCTTGAAGTGGGTGTGTAAGGATAATATTTCACTAATTTTTTTTTGTAAACTTTCAATTTTATTCTCTGAATTTATCTACTTCATCCCACACCTCAGGCCAATTACCCGGACCTTTGATCTAAATTCCTCTACAAATACCTGCCTCTCTAAGACCAACAAATCATATGTGGAATCTAGAAAATGGTACAGATGAACCTATTTCCAAGACAGGAATAGAGATGTAGACATAGAGAATAGGCATGTGAACACAGGGTGGGTGGAAAGGGAGGGTGGGAAAAATTGGGAGATTAGGGTTAATATACATAAACTGATGGGCTTCTCAGGTGGTGCTAGTGGTAAAGAACCTGCATGCCAATGCAGGAGACATAAGAGGTGTGGGTTCAATCCCCAAATCTCCAATCCTTCAATCCCTAGATCTAGAAGATCTCCTGGAGGAGGGCACAGCAACCCATTCCAGTATTCTTGCCTGGAGAATTCCATGGGGAGATGAGTTTAGCAGGCTATGATCCATAGGGTCACACAGATCAGACATGACTGAAGCGACTTAGCACACACAGCACACATATATACTACCATGCGTAAATGAGATAATTGGTAGGAAGCTGCTGTATCACACAGGGAACTCAGCTCGGTGCTCTATAATGACCTAGAGGGGTGGGTCTACTTCTGCTTTATTGACTATGCCAAAGCCTTTGACTGTGTGGATCACAATAAACTGTGGAAAATTCTGAAAGAGATGGGAGTACCAAACCACCTGATCTGCCTCTTGAGAAACCTGTGTGCAGGTCAGCAAGCAGCAGCTAGAACTGGACATGGAACAACAGACCGGTTCCAAATTGGGAAAGGAGTACATCAAGGCTGTATATTGTCACCCTGCTTATTTAACTTATATGCAGAGTACATCATGAGAAATGCTGGGCTGGATGAAGCACAAGCTGGAATCAAGATACCTGGGAGAAATACCGATAACCTCAGATATGCAGATGACACCACCCTTATGGCAGAAATTGAGGAAGAACTAGAGTCTCTTGATGAAAGTGAAAGAGAAATAAACACATAGAGTTATGACCTATAATGTGATTGAAATTATTGTTTGCTTTTATTAAAAGACTCTTTTAATAAAAAAAAAAAGAAAAGAAAAGAAAGTGAAAGAGGAGAGTGAAAAAGTTGGCTTAAAGTTCAAGATTCAAAAAACTAAGGTCATGGCATCTGGTCCCATCATTCCATGACAAATAGATGGGGAAACAGTGGAAACAGTAGTAGGCTTTATTTTGGGGGGGCTTCAAAATCACTTCAGATGGTGACTGCAGCCATACTTTGGCAGGGAAGTTATGACCAACCTAGACAGCATATTAAAAAGCAGAGACATTACTTTGCCAACAAAGGTCTGTCTGGTCAAGGCTATAGTTTTTCCAGTAGTCATGTATGGATGTGAGAGTTGGACTATAAATAAAGCAGCTGTGGTTGTGTCCAACTCTGCGACCCCATAGACAGCAGCGCATCAGGCTCTGCAGTCCCTGGGGTTCTCCAGGCAAGAACACTGGAGTGGGTTGCCATTTCCTTCTCCAATGCATGATAGTGAAAAGTGAAAGTGAAGTCACTCATTCGTGTCTGACTCTTCGCGACCCCATGGACTGAAGCCCACCAGGCTCCTCCATCCATGAGATTTTTCCAGGCAAGCGTACTGGAGTGAGGTGCCATTGCCTTCTCTGAAAGAAAGCTGAGCACTGAAGAACTGATGCTTTTGAACTGTGGTGTTGAAGAAGACTCTTGGGAGTCTCTTGGACAGCGAGGAGATCCAACCAGTCAATCCTAAAGGAAATTAGTCCTAAATATTCACTGGAAAGATTGATACTGAAACTGAAACTTCAATACTTTGGCCACCTGATGAGAACTGACTCATTTAAAAAGACCCTGATGCTGGGAAAGATTGAAGGCTGTAGAAGAAGGGAACGACAGATAAGATGGATGGATGGCATCACCAACTCAATGAACATGAGTTTGAGAACTCTGAGAATTTGTGATGCACAGGGAGGCCTGGCGTGCTGTAGTCCATGGGGTCACAAAGAGTCCGACATGCCTAAGCGACGGAACTGAACTGAACTGAGAGGGGTAGGATGGAAGTTGGGAAGGAGGTTCAAGAGGGAGGGGACATCTGTATACATACAGCTGATTCACTTTATTGTACAGTGGAAACTAACACAGCGTTGTAAAACATTTGTATTCCAATTTTTAAAAAATCTCATGTAAAACAATCAGCAGCAGACACACAATCATTTTCTCATTGTGGCTCAGAAACCAGCACAGTGCCTTCCACATAGCAGGTGCTTGCTATCTGCATGTTGAATTAAAATTAAATACCTCCTTTCTGTAGAAATCTGCCACATTAAACTATTTTTATAATTTCTAAAATCCACTTTATCCATAGAACAGATCCTTTATCAGGTTGGTTTTGTAATATTCTATTAGACCTTTAACAAAATTCACATTTTTTATGGATGGTTTTGTCACTAAGCCATACATAATAATGTGTTCCATAAAGTAAAAATGCTAGGCTTGGTCATTCAGGAAATGTTACATTTGTTTTCTAAGCTTACATGGTGATTACTTCCTTTCAATAAAGTGTCACATGATTTAAATTCAAAATGTGATATTGGTCACTTAGAGCAAACAACTCAATAATTTTGATTGACTTGACATTTCAATAGAACGTGACAGTTCTCAAGGCTTCACATGGATTACCTCCTTTACTGTTGATAATGGCCACTTATATATGATGCTAACATCATCTCCATTTAAAGAGGAGTTTGTATATTCTAGTGGATGATGCATTAACTATATATTCATCTATCTCTGCAAGCTGGAAGCAAAATTTATACTTTTAAAATTGTTCTCTTAATTTATCTTTATTTTAATTAAATGTGACACTGTTCTTCATAAGAACTTTGTTCCATTTTTCTCAAGGGAGGGGATCCCTACCTTAAATATTCAAGAATGCTGTAGGTGGTGTGTTTCTTTATTTCACTTGTGCTCAGTCAATAAGTCCTGTCAGACTCTTTGCGACCCCATGGACTGTAGCCCTCCAGACTCCTCTGTCCATGGGATTTCCCAGACAAAAAAACTAGAGTGGATTGCCATTTCCTCCTCCAGGGGATTTTCCTAACTCAGTGATGGACCCTTGTTTCCTGCTTGGCAGGCAGATTCTTTAACACTGTGCCACCTGGGACGCTCAAATACCAAAAGAAAGAATGTAGGCATCTCTATATTCTCTCTTCTTTTAAGATCTATTTTCATTCACTACTTACAAATAATTGGCTATATTAATTTCTTAATGCAGGCAAAATAATAAATTACTGACAAGATCTGTAACAATGGTTAGCCCAGGTTTTGTCCTATGAAAGATTCACAGCACTGGAAATCAAGGACATGATTTTTAAGGGGAAACAGGGTAAGAGTTCTGTAAAAAGTTTTTTAATTTTAGATTTACATTTCAGTAGCTATCTTTAGAAATCATGTTGCAGGTTTAAAACAAATAACTCCTTGTTTAAAATGAAAATTTACAATTCAAACTTCTGTTTTAGTTAGCTCAGCTGTCATAACAAAATACCATAAGTTTGGTGGCTTAAACAACAGAAATCTATTTTCTCACAGTTCTGGAAGCTAGAAGCCCAAGATCAAGGTACTGGCCCATTGGATTTCTGCTGACAGGTCTCCTTACTTGCAGCTGGCCACCTTTTCCGTGTGTCCTCACTTCGCCTTCACTCTTGCACACAGTGAGACAGAGAGTTCTCTCATGTCTTTTCCTATAACTAACCCTATTGGATGAGGGCCCCAGCCCTATGACCTCATTTAACCTTGATTTCTTCCTTAGAGATTTCATCTCCTAATGCAGTTATACTGGGAGTTGAAGCTGTAATATATGAATTTGGGAGAGGACACAAATTTTCAGTCCATAACAGTGGCTTCTTTCATAGAACGTGACTTTACATTTTTAAGTCAGTGTTTCCCAAAATGGGAAATCTCACACAATTGTTCTTCTAGTAAGTCTTTGTATATTATTTAAGTTTGATAAAAATTGATCATAGCTCTGATGTATCTGGAGCTTCCCAAGTGGTGCTAGTGGTAAAGAACCCGCCTGCCAATGCAGGAGACAAGAGACACAGGTTCAGTCCCTGGGTCGGGAAGATCCCCTGAAGGAGAGCATAGCAACTCACACCAGTAATCTTGTCTGTAGAATCCCATGGACAGAGGAGCATGGCGGGGTTGCACGGAGTTGGACATGACTGAAGCAACTTAGTCATGGACCACATTGATGTATTTGAGGTGTAAATTAGAGCATGGTGGTTAAATGCATGGTTACTCAGAGTATGTCTGTTAGGTTTTGAATCCTAGCTCTGTCCCTTCTCATGTGCTATGGACATCTTACCTAATTATTTTTCTCAGTTTCCTTATCTATAAAAAAGAAATAATGCAAATCATCCATATTAAGGTATGCAGGGGTTAAATGAAATAATCTTTCAATTTAGCAAAGTGCCTTTCAATATCATAAGCACATAATGCACATTATTAATAATATTTCACCAAAACAATCTTACACTTGTTACAAAAGCACAGCACCAGATTGGCCATACACAGGCATGGTCATCTCAGTCAATTTTTTATTTTTACTTTTTTTCTAACATATTCACTCTCCATTGATTCTCCACTGGAAATTATTCTCCATCAATTTTATCCTTAAGCTGATTCTCCTAAATAATGATTCTTCCTGGTAGATGAAAGCATTTCTTAACCATTTAGGTGTATCCCCTCCCAAGATATACTTTTGGTTTTGAAATCTGGCTTTTCAAATATATTCACATCAAGTATGAATGGACATTTTACCAAAAACTTATAGAATGACTTGATAATTTTCAAATCTATGATAAAGGAGCAAAAATAGGCTGCAGTACATGAAAACGCCACTGGCTTTGGCATCATGTGAAGTAGCCTTATGGTTTGAGAGTCTTAGTGTAATGTAGCAAGATACAGTAAGAACATTCAAATATTGGCTACTTGAAGGGATTACTGAGCATGTTCTCCTAATTTAAAGGTTGAGAATGACTTTATATAGTAACTATACCTTAGTCTAAATGCTTTAATAAGTGCTTTGTTTAGCCTATGGGTATTTTTAGCAAGAGCTTCTCCAGTGGCTCAGTGGTAAAGAATCCACCTGCAATGCAGGAGATGCAGAGACATGGGTTCAATCCCTTACAGTCCACAGGATGGAAAAGAGTTGGACTAAGCATATGCTTGACTGAGCACATACACACAAACACACACATTCTTAGCTAATTAAGCATGTCCAAGGTACAATTCTTTGACTCCTGAGTCTCCTTTCTTTAAACATGGATCTATCTCTTCATTTCCCTGAGTTTCCTTCTTCTTCTATCTCCTATATATCTTTGTTCTATGAAAAGAAGTGGGTCATCTCTGATAGGAGAGTTTGATGTAGTTGTAGAAACGAGTCCAGTGGGTACATGGGGATGAGTATACTAATGCTTATGCAATGCTAGATTTTACCTTCTTTCTATGATACTGCTATTGCCCAGAAGATAAGAAGATGGGTGATTTCTCCTTCACGTGCTACATACCTAATATTGATGATCATTCTTTTTCTAAGTCTTTCTCCAATGTTCATGTTAACATTTTATAGGAAATGTTGTCAATTATTTTTGCTGTGGCTAGGTTTCCCCACCGCACTGAGTTCACTGCAGACTGGCATGCACATGTACCCCAGGGCTCCATCTGGTGAAAGAACGTAATCTGGAGACCATCAAGCATGAAAGGAGATCATAAACATATCTAGTCCTTGTGCCTGGACTCCTGTGTTTGTTCAGCCTAGTCAGATATCTTAGGAGTTATTGGTGTTTAAAATTAAAAGGATATTTTGAATTTTCTTTAATTTTGTGGAAATTACATTCTATGTTTTCAGAAAACTGAACAGAACAAGAATATTCATTATAAACCCTCTCTTGTCTTTCTTTTCACAAATCTCCCTTTCACTATCCTCTTCTTTCTATTGATCCCTCTCTCTTTCTTCTTAAGAGGTCCCCAGATTTTCTAGGACTCTGCTCTGTAAATGTTAAATGTCAGAGACCTGTGTTCCAGTTTCCCTTCCATCCTTCACTGGCACATGATCTTGGCTAAATTAATCAATATCATTAGAACTTGGTTGTCTCATCCATAAAAGAATAATTTATTTCCCTAAAGACAACACCAAATGAATGCATGGTCTCTCTTCACTCTAAAATATTTCATCAGTCTGTTTCTACGATGATTCTCAACTTTCAAGCACCCTTGCTCCAGTGGATTTATGTTTTTATTTGTATCCTCTCTTCCTCCAAAGCATCTAGTGACCTCATCTTCAACAAAATTGTATTGAACACTTATATGTAAAGACTACATGCGTGCTAAATCATTTCAGTCATATTTGACTCTGTGGGACACTATGGACTGTAACTTGCCAGGCTCCTTTGTCCATGGGAGTCTCCAGGCAAGAAAACTGGAGTGGGTGGCCATGCCCTCCTCCAGGGCATTTTCCTCACCCAGGAATCAAACCTGTGTCCCCTGTGGCTTCAGCATTGCAGGCTAATTCTTTATGGCTGAGCCATCAGGGAAGCCCTATGCAAAGATTAGGTACTACTCAAAGAGATGTGAAAGAGAAATTGTTTCTTCCTCCTAGAAAAGCCTGCAGTCTACTTGAAGGCAAAAAATTTCAAACTAGTTTTTTTTAAAGATAAATATCAATATAAAGTTGCACATGATTTATACCAGTTAGTGATATAGCAGGACTTCCCTGACAGTCCAGTGGTTAAGACTCCATACTTCCAGTGCAGAGGACAAGGATTTGGTCCCTGGTTGAGAAGCTAATTCATATCCTGTGCAGTGCAACCAGGAAAAAAAAAAAAGTCTCAACTAGTGGTATAACAATAGATTCACTTAGAGGGCTACGTTGATAATAGAAGCCTTCCAGAGGAGGTGTGATAGAAGTTAGGCACATAAGGTATGGAATGACTTAGAGAAATAGAAACCATGAGTGTGTACCTGGCTGGAAAAACAGCCACAACAAAAGTAAAAGAGTAAGAGTTCTTTGCTGGTTTGGGTGGAGTGTCCTGGTTATAGGAAAGTGATGGAGATACACTATTTAACAGGTTGTATCTAGGTATCCACCCCAGTAGCCACTAACCACAAATGGCTATATAAATTTAAATTCTAATTACTTAAATTCTAACTAATTAAAATAAAATAAAATTTAAAATTCACTCCTGGGTCTTATATGCTGGGTTTCTCATAGATTTTCTTCCAAGGAGTAAGCGTCTTTTAATTTTGTGACTAGTAGCTACCATATTGGACTGGACAGTTGGAGAAACAGTGTTGTATCAGAGTTTTACTATACCTATACTTTTATTTGTGCAGAGACAACTTTTCTTCCCTATGAGCAGTGATGACATTTCACTCTGAGAGGAACCCCTTCATTATATCTGTGAGCTGTGCCAAAGGAATTTTCAAATTGCTTTTAAAAGTCTCAAACCTGTATTTGTAAAGGTCCTTTTTGGTATGTCTGCCTTATACATAACCTATCTTTAAAAACTCACTTGGTCATTGTCCTCAAGAGTGGACCAAGGATATGTATTCTTATAGGATCTTCCACTGTTTTGGAAAATAGGAATGGATAGTTCTGTCCAATCACCATAATTTACCATGAGATCTGGCATTGGGCATTTGACATATGGCCATTATTGAGGGCTCTGGATCTGAGAATGTGCATCTCTTGGGCTACCAATTCCCAATTTGTACAGAAAAAAAAGAAGACAGTAAATAAAAGCACATCTTAACCTGAGCCCAGGTAGCCCTGATCTAAGGACAGAATTAAAGGAATTCATTAACTTGGAAGGGGGAAAAAAAAGTACATTGATTTTCATCAGCCTCTAGCTACACTGTGAATTTAGGCAAAACTGCAGTAATGCTAGTAATACCTGTGATTTTATTTCCAGTAAAAATTACAAATATTTTTATATCAAAACTCTCAAAAAGGTATATATATTTTGGATATACATATAGTAGGTATTGACACACTGCCAGATCTTCTAATTGACTTTATTGTATGGCTCCGATGGTAAAGAGTCTGCCTACAATGTAGGAGATCCAGGTTCAGTCTCTTGGTTGAGAAGATCCCCTGGAGGAGGGCATAGCAATCCACTCCAGTATTCTTGCCTGGAGAATTCCATGGACAGAGGAGCCTGGCAGGCTACAGTTCATAAGGTAGCTTAGACTTGGACACAACTGAGCAACTAACACACATATTGTAAAGAAGTATATGTATTAATATATTGTAAACATTTAAATTAAAAAATAAAAAATTTAGTTAATATTTTGAATATATTTTAATATATTTGATTTTCCTTTTAATCTCGTATAATATATTTTATAAATTGAAAGCATTTTCGGGAACCCTCTTACACTGTTGGTGGGAATGCAAACTAGTACAGCCACTATGGAAAACAGTGTGGAGATTCCTTAAAACACTGCAAATAGAACTGCCATATGACCCAGCAATCCCACTGCTGGGCATACACACCGAGAAAACCAGAATTGAAAGAGCCACGTGTACCCCAATGTTCATCGCTGCATTGTTTACAATAGCCAGGACATGGAAGAAATCTAGATGCCCATCAACTGATGAATGGATAAGAAAACTGTGGTATATATACACAATGGAATATTACTCAGTATTAAAAAAAAATTCATTTGAAGCAGTTCTACTCAGGTGGACGGAATTGGAGCCTATTATCCAGAGTGAAGTAAGCCAGAAGGAAAAACAAAAATACAGTATACTAATGCATATATATGGAATTTAGAAAGATGGTAACGAGAACCCTGCATGTGAGACAGCAAAAGAAACGCAGATGTATAGAACAGTCTCGTGGACTCTGGGGAAGAGGGCAAGGGTGGAATGATATGGGAGAATGGCATTGAAACATGTTAATTATCATATGTGAAATCAATCGCCAGCTCAGGGCTGATGCTCGGGGCTGTTGCACCGAGATGACCCAGGGGGAGGGAATCGGGAGGGAGGAGGGAGGGGGGTTCTGGAGGGGGAGCATATGTAAACCCATGGCAGTTTCATGTCAATGTATGGCAAAACCAACACAATAAAGTAAAAAAAAGAAAGAAAGAAAGAAAAAATTTTTTTAATAAATAAATTAAAAAAGAAAGCATTTTCTGAGGTTTTTTCCCATAGGTATTTTTTTCAAAAATCCAAGGTCATCCATAGCATAAAAATGGCTAGTAAGTAACCCTTATTTACACAGAGAGGAAAGATGAGGTATATATTATAAAGGAGCAGAGATGAGAGCCCTACACCTCTGGAGAGAAGATCCTGATGAATTTCTACTTTTATTTTCAATATGGTCTCCCCTTTGCTGTAGTTGGGGTAATTCCAACTTTGTTGTTCAATCAATAAGTTGTGTCTAAATCTTTGAGAACCCATGTACTGCAGCTTCCCAGGCTTCACTATCCTTCACTGTCTCCCAGAGTTTGCTCAAACTCATGTCCACTGAGTCAGTGATGTAATCCAATCATCTCATGCTCTTTTGCTCCCTTCTCCCCCTGCCCTCAGCCTTTCCAGAATCAGGGCTTTTTCCAATGAGTTGGCTCTTCACATCAGGTGGCCAAAGTATTGGATAGCTTCAGCGTCAGTCTTTCTGATGAATATTCGGGGTTGATTTCCTTTAGGAGCGACTGGTTTGATCTCCTTGCTGTCCAAGGGACTCAAAAGAGTTTTCTCCAGCACCACAGTTTGAAAGCATCAAATCTTCATCATTCAGCCTTCTTTATGGTCCAACTCTCACAACCATTCTTAAATACTGGAAAAATTAAAGCTCTGACTATATGGATCTTTGTCAGCCAAGTGATGTCTCTGCTCTTTCATATGCTATCTAGGTTTGCAATAGCCTTTCTTCCAAGAAGCAAGCATCTTTTGATTTTATGACTGCAGTCACAGTCCACAGTGATTTTGGAGCCCAAGAAAATAAAATCTGCAATTATTTCCACTTTTCCCCCATCTATTTTCCATAAAGTGATGGGACAGGATGCCATGATCTTAGTTTTCTGAATGTTGAGTTTCAAGCCAGCTTTTTCACTCTCTTTCACATTCATCAAGAATCCAACTTTAAGATGTCTTTATAGCACCAGTGTCAACTGATATCATAATTAGCCAAGTAATTTCATTGTTGTCCAGTGAATATTTTTATCAAGCAAGAAAGATGTATTCATCCAGGTAAAGTCAGGTACAGATTAGACTTCTAAGACATTACAGCCCTTCTAGGACTAAGTATTAAATCATCACTTCTTAAGTAACCCCAGCTCTTTTTAGACCAGTTCCTTGGATAAGGAAAAAAACTCCCTAGAGAAAATGAATGCACTGGAGTAGGCTGAAGGCCAAGGCCCATTATGTTTACTGAAATGCCAAGCTACTCCAAGTTTTCCTGGGTTTTTGTACCAAACAAGCCTATAGAAGTTGATTGAATTGTATAGACTTTCTTCCTTGTTTTATATATATCATTACCCCCTGTCCTCTTAAACCATTACCATGGACTTTTCAGACTAGTACAGAATCTCACCTCCCTTTTCTATGAACAAAAATTGCTCATGATATTTTTCTATTCACTCACAAATATTCACTTAACTTTTTATTTCTCAGCTAAAATAACCCAGTCTTCAGTCCCCTAATACCTAGACTGTGGTCCAAAATGCCTTTGAATTTACAAATGAGTCAGAGTTGTCAGAGCTGACTACCTAGATCACCAGACAAAAGCCATGTTTGAAAAATTAGGACATATGAAATGAGAAGGGAGCAGAGACAATTCACATTTTTATTTTGACAGACTTAAAAATTTAATTCCACTTTCCTATATTAATGCCTACTTCCCAGTAAGGTGTGTGCTGGCCTAAATTAATCTGTCACATACCTTCTGTTATTGCTGGCACAGCAAGGTAGCCCTTGGATTGCTTGTACCTCCCATAATAAGCACCTCTGCTCCCTTTGCTCCCTTCTTTCAGAAAACTGAAAAAACTGCTGGAGGCTCTCCTTATTCAGGATTCAGCTGAATTTCTATTGAGCCCAGAAAATATGGGTTTATACTCTGACAGTTAAGGCAAAGTGTGCAGATGCACATTTGATCACACTTTATCACCAGCTACAGTAGAATTAGGAATCACAAGCTTGCCTTTTAAACAAGAAAATCTGCATCACTTATACCATGGTGTTAGTAAGTTCAGTTTGTGAAATTAAAGACTCTAAGGACATTGTGTTGGTGCTGATAGATCAAGAAGACTGTAGGGAAGGGCAAATAATTGTAGAGTAAGAATGTGGAATGTAGAAGAAGGAGAGGGAAGATTTGAAGCAGTAGAGCAAGGAGCTGACTGTCAGGTGAGAGATATGGTAAAGACAAGATTGAGAAAGGATTCAAGTAGGCAAACGTTGTTTAGTTTGCAAGTTTACCCAGGGCTTTGTTGGCAGAGCATGTATACCATTGCAAAAGAATTGAATTACTAATTTAGGATACTGTCATCTTATGTCAAGATAATCCTGCTCTTCTCCTGAGAGAAGGAAAGGAAACAACATAAACCCAGCATGCAAGTCTGAGTTAATCGCCACTAAATCTGCAGCACAGGGCGTAGGACTTAGCATGTTGTTGGTGCTCTCATCCTGGCTAAATAAAGATCAGTTTTACTTTTTTCCTCTTGTTTCTTTGACTCTAGAACACAATTAAATGAAGGAGGTGGTCTTTATCAGGGATCATGGAACTATGGCCCCGGAGCCAAATGCAGCCTGCCATCTATTTTTGTAAATAAAGTTTTATTGAAACACAGCGAAAGAAAAAAGAAACACAGCTATGTTCATTTGTTTACTTATTGTCTGTGATTGCTTTCACACTATAACTTGCACATTAAGTATTTGTGAGGGATGCCATCTGGCCCCCAGAGACGAGAACATTTACTATCTTGCCCTTAACCAAAAACATGCTGGATCTCGGTCTATATTAAGGGGTTTGGAGTTTTCTTTGAGGGTGAAATAATTTGGGAGTGGGAAGAACTTTTGGATGCTTCAGAGCGGTGTTTAGAACAGGAAGAGGACTCTAGTTCTCATCAAATGGAAACAGGGGATCCCTTATGTGTGTGTAGGGAGGTGGGTAGAAGCACATAAATTGAGTTGTTAGGTTGTAGAAGCAAATCTATTTCTTATCTTTCTTAGTAACAGCTCTGGTTGACTTGTTCTCACAAAGTCTGGGAATTTTCATTCTCTTCAAGGGTTAAAAGAAAAACACTGCTGAAACACTAGAAAGAAAGATTCTTAGCTAATATCTGAATAATGGGTGCAGGCAAGTGCTCTCTGATTTAATTAAGCTGCTTTAAAAGAACTGAACCCATGCTCCATCTTACTTTGCAATGCAGAGGCTTTACAATCAATAGGTTCTGATAGCAAGGTAGAAAAATGAAATTTTGCTGCTTTCAGTTTCCCAAATTCAGACAGTAAGTGACAGATTCAGAAAGAGATCTTAGAATCTTCTTAGTCTGCTTGGTTCTTTTTGCTCTCCTCCTAAATGCCAAAAATACTAAACATGGCTATCTTTAGAAGCCATGCTAACGTCTGTCATTTAGGTAAGCTGCTTGTCTGTTATGATAATGTAGCACAATTGCAATTATTAATACCCCTAAGGACATATCCATTAATTTGCCAAAGGTTTTACTTTCCACTTCCAAGGAAACTTTCAGGTGATATACAGAGAAGAAAGTGCATCACTCCTGAAGCCAAAGACCTCCATTAAAGTCTTGATTCTTTCTTTGACTCACATGTAATCTTTGTAAATTAGCTTTTTAGTTTCCTCATCTGTAAAATGAGGTTAATAATAAATTCACAAGGGTTTTTGTGGGTATTAGAAAAGATGATGTGAGAGATGACAAATATTTAGTTACTGATGTTTTGCTCTTTGAGTTTGGTAGGTCACTTCTCCAAAAACAAACAAACAAAAATATTTCCTGTGAATTGGTAGACATTAGCTAGAAATAGTCTTCTGCTTTCTTCTCTTTCCCACCCACTACCATTCATTCCCCCATCCATTAGCTGGAAACACTTCCAGAATGGAGAAGGGCTACATGGTGAAGAAACACTCCAAACTGTCTCTACTCAAAGCCAGTCACCACTGCAGGAAATACTGACTTAGATTTAAAAACAGTTGAATATGCGAAAGACTATTTTTCACAAATAATGGTCAGTCAATACTTAGACAATCAACTTTAGGATGGACATGCTGATCTAAAGAAAGTAAAATGGCTTTAGAGGAGATATGAAGAGCTGACATTGAAATAAGCATATCTTAAAACTTCTGGAAAAGTCTTAGTGATACATTTTATTTATTCTGGCAGCAAGTTTTAGGTTCCGGTTGTTGTTATTGCTTTCAGTTCAGTTCAGTCACTGCGTTGTGTCCAACTCTTTTCGATCCTGTGAATTGCAGCACGCCAGGCCTCCCTATCCTTCACCAACTCCCAGAGTCTACCCAAACCCATGTCCATCGAGTCGGTGATGCCATCCAGCCATCTCATCCTCTGTTGTCCCCTTCTCCTCCTGCCCTCAATCTTTCCCAGCATTAGGGTCTTTTCCAATGAGTCAACTCTTTGCATGAGGTGGCCAAAGAATTGGAGTTTCAACATCAGTCCTTCCAATGAACACCCAGGACCGATCTCCTTTAGGATGGACTGGTTGGATCTCCTTGCAGTCCAAGGGACTCTCAAGAGTCTTCTCCAACACCAAAGTTCAAAAGCATCAATTCTTCAGTCCTCAGCTTTCTTCACTGTCCAACTCTCACATCCATACATTACCACTGGAAAAACCATAGCCTTGACTAGACGGACTTTTGTTGGCAAACTAATGTCTCTGCTTTTTAATATGCTGTCTAGGTAGGTCATAACTTTCCTTCCAAGGAGTAAGCGTCTTTTAAGTTCATGGCTGCAATCACCATCTGTGATTTTGGAGCCCAAAAAAATAAAGTCAGCCACTGTTTGCCCATCTATTTCCCATGAAGTGATGGGACAAGATGCCATGATCTTAGTTTTGGGAATGTTGAACTTTAAAACAACTTTTTAACTATTCTCTTTCACTTTCATCAAGAGGCTCTTTAGTTCTTCTTCATTTTCTGCCATAAAGGTGGTGTCATTTGCATATCTGAGGTTATTGATATTTCTCCCAGCAATCTTGGTTCCAGCTTGTGCTTCCTCCAGCCTAGCGTTTCTCATGATATACTCTGCATATAAGTTAAATAAGCAGGGTGACAATATACAGCCTTGATGTACTCCTTTTCCTATTTGGAACCAGTCTGTTGTTCCATTTCCAGTTCTAACTGTGGCTTCCTGACCTGCAAACAGGTTTCTCAAGAGACAGGTCAGATGGTCTGGTATTCCCATCTTAGTGTATGAATTAAAATAACACTGAATAGTATTTTTATAAAGTAGGACTCCTACAAATAGCTTCTAATAACAAAACTCAAGTCATTTTATTTCACTTTACTTCATTTTATTTCACAGTATTAATTTTCAGTTTCTTAGAGAATTTCAAAACTTGATATCTTAAACGTTATGCAAATTTTGAATTTAAACTAGTAGAAAATTTTGGCATGTCTGGAAGTAGTCAAACTTCTTAACTTCCACTTAAAGCCCAATTATTCAAGAATGTTTTAGATGACTATGAGTCGTTGGGGAAAAATCAGCAAGACTTTAAGTGCCCATTAGCTAAAGCTAAATGATAGTGAAACACCTAGAAAAGTGCATGTGGTATCTGTCCATGTGAATACTAAATTAATCACCATACCAGCCCATGCTAGGATAAAATATTAACAATACACTTCCTATGGTATAAAAAATATATTGATGGTCAAAAATATAAATACTGTTAGTAGTAGTAGTGTTAGTCACTCAGTGATGTCCAACTCTGCAATCCTATGGACTATAGCCTGCCAGGTTCCTCTGTCCATGGGATTCTCCAGGCAAGAATACTGGAGTGGACTGCCATTCCCTTCTCCAGGGGATCTTCCTGACCCAGGGATTGAACCCAGTCGCCTGCATTGCAGGCAGATTCTTTACCACTTGAGCTACAGGAAAGACCTTATAAATGCTGTTAGAGTATCATATTTGTCAAAGAAAGATACATTTAAAAATATTTACTGAATGTTAACAAATACCAAAAGATTACTTAAAATGTCTACGTTATTGAGAAGTATATGTTCTATAATAGGATAGGTAGCTATTATATTACATAAGTCTTTAATGGTAGTGTTCTTAATAAGGAACAGGAAATTTTCTATCACAAAATATAAAGAATGATTAAATACCAATCAATCAATCAATCAAAAATATATATTTGACACCTGTAAAGTTCAAGAACAAAATGAATAAAACTTTTTTCTCCCCCTCAAGATTCATATACTCTGACTGGAGAGGGGAGAAAGAGAGAGAGAGGAGGGATAAAGAAAGCGACAGGAGGGCAGGAGGGAGGAAAGAAGGAAATTTATTTATTTATGTATGATATATAACAGGGTAAGGATGTAAAAATAACTGCTGGCATTTGCTGGGTCTTCAGTCCAGACCAGTACTGAACCAATTGCTAATCATCTTGTTTAACTGAAGGTTAAAGTAACCCGTTGCTAATCATCTTATTTAATTGAAGATTTATTATAATTCTTACAACAATTAGAGAGATCAGTGTTTACCCCAAAGTCATCTGGATGGGAACCATAGAACCAGGATTCAAGGCTAGCTCTATCAGCATTTTAGCATTTTAGAAATACTAAAAGCTATTTCAGCATTCAAGCAGTTCAGTGGGGTGGTTGACCACAGGCTCTACAAACCAGTGCCTGATTTTGAACTGTAGCTTTTTCCATTCCTTGCTTAGTGACCTGGGGCAAATGTTTTAACCTCTAATAATAGTAATAGGTTTCAGATGACTGGAGGTGAGATTGGAGAAAAGAGGCATGGACACAGAGTGCAGACAGGAAGAATATATGTCCTAAGGATGCTAGCTGGAACAAAGACTAGATCCTTCAGACCCATGGGAACTAAGCCATGGGATGAGGGAGAAAACAGATTGTGGTGGATTCTTAAATGGAAAAGCATGAGATTCTCATTTCATTCAGTTAGCAACTGGGAAGCACTAGAAGTGGAAGGGATTGAACTAAAATATTCTATATTGCTTTATTGTGATTAAGCTAGAACGAAAACACTATCCTCAAATTTTCTGGATTTGTATCTTAAGGAATTTATTTTTAATTCCTTAACATAATACAAGGCAAATATGGATGTGTTTATTGCATATTTCTGTGAAGCATTTATTGAGAGTGGGTGTTAAAATAACCAGTGAATAAAGTGGTTTTCAAAAACAATGAAGTATACAAAAGCTTTTCTTCATGGACTGTGTCTGCTTCAGTTCAGTTCAGTTGCTCAGTTGTGCCTAACTCTTTGCAACCCCAAGGACTGCAGCATGCCACGCTTCCCTGTTCACCATCAACTCCCAGAGCTTACTCAAACTCATGTCCATAGAATCAGTGATACCATCCAATCATCTCATTCTCAGTCATCCCCTTGTCCTCCTGCCTTCAATCTTTCCCAGCATCAGGGTCTTTTCCAATGAGTCAGTTCTTCTCATCAGGTGGCCAAAGTATTGGAGTTTCAGCTTCAGCATCAGTTCTTTCAGTGAATATCCAGGACTGATTTCCTTTAGGATGGACTGGTTGGATCTCCTTGCAGTCCAAAGGACTCTCCAGAGTTGGAGTTGTGGTTCAATTCAACAATTCAAAATTTCAAAAGCATCGGTTTAAAAGCATCACGTCTTCAGTGCTCAGCTTTTTTTACAGTCCAACTTTCACATTCATAGATGATTATTGGAAAAACCATAGCTTTGACTAGACAGGCTTTGTTGGCGAAGTAATGCCTCTGCTTTATAATATGCTATTTATGTTGGTCATAGTTTTTCTTTCCAAGGAGCAAGAGTCTTTTAATTTCATGGCTGCAGTCACCATCTTCAGTGATTTTGGAACCCCAGAAAATAAAGTCTATCACTGTTTTCATTGTTTCCTCATGTATTTGCCATGAAGTGATGGAACTGAATGCCATGATCTTAGTTTTCTGAATGTTGAATTTTAAGGCAACTTTTTTACTCTCCTTAACTCCCAGCAAATGGGATGGAAAGAAGGTATCAAAAGATGTAAATTAATAGTATAATCTTACTGAATTACTTGTTCTTCTAAACTATTTATTATTTTTTAAACTATCTAATTTGATATGCAGATGACACCAACCTTATGGCAGAAAGTGAAGAAGAGCTAAAGAGCCTCTTGATGAAAGTGAAAGAGGAAAGTGAAAAAGTTGTCTTAAAGCTCAACATTCAGAAAACTAAGATCATGGCATCCAGTCCTATCACTTCATAGCAGATAGATGGGGAAACAGTGGAAATAGTGGCTGACTTTATTTTTCTGGGCTCCAAAATCACTGCAGATAGTGATTGCAGCCATGAAATTAAAAGATGCTTACTCCTTGGAAGGAAAGTTATGACCAACCTAGACAGCAAATTAAAAAGCAGAGACATTACTTTGTCAACAAAGGTCCGTCTAGTCAAGGCTATGGTTTATCCAGTGTTAATGTATGGATGTGAGAGTTGGACAGTGAAGAAAGCTGAGCACTGAAGAATTAATGCTTTTGAACTTTGGTGTTGGAGAAGACTCTTGAGAGTCCCTTGGACTGCAAGGAGATCCAACCAGTCCATCCTAAAGGAGATCAGTCCTGGGTGTTCATTGGAAGGACTGATTTTGAAGCTGAAACTCCAATACTTTGGCCACATTATGCAAAGAGTTAACTCATTGAAAAAGACCCTAATGCTGGGAAAGATTGAGGGCAGGAGGAGAAGGGGACGACAGAGGATGAGATGGCTGGATGGCATCACCGACTCGATGGATTTGGGTTTAGGTAGACTCCATGATTTGGTGATGGACAGGGAGGACTGGCATGCTGCAGTTCATGGGTCGCAAAGAGTCAGACACAACTGAGCGACTGAACTGAACTGAATTTGAGTAATAGTAGACATAAGAAGACAATTTTGGCAGGGAGCTCAGTATTCCAAGAAATATAGTTTCCATGCTATCCTATATATAGTACTTAAGTAAATACATTTTTACCTCTCTCATGAGACTGGCCTTTGAGAAGTAACTCAATGTATTTAGACTGTGAGAAAACAGATTGTCTATATTCTCATGGTTTACATGTCATTCATCCTTCAGAGGTCTTTTTTTAGCTATTAAAAAAACTGCCAGTTGTCCCTCTAAATTCTATACATAACTTAATGTATGGGATTAAAATACTAAATTCCACCAAAGATTTGAAGAAAATGAAAAATACTATGATCTGTTCTTATATTATTTTTTAATTTAATTTTTATTTTATATTGGTGCATTTACAATGTTGGTGATTTACAAAATTGGTGATTTACAATGTTGTGTTAATTTCAGGTTTACAGCAAAGTGGTTCAGTTATACATATACATATATTCATTTTTTCAGATTCTTTTCCCATATAGATTATTATAGAACACTGAATAGATTTCCTTGTGCTATACAGGAGGTCCTTGTTGATTATCTGATTGGGTCTTGTAAATGTGCAAAGCATAATATACTATTTACAAAAGTCATTTCTGAAAAATAATCTGTTTCACTTTCTTCCAAATGGCTTAAGGTGTTTCAATTGTTTAATCCTATATCACTTTAGTAAAAGTTTGATTAAAACTTCTCAACACCATGAGTTGAGGAAAATGTTATTTATTTTATAAATGGACATTGTAAGACCTGAAGACTTTTATGATTTTTTACTCCTAGGGAGCAAGAGAATCACAAGAATCTCAACTCTTCTCCTTTTAGCTTTATCATCTTTATTCTGAAATCCCGCTAAAAAAATTTTTTTAGGATTAAAAAACCCTAATAATAAACTAAGAAATAGTTTCTCACAAAGGTTTATATTTGTTTTTATATGGCAGCAGAGAGCAGGTGTTGTATAATTCAATAAGTTTAGAAAAAGTTGCTTGTCAGCCAAACAAAGCTTTTAATATACTTTCGTACATTTTGGAATCTAAACAGTGAGGAAACAGTGGTAGAATTTTTAACTTACTTTATCATAGGAGCCCCTTTCACAGGCCTCCCAGCAGGACAAGGGTTCCAGAACGCACTTGTTAGGTGCTGAGGTAGCGCCATACAGGGCACCCCCATTTTCTCTCAGGCATACAAAGGGGGCCTAACTTGAGGACATGAGGAGAACTGGCTTCTTGAATTGATATTCTGTTTTAACAGAACCTGTGGTAACCCAAGGAACAACTGCCTATCAATCAATGGAAAATAAGTGCCATGCTCACTGTTTACCTCAGGCCTCTCTCCCGTCTCCTCACTTGACCGTGTTATGAACAGCTTCAGAAACTCCCACCATCTGCAGAGTCAGTGCTTATAAAAGGGACACGGCAGTTAGTGCAGTTAATCAGGGGAAAGATCATCCAGGCCTGGTCCCAGAGCCTGTCTCCTTGGTAATTCTATGGGCCTGTCAGCTGAGCAGAGGCCACTGAACTCCCCTGCTGAGTGCTCTGTCAGCATTTTAACTGGGATTTTGTTTCAGAAAAAAAGAGACATCTTACAGTCTTAAAAAGGAAGTAAAATGTTAACATTTCAGGTACTTAGGAGTGGAAAAAGCAATGAGGTATAGAATCTTCCACATTGCTGCATTTTGCTAGCAATTCTGCTTCACCAATTTTGCTTTAATTTCCCCAATATTAAAATGAAATAATATACCATTTACTTGCTTCATATCATGCTGTGAGGATTTAATGAGGTAATAATATCTGTTACAATTTAAGTTTTAGCGCCTCACAAGTTTGGGTCTTCTGGCAAGTCACGGATCTTCTCTGGGCCTATTTCCTATGAAATGGTAATAATCATGCTTTCCCAAGCTACTTTTTAAAGTGGTAGTGAGGTGCTAATAAAGATAAATATTTTTTAAAAGCTATATATTATTGTACATCTTTGAGAAATGCTTTAAAACCAAAATAGATTTTTAAAAAGCAAAAGAAAATTCTTTACAGAATATATGGGAATAATTCATATCATTTTAGCTGATCTTTTGTAGCATTTAGGTCTGCATCACTTTCAAATGGGAAATAAAGTTTTTAAGACATATGTTAATAGGCACTTTGGGGTATAGTGTGAGCATCCATCAATTATTAAAACAAAATATATTTGTATGTATATAGATAGATATGATTGTTTCTCTAAGCTCTGATTTCTTGATTCTTTTTTTTTTTCTCTTTGCTGAAAACATTCATCAAAAGATATTTTAACAGTAAGGGATAAGATCACAGTGCCTTCATAACTGGGTCACTGTGTTCCAGAGGTTGTGGAACCCAACAAAATCACATAACATATTTCTCTTAGTCATGCTGAAACGTTCTTGGCTGTCCTTGCCTCATGCCCCATCCTAGCTTCTCCATTCCTGCACACAGTGATTAGTGTTCGTTTTGGGTGACACTCCTCCCCTCAAGATGTTGTTGTCAACATCCACTTCTAGCTCTGGTACAGGTTTGATCCTGACAATATCCCCCATTAACCACTGAGTCAAAGACTCTGCACAGACTTCATGGTGGAGGATGAAGGTGGATGGGGCAGGGGTAACCTCATAGGTCATGGGAGTCAAATGAAGAGAGGTGTATTCAATTCCTACAGCTGATGTAACAAATTACCACAGACGTAGCATCTAATAACAACATACATTTAGTCTCTCACAATTCTGGAAATAAGAAGTGTGTAATAGGTCTCATTGAGCTAAAATCCAGGTGCTGACAGACTGCATTCCTTCTGAAGATTCTGAGGGAGCCTTTCCCAGTTCCTAAAGGCTGCCCACATTCCTTGGATCCTGATTGTGTCACATTTATGCTTCTGCCAACAGCTCTCCTACTCTAACTCACCTACCTCCCTCTTCCACTTGTAAAGACACTTGTGATTACATTGGTTTCACCCAGAAAATCCAGGATAATCCCTCCATTTGAAACTTCCTGACATAAATCACCTTAACCAAGTCCCTTTGGCCAAGTCAGGTAACAAAATCACGGGTTCTAGGAATGAGAATGAGGATGTCTTGTGGGAGGGGCCACATTACTTTGCCCACCACCACAAAGAGAGAACTAAAAGTTGGGAAAGAGAAGTCAGGACCTCAGGATGAAACCAACCACAGAAAAGATGGCAGAGCTGATGCCATCTGAATGAGGCTTTCCTCCTGGGGGTCTAGTGGGCGCTCTCCAGTACTGCCTCACCTTGTACCCTGTTATCTCATCCTCCTTTCTCCACTGAACGAAAATGATTCTGAAGTTCATTTCAAAGATAATGAGCTAATCTAGGCTAATGTTCTCTTCAGGCAGGGTTGCATTATCACCAAGACCATCTGCAGAAAAGGATGCCCCACTTTATTGACCTCACCACTTAGTGAGTTAACTGTTGAGAATTTGTGGCCAGAAAGAAAGGAACAGAGACCCCACTGGGAAGATGCTTTGCTGAGAGATCCTCTCCAGTCACTGCAGGCAATGAGTTGCTTTAATCAGCTTCCTCTCATGTAAGTCTGGCTCAAAATTCTTCCCACTGAACAGAATGATACACCTAGGCTTTTTTCAGACTATGCTTTACTTGTATATTCATGATGAAAATTGTTCTCCTTCATGTAGATTAGTGATTTAAAGATCACCAAAACTTTAGCCAGACCACTTGAATAAGAGCAGAAAAAATGAGCCTTTTCTTATCAATTTCTCACATATATTAAATGATCCAGGTACATAAATGTGTTAGACAAATATTGTGTGACCCTTATTTATGTGTGGAATATAAGAAAAAAATCAGAGATACAGAGAACACATTGGTTGGTACTTGCTAGAGAGTGGGCTGGGAGTTTGGTGAAATGGGTGAGGGGGACCTAAAGACAGACTTCCAGTTATAAAATAAAAAAGTCATCGGGATGCAATAATGTACAGCATGGTGACCATTCTCATTTCACATGTTAGCAAAGTAATGTTCAAGATCCTACAAGCTAGGCTTCAATAGTAAGTGAACTGAGAACTTCCTGATGTACAAGATGGATTTAGAAGAGGCAGAGAAATCACAGATCAAATTGGCAACATCCACTGGATCATAGAAAAAGCAAGGCAACTTCAGAAAAACATCTACTTCTGCTTCATTGAGTATGCTAAAGTCTTTGACTGTATAGATCACAGCAAACTGTGGAAATTTCTTAAAGAGATGGAAATATCAGATCACCTGACCTGCCTCTTGAGAAACCTGTATGCAGGTCAGGAAGCAACAGTTAGAACAATACATGAAACAATGAAATGGTTCAAATTGGGAAAAGAGTATATCAAGGCTGTTTAATGTCACCCTGCTTATTTAACTTATATACAGAATGTGTCATGCAAAATGCCAGGCTAGATGAAGCACAAGCTGGAATCAAGATTGCCAGGAGAAATATCAATAACCTCAGATACAGAGATGACACCACCCTTGTGGCAGAAAACAAAGAGGAACTAAAAAGCCTTTTGATGAAGGTGAAAGAGGATAGTGAAAAAGCTGGCTTAAAACTCAACATTCAAAAAGCTAAGATCATGGAATCTGATTCTGTCACTTCATGGCAAATAGATGGGGAAAAAATAGAAACAGTGAGAAACTTTATTTTGGGGGGCTTCAAAATCACTGTGAATGGTGACTGAAGCCATGAAATGAAAAGACATCCAGCTCCTTAGAAGAAAAGCTATGACAAACCCAGACAGCATATTAAAAAGGAGAGATATCTCTTTGCCTACAGAGGTCCATACAGTCAAAGCTATGGCTTTTCTAGTCATGTACAGATGTGAAAGCTGAACAATAAAACAGGCTGAGCATCAAGAAAATAATGCTTTCAAACTGTGGTGCTGAAGAAGACTCTTGAGAGTCCCTTGGACAGGAAGGAGATCAAACCAGTCACTCCTGAAGGAAGTGAAAGCTGCTCAGTCATGTCCGACTCTTTGTGACCCCATGGATTACATAGTCCATGGAACTCTCCAGGCCAAAATACTGGAGTGGGTAGATTTTCCCTTCTCCAGGGGATCTTCTCAACTCAGGGATCGAACCCAGGTCTCCCTCATTGCAGGCAAATTCTAATACAAGATGTGTATTTAAAAGTTGCTAAGAGAATAAATCTTAAAAGTTCTCATCACAAGGGGAAAATGAAAAAGATGTATTTATACTACTATACTGGCTTAACATATAGGTTCTATCACACGGCCTCTGTCCATGTTGCCACATCTGATGTAATGCCTGTTATACTTTTTTTTTTTTTTTAATTCATAGGAATCACTGTCTCAGGGAAAATTTTCTTAATTTTCCTGTTCTGGGAGCTTGGATTAACTCTGATGCTTATTCGTATCCTGTACACACCACATTACTATTGGGTTGGGCCAAAAAGTTCTATGTTATGGAAAAACCCAAAAGAAATGTTTGGCCAACCCAATATTTGCATGTAAATCTTTCATTAGCCTGAGGAGTCCCAAAAGCAGGTCATGAACTTTAGTCATCCTGGGATCCTCACAGGTGTTTCATAATGGTTTGATGAACAGATAGAGGCGGCATCCCACAGATAAGGGGCTATAGCAGTTGAAACAGAGAAGGCAATGGCAACCCACTCCAGTACTCTTGCCTGGAGAATCCCAGGGTCGGGGGAGCCTGGTGGGCTGCGGTCTACCGGGTCACACAGAATTAGACACGACTGAAGCAACTTAGTAACAGCAACAGCAGTAGAAAACCAGAGACACTGGTCAACACACACAATGGCACTGAGAACCTGGGCACAGCACCTGAGAATAAGAAGAATTCCAAAACTAATAGAAGGAGAAGCACAGACCTGAGAGATAGCTATCTTCCCTTTACCTTCATCTTCAAATATTTTAATGAGATACTACCTGTATTAAATTCCCTGCTATTTCCCCCAATCCAAACACCTGGTATACAGCAGGACTTAACATGTGTTTAATAATTGACTGATGACATAGTTCTGGCTCAGTATGACCCAAGAGGCAAAGCCTAAGTCAAAAATTATACAAGGACAGTAAAGTGGTTAAGACTCTGTGTTTCCACTGTCAAGAGCACGGGTTTGCTCCCCAGTCAAGGAACTAAGATCCCACATGCCTGTGCATGGCATGGACAAAAACTTTAAAAATAAAATTATAAATCTAAAATTACATAATTCTAAGGCCATTTAATCAGAATGACATATAGATAGAGAGTGAATATATATTGGCTTTCTACAGTGAGGAAATTCCTGTGGTAGCTGGTGGCCATCAATAATAAGGGATTAAAAGAGATAAAATATGCCCTAAAACTTTGCATTGTTACAGAGGAAACAGGAAAAATTAACACAGCAAAAATGATGCAACAATATATACTAAGTTAGTCTGACCTTAAGGATATGGAGAAATTGCCTAATTGACCTTCTGAAGTCTAATTCAGACCGTGGCAAACAGGGTCATAGGAAGAGATATCATAGTTTCCTTCCCCAAATCCATTCAAATTTCCCTCATTGAGGAATACTCATGAAGTATAGCTCATGCAGTTATTCCAGAGATGAACTTATTTCCCCCTTTATTAAAGAGTGGTTCAAGGAGAAAGCAAAGCTTAGGAATTTTGTTCAATGGATATGATAAGGCAGCATACAACCCCTGTTATATTTAATGGCTGTCTTAAACTATGAAAAAGCCAGCCTAAAGATAGAGCCAACACAAATGAGGCAGAACTACAAAAATCACCAAGAAATGGGAGAATTCCATTTAAACTGTACCTGAAGCCTTTGGTATCTCAGTACTTCTTAACAGACTCCACTTATCTTTCAGCCAGTTCTAATTGATACCAAAGGTATCCTGAGAGGTACAGGAAGGTGTATCTATGTCCCATCTTCTTCTGTCCTCTAGTTAATTTATTACACAAGTGTAGGGAACATTTTGAAGACCCCATACCACTGAAAATATTAAAGTCATAAATGTCTGTAAGAATAAATACAACATATGGAAGAGACAGTAATATGGACATAGAACACCAGATATGAATACTGCTAAAATGCAAAAAAGATGACAAAAACCAAATTCAGATAGAACCCAAAGGAGAAAAACCACTCCTCTACAAGAATATTCTGAGCATTGAGAGTGATCTCTGTCTGGTGATTACTGAAGAACTCAAAATACAATCATATCCGCCCTGGAGAGGACAGGAGTAATTAAGGATTAAGGAAGGCTGAATTGTTTTTCTGTATTACTCAATCGGTGATCATCCCTGACAGGATAAATGTAGCATTTTTACTAAAGAATTGCTTTTCATTGAAAGCAAATATGATTCACTAGCATAAATCTAAAAAAAGAAACAACAGGTGGTGAATACAACTCAAGACATTAAATTTCCATGAGTCACTGAAGCCAGATGGCATGCATTTGAGAATTCTGAAGAAATTTAAGATCAAAGCATTTTAAACACTAACAATATGGGCAATTTATCATATAAAACAACTATCAGAGTTAGGGAGATTGCCAAATGTATTATATGACACTATTAGGAGAAGCACAGATTGTTCAGTCAATTCAATTAAATCCAATGAAACCTAAAAATGCATTGACCACCATCAAGTGCAAAGCACTGTCTAGGCTCTGGACACTCACAGGTATTCATGAGGTCATGCTGTTCATAATCTCACAATGGAGAAGACTCTTGCAGTGTTAGCAGTAGCCAAATATGTCAAACATACTTAATGATTTTATAAAGAGAACACTATTTAAAGAATTCTCTGATTTTTTTTTTTTTTACATTTGAAGGTGTACTGGTCAGGGGTCAGATATAGACAGGCTTCCCTGGTGGCTCAGATGGTGAAGGATCTGCCTGCAATGCAGGAGACCTGGGTTCAATCCCTGGGTTAGGAAGATTCCATGAAGAAGGGAATGGCAACCCACTCCCAATTCTTGCCTGGAAAATTCCATAGGTAGAGGAGTCTGGTGGGTGACAGTCCATGGGATCGCAAAAAGTTAGACTTAATGGAGTAAATAATGTTTTTTACTTTCAGATATAGGAAACTAAAAACATTCTAGTTAGGCTAAGAAAATATGATTCTGGTGCTTTGACATTTGCGGGAAGGGAAGTCCTAGTGGTTCAGTGGTTAGAACTTTGCACTTTCACTGCCTAGGACCCAGTTTTGATCCCTGGTCAGCAAACTAAGTGGAGAAGGCAATGGCATCCCACTCCAGTACTCTTGCCTGGAAAATCCCATGGACAGAGGAGCCTGGTAGGCTGCAGTCCATGGGGTCACGAAGAGTCGGACACAACTGAATGACTTCACTTTCACTTTTCACTTTCATGCACTGGACATGAAAATGGCAACCCACTCCAGTGTTCTTGCCTGGAGAATCCCAGGGATGGGGGAGCCTGGTGGGCTGCCATCATGGGATCACACAGAGTCTGAAACAACTGAAGCGACTTAGCAGCAGCAGCAGTAGCAGGGAACTAAGACCCCCACAAACTGTGATGTGGCCAAAAAACAAGAGAATTGTGGAAAAACTAGAGGAATAGGCCCTACACCGAGTTCCCAGGAAAAATACTCTGGAACTATGTTCATGTGAGTCACTGCCTCTGTATTAATCAGGAGATTGAAGAAGCAAGAGGCTGCTAGCTCCAGAGCTGTCATGCCCCCTCTTCCATAACCTCTGCCAGCAAGAACGAGTGTTCTCCACATTTCCTTTCAACACTGTCAAGCTGAAGACTGGACATTGGAAACGACTACAGCTGCCACAGAAGCAACAAACACCCAAGGTCACGCTTACCAGTGGCAACAGCTGAAGTAACAAGAGTGTGGTATTTGTCTCAGGATGTCCACCTCCACCTTCTAAATCTCAGAAGTCGGTATGTGATGGGAAGCCATAGTGAGGGCTGGAACATGTAGATCTTGAGCAGTATTGCATTGTATTAATAGCTGACTGATATAAAATAGTAGGTCACATGGAAACTGGGTGAAACGGAGCCTGAGTGAGCTAACCCCTGGTCTCTGCCAGACTGTATCATTACCCTCGCTATTTACAATCCAGGATTTCCCAACCCACTCCTACACACGAATCCACCCCAAAGCAGCTCCTGTTCTTGTCTGTTTTGCTTGATAGCTTCATTATCCACTCAATTGACCCAACAAGACAAAAACTTTGGAGTCAGCATCAGCTACTCCCTCCTTCGCTGGACTGTCAGTCAAATTGTCAAGATATCAAGTTACTTCTATCTCAGATGCCACAGCCTTAGTGCTGGTCCTCTTCACCTTTTAAACAGATTCTTATAAGATTCCTTACTGGAAATCTGTGGGGCTTCCCTGGTGGCTCAGACGGTGAAGAATCTGCTTGCAATGCAGGAGGCCTGGGTTCAATTGCTGGGTCAGGAAGATCCCCTGGAGAAGGGAATGGCAACCCACTCCAGTATTCTTACCTGGAGAATCCCATGCACAGAGGAGCCTGGCAGGCTACAGTCTATGGGGTCACAAAGAGTCCAACACGACTGAGCAAATAACACACACACACACACACACATAATAGCAGACTGTAAATCTAGCATATTCTTCCCTCTCAAAGAAATTATCCACGTCTCCTGACTTCCAGGATTATCTTTCTGAAAATCAAATTTCATCATGTTAACCCCATGTAGAAAACCCTTCAAAGGCTCCCAATTATCTGCACAGTAATGGCTAAGCTTCTTGGCAGAGTAATCAAAATCATTCCATATTGGACACAAGCCTACCTCTTCATATCTCTCTATCCAATGCTATATCCTTTTTATCTCTGCCTAGTAATTTTGTACTTCTCACCACTCCTCAAATACACCACATGCAGCTTTAATTTTTCCTCCTACATATGCTGATTTTTCCCATTCTGGACTGCACTTTCCAACAGTTAATAAACTCCTATTCATTCTTCAGAACCCAGTGTAAATGTAACTTTCACAAACTTGCCCAAGCAGAGTGCATCTTTCACTCCTCTTCACCGTTACCCCATGTTTCTCACCCTGCTATTCAAATGCATTTCATAATAGATAAATTTTTCTCACACTGTCTGTCTTCCACTAAACTGAGTATGCCTTTAAGGCAAGAGAAAAGTTTTACTTAGACTCACATTCTTCCCCATCCCAAATGTACCACAGGAATTGGCACATCAAAAGATTCAATAAATATTTTTTGAGTGAAAAGATAAAAAAATATTTCTGCTGTTCAGTCGCTAAGTCATGTCTGACCCCATGGGGTCGTGTGTAACCCCATGGACTGGCTTCCTTGTTCTCTACTGTCTCCTGGAGTTTGTTCAAGTTAATGTCCATTGAGTCTGTGATGATGCCCATTTTCTTCTTAAAGAAAATATAAAAGCATTTATTTTAAAAAGACTGTTTAAAATAAAAGAGCATTCAAAGGCTTAAAAATGTATCACCTTATTGTGATAAAATACTACTCCTCCTCTCTTACCTGACTCCAAGAGAAAAACGAAGAGATGTTAAGGGAATAGATATAATGTTCTTTTTAAGATCTGCTCAATGTCTAAAAGATATAAACTTGGCAGCCTGACACGAAAGAGTCAGGATGAATGCACAGTAATTTCTTGCAGACAGCATTCACTTTCTAACAAGAGTGAGCCAACAATTCACAAAAGCTTGTGTACAGTTTTCCTTGGACTCTGTACATGTTTAGACTATAGTTGCTGAATGTCTTTAGGGAAAATTATTGATTTTCATGCAAACCCAAAAGAAAGAAAATCTGCTCAAATCCAGAGGGAACTTGTTACAGGCTCCTCTTATGATAATTCAAATAATTATAAGAAAATTATAACCTATAAATGAGACATGGACCTACATTTGTTCCTCATGGGAAAAACAATGATGCAGTTTGATTGAATGTTATTCTTAAAGATATTAGCATTAAAGCATAGTTTCCCAAAGTATAGCTAGGGAACACTAGGGAGAGTTTGTAGTTAAGAGACTGGAAAATGAGTTTATGATATTGTCTTTTTAGAACATTGCAAAGACGATAAGCATAAGAGGCCTCTGGAAAGTCTCCTTGAAGTTGTTTTACATGTACTGCTTCTCAAATATATTCAGCTGCTCTCATTTTCATTTAAACATCCAGTAGAACTGATGCTCAATGCTGATATAAGAAAGGCAGAAATCAGGAAAGTTACAGTTGCTATCTCATGAGAGGAATTCAATGATTAGGCTAGAGTAGCTCTCTGATTCTAAAAAAAAAGAAGAAGAAGAAGAAGAAGAAGAAGAAACCCTACAAACTCTAGTGACTTTAGGTGATCCCTTCCCAGTAGTAGCTCCCAGGCAGATATGTCCACATCCTAATCCCTGGGATCTGTGAATATTACCTAATATGACAGAAGAATGAATATTGCCTTGTATGGCAAAAGAGGCAATGAAGAATCATGGACAAGATGCTTATCCTGAATTGTAAGTATAACCACATATATCTTTATAAGATTGATACAGAGGTGAGATGTAAAGACAGAAGTAGAGATGGGAGTACCAGGGTAGGTACTGGAAGCTGGAAGAAGAATGGATTTTTCTCCAGAGCCCTTGCAGGGACTGTGCCCGGAAAACACTTTGATTTCACACTTCTGGCCTCCATGGTGTGAAAGAATAAATTTCTGTTGTTTTAAGCCACCACGTTTGCAGTAATTTGTTGCAGCAACCACCAGAAACTAATATACCCAGCTGAGTTCCTCTCTGACTGAGGCACGAAGCCCTGTCCTGCCAACCTCCACAATGTTCCTGAAGGTAAGGAACCAGCCTGCCACTTCCACCTCTGGCATCCCAATTTTGTTTAATAATCTACCACCATTCTCATTGAACCTATTTGTATATAATCGCCCATATAATATGTTGAGTCAATGAGATTCATAAATTTGCCCCCCACTGTGAATAGCATCTTGGGGTGTGGAGTTTTTTTATGGCACAGTGAATTTTCATGATGAATCCATTTGTCCCCTTTTTCAACTTCTGCTTAATGCTTCTATCATTAGCTTAAATATATGTGGGAGACAACTGAACTCCACTAAAGAGGATAAGGGTCAAAGTACTGAGACCATATTCATGAGACGTGTAAAAGGCATCTCCTTCTGAAGTTGATGGTATCCGTGGAAAATGCCCTCTTTAGAGTGCTGAGGTTCCTGCTGGAGGCCACAGTAGAATAGCATCTTGAGGCAAATATTCATCACTGGAGCATTTCAAGAGGAGTACTCAGAGACAAATCATACAGAAACACAGAAATTAAACTCAGCAGAGGGATGTCCCTCTTCCAGATAATAAGATAACTTTCGAGGGGCCTTTAGTAGGAAAACGTCCATGTCATTGGATCAACATGGCATAATTCTGATAAGATTGGTGGAAAGGTCGGAAGGATGACATCACTGCTTATGGCTTCTTTAATACTGGCATTCCATCTAATACCAGAAGAGTACAATTTATAAAAAGAAAATATTAATTTACTATAAAGAAGTGGACTTTGCAATGAATGTTTAAATACTAAACATGTTTTTCATTATCAAGAAGAGATAATACTACAACAGATATAAAATAACATTTTCCATATTATATTATCAGTTCAGTTCAGTTCAGTCACTCAGTCGTGTCTGACTCTTTGCAACCCCAAGAACTGCAGGCCTCCCTGTCCATCACCAACACCCAGAGTTTACTCAAACTCATGTCCATTGAGTCAGTGATGCCATCCAACCATCTCATCCTCTGTCGTTCCCTTCTCCTCCTGCCCTCAGTCTTTCCCAGCATCAGGGTCTTTTCAAATGAGTCAGCGCTTTGCATCAGGTGGCTAAAGTACTCGGGTTTCCAGTCCTTCCAATGAACACCCAGGACTTATCTCCTTTAGGATGGACTAGGTGGATCTCCTTGCAGTCGAAGGGACTCTCAAGAGTCTTCTCCAACACCACAGTTCAAAAGCATCAATTCTTCGGCACTCAGCTTTCTTTATAGTTCAACTCTCACATCCATTCATGACTGGAAAAATCATAGCATTGACGAGATGGACCTTTGTTGACAAAGAAATGTCTCTGCTTTTTAATGTGCTGTCTAGGTCGGTCATACTTTCTTTCCAAGGAGTAAGCATCTTTTAATTTCATGGCTACAATCACCATCTTCAGTGATTTTGGAGCCCAGAAAAATAAGTCAGCCACTGTTTCCACTGTTTCCCAGTCTATTTGCCATAGACTGATGGGACTGAATGCCATGATCTTAGTTTTCTGAATGTTGAGCTTTAAGCCAACTTTTGCACTCTCCTCTTTCACTTTCATCAAGAGGCACTTTAGTTCTTCTTCACTTTCTGACGTAAGGGTGGTGTCATCTGCATATCTGAGGTTATTGATGTTTCTCCTGGCAATCTTGATTCCAGCTTGAGCTTCTTACAGCCCAGCATTTCTCATGATGTACTCTGCAAATAAGTTAAATAAGCAGGGTGACAATATACAGCCTTGACGTACTCCTTTTTCCATGTGGAACCAGTCTGTTGTTCCATATCCAGTTCTAACTGTTGCTTCCTGACCTGCATACAGGTTTCTCAAGAAGCAGGTCAAGTAGTCTGGTATTCCCATCTCTTTCAGAATTTCCCACAGTTTATTGTGATCCACACAGTCAAAGGCTTTGGCATAGTCAATAAAGGAGAAATAGATGTTTTTCTGGAATATTATATTCTAGATATATAAATATTATAAACAGAACTTATGAAAGTTAGGCTACTTAGCAGTAGTTAAACCTTACTTGTAATTCTAGGACATTCGTTCTCAAGCTTTAGGTAGTAAGTCAGAAGTGAAGGGTTCCCTACCCCCACTGTAAGTGAAAGGAAAGTTCAGGTGATGGGAAGAGTGTCATGTGCTGAGAAATGATTTAGAATGTGTGTGTGTGTTGAATTTAACAGTGTGGTAGTCAGCCTCCTCCTCCCCTTTTCCCCTTTTATACATGTTACAATTTGCATTGGCAGTAAAGCAGGAGGCAGAATATATATATAAAGGATCTTTACAACCCAGGGATCAAACCCATGTCTCTTGTGTCTCCAGCAGTGGCAGGCAGATTCTCTACCACTAGCACCACCTGGGAAGCCCATATGCGTATGTGTCTATACACACACATGCACACACACACACATAAAAGAGAGATTCAAACACCTGGTACCAATGTAATTGTCTTGAAAACATTTGCATTACACCCTCAAATGACATCTCATGAATCTTTACACTCTTTAAAGGAATAAAAATAATTAACACTTAATGAGAACTTTCCAGGCGCCAGCACTGTTTCACATGCTTCATGCCTGTAATGTGTATAACTCACATGAACTCCACGAGATAGACACTATGTTTCCCACTCTTTTACAGGTGAAGAAATGGAGGCCAGAATCATGACCACATTCCCAAAGTCACACGAGTTTGAGCAGTACCCATATTCAAATAGACCCTACTGCATTTTTTAAACACTTGCTTTCCATATTTTCATTTATTGAATTTTAAGCCTTTCTATATGATTTTGTCATTGATGAAATTCTACACAGCTATTTTATTTTTCTGTTTTATTTGAAGCCAATACTAACTAGATGTATGAACTTGGATTTAGATGTCAAATCTCTCTTTTTCGATCTACTGAGTTTGGATCACTAAATAGAACTGTTTTGAAACTCTAAAGTAAGAGAGGATAATTATTACATTTTCTATATTGACCTTCCAGGAAGTTGAAAACCAAAAAAACCCTTCATCCCAAGCAAGATGGATCATCCCAAGCAAGATACATTCTAGGATACTACAATTCCATCTTTTCTAGGTCTTTTTAGTAATCTCCTACAGAATGCAGAGCACACTGAGCACTCTCTTCTCTCAATTACAACAGCTTGGGGCCCAAACTGCATGGCCATAAATAGCTTTAAGACAACCCATCTTTTTCATTGGCGATAAAGGATAATTCTTCTATTATAGGTGTAAAAACATACCCACATGAAGCTTCCCTTCACAAAATTTCTGATCTGACTCCTGAATTTTTCCTGATTTTTCTCTTTTAAACTGAAATCACCTTCGACTTTAAGTCTTTTTTTTTAATAGTGGCTTGGAGAAGTGATATTATTTTAATGCTAATAAAAACAGGGCTCCTTATCAAGGTAAAACTGATAAGTGTTAATTATATACCTTCTTTCCCCTTTACTCTCCTTCTATTTCTTACTCTGTGTTCTTGTTTCATCTTCTCTAGGCTAATTCCCTATCTTAAAGCTACTGTTGGGCTTCTCTCTCTTTACTCCTTGTCACAGCTTTAGTACAGGTTCTGTAAGCATCACACCTTTTGATGGTTGCCAATTAACTTCTTTTGGAAGTCCTGCATCTTCAGGACCCTCACTTCCCAGAATAAGGATACTCACTGCTTTAGGAAGGTGCCAGGTCCACACAAAGGAAAAACAGCAAAGAATCCAAGGCTTCCAAAGGACAGATGGATCCCTTTCTGCCTGGAGGAGCATCTGTGTGGGAATATGAACAATGGAGATGATAATGACCCTGTCATTAAAACCTCTGGGATTCAATCAGGAGGGAAATCACACAGCATGACAAAGCCAACCAAATGTTAGAGAATGACGTCCAACCCTCTCTGCCTCTGTATACAAGTCCTTTGGAACCTGAGCCTCCCAACCTCCTAAACCTCCTCTCCAGCTAATCCTGACCTGGGTGACTGCATTCTCAAGTGTGTCAAAATCCTTCCTGCTTCTCCACCTTGGTATCTATATCTCCTTTCACCTGGAGGGCCAGCCCCACCTTGTCAGCCTGGCAAGCTCCCCCAGTTCAGATTTAACTCTATCACTTCTTCAGGTGAGTTTCTCTTATTTACTCAAGGTAGTTCTACACAGTTTATCATTTATCTTTTTGCTCCAAACACATACATAGAAGAAGGCAGGAAATATGGTCTGACTGCCTCTAGCACTTACCTGTGGAGTCTGAGTCCTACTAGGTACTTAATAAGGAGTAGGTGCTTGAGTGACCAGAAGCATAAAAAAAGTGATCAAGCACTTATGTTCCACTATTAGACAGATCTGAGTTCACATCTAGCCCCAGTACTTACTATGTGGGTGATCATATTAAATTTCAGTAAGCTTCAGGTTTTTTTTCTCTATCATATCTATCTTAGAGGCATGCTGCTATGATAAAAAGTGGTATATGAGAGATGCAGTAAGACTATGAGAACAGTGATATTGTCATTGTTACTAAGAATAGCTTAAACATAATAGAGTTGAATTTCATATGTCCAAGCTGAGGATATAATGCCTAGAAGAGGAATAGGTCAGATGTCGGTAAACTCCAGCAAAGTTCTGGAGGAAGGAACTTTTAAAATTTAAAGTTGTAATGAAAATAGAAGTCATCGACTGGAGACAGAAATACAGTAAATCCCTACATAGAACCTTCAAGTGAGTTGTGAACTTTCAAAGGTGTGAAGTGTGTTCACATGTCCAATAACGTGTTAGTGCATGTGTCTTGTGTACATTGTCATGTGCGTGTATCCTTTACAAGTGATCACACTTTTGTACACTTTACTGTAGAGTACTGCAGAGTGTACAGTAGCGCTGCATCTTTATTTCAAGCCCAGAATGTCTGGAAGCAAGAGCATCAATAGAATTGAATCCAGCCAGGAACCAGAACCTGTGCCATCAATCTGGCTCAAGTGAAACTGCAGCTTCTCCTCCATGTCCTATTGTTGACAATCCTTCAGCTCTACCATCTCCTACCTTCTCTCCCTCCTCCAGTCAGTAACACTTCTTCCTTATTTACTTGGTGCCAGCCCCTATAGGCCAGCTGCTGCACTGTTACCACTGTACTTTTCAAGGTATTGTACTGTAAGATTAAGCATGTTTCTTTTTTGTGTTTCTTTTTTATGTATTAATTGTGTGAAAAGTATTATAAACCGATTACAGTATAGTACTATATAGTTGCTTGTGTTAGTTAGGTACCTAGGCTAACTTTGCTGGACTTACACATAAATTGAACTTAGGAATGCACTCTCTGAATGAAACTTATTCATATGTAGGGAATTTACTGTACTGAAGGAAGAAACAATGATACCTGTAGCAGATAAATAGAATTGAAATATATTGCAGGAGGTGACAAAATAATGATGCTGAGACTTAATGGCGGGAGATGGGACATGGATTCCAGTGAAAACTCTAGAGTCAGTGAGTATTGGAAATTTTTCTTACAGTTTTGCCTAAGATCTTTTTGAAGCAGGAAGAGATTTGAAGGCAGAGAGAACAAATAAAAAAGACCCCAGTAATCTGGGAACTCTGTGTGGATACCACAAGGCTGTCCCTTACAAATGCTAATGAGCTGATGCCAAATGAGTTCACTTTGACAATTTTTTTGGAGTGTTATTAACACTTGCTGACGAAAAGCCACTTATTGACTGAAGTTGAAGCAACCAGAAAAACAGCTTTACTTGAGAAGCCTAGAAGTGAGTTAATGGCCAATCCCAAAGGGGAGGAGAGTCAGCAATTTTCAAGCATTTGCTGATCAAGACTTTTGCATATCTGAGCTCCTGCACATCAAAGAGGACTTCCCACTGGGTTTGCTTACCCCTTTAACTAAGTCCTTGAATTTAAGGATAGAAGTTCCTATAAGTGGAGAATTACAAATAATAGTCAGAAGTTACATTCAGACCAATATAGCTGTTCTTCCTATTAGAAAATGACACAGCTGGAGTGTTATTAATGGAGCAAATATACCACCCACCTGGAGCCAGTGATCTTCACCCAGTGGTTGCAAAATCAGGAAAGAGTGGGATCCAAATGTGAAAAGTCCCTTCACCAAGAGATCTGATCACTAAGGTTAGGATGCCCAGAATAGGGCACACGGGTCACAGTGTCCTGCCAACAAGACAGAGGGTGGAACTGGAAGAAATTCACTGGTGAGGGTAAAGCAAGAGAAAGATAAATAGGCTTATCTGCCAGGGTTAACAAAATACGGGCCATGAAATCTGGAAAACCTAACTGTGTGTTTGGAAACAGATTTGTAGATTTAAATTGTGTTAGTAGACATTCAGTTCAGTTCACTTCAGTCACTCAGTTGTGTCTGACTCTTTCTGACCTCATGGACTGCAGCACGCCAGGCCTCCCTTTCCATCACCAGCTCCCTGAGTTACTCAAATTCATGTCCATTGAGTTGGTCATGCCATCCAACCATCTCATCCTCTGTCGTCTCCATCTCCTCCTGCTTTCAATCTTTCCCAGCATCACGGTCTTTTCCAATGAGTCAGTTCTTCTAATCAGGTGGCCAAAGTATTGGAGTTTCAGCTTCAGCATCAGTCCTTCCAATGAATATTCAGAACTGATTTCCTTTAGGATGGACTGGTTGGATCTCTTTCTGTCCAAGGGCCTCTCAAGAGTCTTCACCAACACCACAGTTCAAAAGCATCAATTCTTTGATGCTCAGCTTTCTTTATAGTCCAACTTTCACATCCACATATGACTACTAGAAAAACCATAGCTTTGACTAGATGGACCTTTGTTGGCCAAGTAATGTCTCTGCTTTTTAATATGCTGTCTCAGTTGGTCATAACTTTCCTGCCAAGGAGCAAGTGTCTTTTAATTTCATGGCTGCAGTCATCATATGCAATGATTTTGAAGCCCCCAAAAATTAAGTCTGTCAATGTTTCCTCTGTTTCCCCATCTATGTGCCATGAAGTAATGGTATCGATGCCATGATCTTAGTTTTCTGAATGTTGAGCCTTAAGCCAACTTTTTCACTCTCCTCTTTCACTTTCATCAAGAGGCGCTTTAGTTCTTTGCTTTCTGCCATAAGAGTGGTGTCATCTGCATATCTGAGATTATTGATATTTCTCCTGGCAATCTTGATTACAGCTTGTGCTTCATCCATCACAACATTTCACATGATGCATAGAAGTTAAATAAGCAGGGTGACAATATACAGCCTTGACACTCTTCCTGATTTGGGACCAGTCTGTTGTTCCACGTCCAGTTCTAACTGTTGCTTCTTGACCAGCATACAGATTTCTCAGGAGGCAGGTCAGGTGGTTTGGTATTCCCATCTCTTGAAGAATTTTCCACACTTTATTGTGATCCACACAGTCAAAGGCTTTGGCTTAGTCAATAAAGCAGAAGTAGATGTTTTCCTGGAATTCTCTTGCTTTTTCTATGATCCAACTGATGTTGGCAATTTTAGTAGACATACTAACTAACTAAAAATTAAACATGTTTCTGAGCAGTAGAAGTGTGCTTGTCTCTATCTAAGGTGCAATGTATCAATTTCATTGTTGCCTATAGTTGAGACCTAAAGTACTAGTGCTTGGAAGTGATTATATTCTTTAGATGGTGTATCTGAAAATGATGACATTAAGGCTCAAGTGCTCCATATATTTGCAGAAAATGAGGTATTACTTCAAGGCACTATCTTTAAATATGTATAAAATGCATTTTAAACAATGTTTATCTGAAATTTTAACTACTTCTATTTTCCTTTCACAATTATTTAGAGAAAAAAATGAAGTGTTTTAATATTAGTTCTATTTTACTTCATTTCTTATTTTCATTCTGAAAGTTTTAGTACCAACAGATTTGACAGATTTAGTACCAACAGTTTTAGTACCAACAGATTTGAATAATCTAGACTCATTTATTAACAAAATAGCCAAATGGAGATATACAGTTAAAGATATTAGATATGTACCATATTTTTCTTATAAAATACACTGGTCAAAGATAGATGCTATTATGAAACCTTACATTTTATGATGCTTTTTTAATTCTTAGAACATTTTAATATGTTATTCTATTTGATAACTATTAGATACACTATCCTATATGTAAGTAATCAAGTTAATTGTGAGATATTTTTGTATTAAATGGCACTTGAACATATTAAAGACAATGGGCCATATTTCTATTTTTCTGGCATGTTTTTTGGTTAGTTCTAATAGATTTTGTATTTCATCCCATGTGCATTGTATCAAAAATAAATTCATGTGACCTAATGTTATTAAAATACTATCCTCTTCGGTTTCTCTCTTCCCTGGAATATACCAGGCACCATGCAGAATATTGCAAGTTTACATAATATGGAATAGCAATATAAACTTTGAGATAGTAATTCTGTTGTCTTTCCAAGATATACTGCAGTAGGACTAATGACTATACATCTCAGCTTTAGCAAGATCCAATTTTCCTTTCTAAACCAAAAAGTCATTCCCAAGATTTAGATTTTCATTTTGCAAAATTATTCCCTTAAAAATAAACAAGAAACACCAAGACTGTAAAATAACAAAAATGTATGGCTGTATACAAAATCGTTGTCTTATAATGAAATGATGCTTCTTTAATCACTTCCAAATTGTACATTCTGATTTCTATGTAACTTCCAGTATAATATATTGAGTACTGAAAGTTGCACAGGATGGTTAATTTAATAATTACAAGAAGAAAAGCTCATTTTTGTAAGGACAAATTATTTATAATATTTGGTGGAATAATCATGAAGATGATGTTCTTTTAATGACTATCCCTTCTTTAAATGATCTGAAAGAGTCCTAAAACCTGGGCTGTTATCCTAAGTAACATGTTTGAAATACTTCACTTTAGCCAGACTCTGAGGTTTTTTTTGGAGTAAAACCAAGCATTTGATGTGTACCTTTATTTTGTTTCAAGAGATCTTTTGGGGTCAGATGTCTCCACCCCCAGTGCTTAATTCACTTGGGATAATGTACCACCAAAGCATTCATCATAGTTATGCTGTTTAACCCAAATTAGTGAAAAGATTTAAAATTGCACCATTTTCTAGAAATTATGGCATTTTTTTCAGTTTCAGAAAAGGATGTTTAACTCATACAAATACATCCAATAATCTCCCAAATTTGCATTTAATCTTGCTTACATTTAAATTACTTCATCTTCCTAGAATAAGTACCTACCTCTTTAAGTAAATCTTACCAGACTGCAAAATCTCAATTCAAAACCCACTTCCTCTGGGAAGTCTTCCCCCATCTCTTCACTTCTATTTAAAATATAGCACATATTATCTATATATGCATGCTAAGTTGCTTCAGTCATGTCCAGCTCTTTGTGATCCTATAGACCTTAGCCCACCAGACTCCTTTGTTCATGGGATTCTCTAGGCAAGAAAATTGGAGTGGGTTGCCATGCCTTCCTCCAGGGGATCCTCCTGACCCATGAATCAAACCCTTCTGCATTGGGTTCTTTATCACTAGCTCCACCTGAAAAGTCACATATTACCTTTACCAATTGTATTCCATGAGTTTACATATATTTCAGATGTGTTAGTCATGTTTCCCCAATTAGATTTTAAGGAGAACAGGGAACAGAATCAACATTAATTGATGTGCTGTTGACAACAGATTGGGCTACACACTTTATATATTCTATTCCAGTTAACTGTTCTATATACAAGATCAAAGTTTTATACATCTTGTTTGACTTCCAAATTAGGCCACTACTGGCACTCAAAACATACTTGTTTATTTTAAAAATAGTGTTAACTTCCTCCCATAGAGGCTATTATAGCTAGTTAATTCAACTAGCCATTAGTAAAGGTCTTTCTCTCTAAGATTACCTAATTTTCATGGTTCAGGAGAATTTTTATCATTTTTATAAAAGCTAAACATTCAGAGGAAATGTCATAAGGTGAGATAACTTCAATTTAATGTGTTTTATAAAGCCTCATACCCTCCCCGCTATTTAGTGTAGAAGGAAAAGGATTTAGTGTAGAAGGAAAAGGTTATAGCACATGCTTAATCCAATTGCTAACTTAAGAACTCTAGACTAAAACTCAGAGAAGGTGACGGCACCCCACTACAGTACTCTTGCCTGGAAAATCCCATGGACAGAGGAGCCTGGTAGGCTGCCAACTATGGGGTCGCTAAGAGTCGGACATGACTGAGCGACTTCAATTTCACTTTTCACTTTCATGCATTGGAGAAGGAAATGGCAAGCCACTCCAGTGTTCTTGCCTGGAGAATCCCAGGGACGGGGGAGCCTGGTGGGCTGCCGTCTATGGGGTCGCACAGAGTCAGACACGACTGAAGCAACTTAGCAGCAGCAGCAGACTAAAACTATCTGTGTTCAAATTTTGGCTCCACCAACTTGAGCAAGTTATTTAAATTTTCTAAAGTTATTTATCTATAAAGTGTATAAATATATTTTATAAATACATACTTTATCTGTAAAGTATACAGTATATACGTCTTAAGCATCTGTGAAGACTAAATGAGAAAATGTCTCCAAAAGGACTAATATTCTGTAAACATTAACTATTACATCATTATTATTTATAACTTGTCCATACTCATTTCCCCATCTAAGAACTTATGAAGAATAAATCATAGCCTCTCCAAATATCTGAAAGACTATGTACTAGATAACTCAAATCTATCTTCACTCTCATTAACCCAGTGTGAAAAGTAGAAAGGAGCATAGTTTATCAGACCAAAGACCAGACATATATTGCAACTTTTCCCATATTTTGTCTTGTCTCTCTTCTTTAGTATAACCCGTTTCTTACTTTTAGTCCAGTTCAGTTCAGTTGCTCAGTTGTGTCCAACTCTTTGTGACCCCATGGACTGCAGCACGCCAGGCCTCCCTGTCCATCACCAACTCCCAGAGCCTACCCAAACTCATGTCCATTGAGTCAGTGATGCCATTCAGCCATCCCATCCTCTGCCGTCCCCTTCTCCTCCTGCCCTCAATCTTTCCCAGCATCAGGGTCTTTTCAAATGAGTCAACTCTTTGCATCAGGTGGCCAAAGTATTGGAGTTTCAGCTTCAACATCAGTCCTTCCAATGAACACCCAGGACTAATCTGCTTTAGGATGGACTGGTTCAATTCACCCTGATCCACTTTGTTACTGGAGATAAATTGCTCAGTGAATGGTTCTGTTTCCTGTGAATTTGATGTTCTTCATATCTTATTGCAGGAAGAATTGAATGAAACACAAAGTGATATGTAAGAAGTAAATTTATTTAGAGAGAAACACACTCCATAGACAGAATGTGGGCCATCTCAGAATGCAAGAGACTCCAAAATATGGCATAATTTTGTGGTATAAACTAGGTAATTTCATAGGGTAATTTCACTATTCAACTTATTTTGGGGGGGAAGGGGTGAAGATTTCCAGGAACTGGGCCACCACCAATTGGCCTTTCATGGTTAGCCTTAAAACTGTCATGGGACCGGTGAATGTGTCATTTAAGGTACTAATATATTACAAATTGCCTGATTGTATGATGAGGCTCAAGGTCTATTGCAAGTCAAATATTCCACCATCTTGAACATAGTTTGTTCTAACCAGTTTTGTCATGTCCTATGGCTATGTCATTCTTTGAGGGGTTGTGTCCTGCCCCATTCCATCCTATTTCAGTTCCCTTTCAGCCATTATTCCTGCTTGCGTAAGAAGATTTGCCATTGCTCTCTTTGTTTCTTCTCATTCTTGGCCATCTACCGAGAATGAATCTGCCAGGCTGATTCTCCTGATCTTCTGTGATGCAAACTCAAAAGCAAAGTGGTGGAAATAAAAAGAGAAGCAAAATCCCAACCAAACAACCATAAAATTCTAATGCTCAGACTGGCTCAAACGAAAGAGTCTCAGGGAGTTTTAGAAGTAAGAAGCATGAGAGCAACTACCACATTAAAAGCAAAAACAGAAAAGAATTCAAGAGGCAATGCATTGGGCCTCTGTTCTCTTCGTGGCATTCTAGAAATAGAGATAGGGGAATTTAGTTATTTGGAAATAAATTTTTGGTTTCAAATCTATAACTCTTGAAACTGGTCTATGGCTTTATAACAACTACCTAAGCTAACAATTACCTAAGTGTATGACTAAAATTTATTATAAAGTATGGGAAAGAAATTTGTGGCATATTAGTAGTGCTGTACTATCAAAATTCTCTCTGCTCATGTTGACTAGATAGCTTAAGCCTTGAGTTCCACTAAGACAGTCAATGAATCTATTCAATCAGACTTAAACAACCGCATTCATTGAGTCACATTATCTGCATTTGTAATTTTTCCTATACATTTAAAAACACTTACTAGTTTTCTTATTTATATTTTGTGTGTGTATTAGTAGCTCAGTTGTGTCCTACTCTTTGTGACCCCATGGACTGTAGCCTGCCAAGCTCCCCCATCCATGGAATTGTCTTGGCAAGAACACTAGAATGGGTAACCATTCCCTTCTCCAGGGAATCTTCCCCATCCAGGGATTGAAGCCAGCTCTCCCACACTGCAGGTAGATTCTTTACCACCTGAGCCACCAGGGGAACCCATTTTATATTTTATCCCACATGTTTCTGCTTCTCTGTCTTCAGGAGAATCTTTAAATCCATAAACACTTTTGGAAAAGTAATATTTTTGTTACTGAATTCAAGCTTTTGTGCTGGATGCACAATGTTGTTGCTTAGTCACTTCAGTTACATCCAACTCTTTGCAACCCATGGACTGTAGCCCGCCAGGCTCCTCTGTCTATGGAACTGTCCAGGCAAGAATGCCAGAGTGGGTTGCCATTTCCTGCTCCAGGGGATCTTCCTGGCCCAGGGATCGAACCCACATCTTTTGCGTCTCCTGCATTGGCAGGCAGATTCTTTACCACTAGTGTCACCAATAAGCCCAAACAAACCTTAACATTGAAAACTGGAGCAGAGAAAGGTTTGTTGCAGCGCCACGTAAAGAGAGAGGGTGGTTTATGCTAAAAAAAAAAAAAAGAAAAGGAACATCCTGATGTTTGTTTTTTTTTTAGAAGTTTTTAATAGAAACAATCTGGGGTAAGGGTTGTAATGTGTGTGATTTTCTTCTGATTGGTTGGTGGTGAGGTAACAGGGTGGTGCTCCAGGAATCTTGTGCTTAGTCTGGAGTTACCATCCTCCACTTGGGTGAAGGCTTTAGTTCTAGGCAAAAGAATTGAATGATATTGCTATATATTTTCCTTGAGAAGGAACCAAGATCCTGCCTCAAAGCTGTACTATTGTTTCTTGACCGCTCCTCCCTTATTTCTACCTTCACTCCCTTCCCTGATTAGCAACTGTTTGAATCTGCCCTTTGGAACTCAGAAAAGGTCAATGACGCTGAATGAGGTCTATTTCTTACAAATAGGAAATGAGGAATAAGGAAAGAATTTGTACTGGGGAGGGCACTACAGGGTCCTGCTCAGTTTCATATTCCATTAGCAATCATTAGAAGCCTTTGGGATCTTAATAACGAATGGTCCCTAAGAAGCAAAAACAGAGTATATATGTGTAACAGAAGGAAAAGGGGCAGGACACAACTTTTGAAAGGATGGCATAGCCCACGGATACAACATAAACTGATTAGAATCAAATGGGCCCAAGATGGCAGACAAGTCAACTTTGATTTGAGCTCAGCTGGTAAAGAATCTGCCTGCAATGCTGGAGACCCTGGATTCGATCCCCTGGTTGGGAAGATCCCCTGAAGAAGGAAATGGCAACTCGCTACAGCATTCTTCATTCTTGCCTGGAGAATCTCATGGACAAAGGAGCTTGGCGGGCTACAGTCCTTGGGGTCACACAAAGTGGGACACGACTGAACGACTAACACTACTACTACTACTGAAAGCGACTCTCTGTGACCCCATGGACTATATAGTCCATGGAACTCTCCAGGCCAGAATACTGGAGTGGGTAGTCTTTCCCTTCTCCAGGGCATCTTCCCAAATCAGGGATCAAAGCCAGGTCTCCTGCATTTCAGGTGGATTCTCTACCAGCTGAGGCACAAGGGAAGCCCAAATACTAGATGCACCACAACAGTTCCAAGGCACTGTCAAAAGACCAATGAGTGGGAGGCTGCCCAATTCCTGGACATCTCCACCCCTTCCCCAAAATTGCTGGAATAATCCTCCCACTCATTAGCACATGAAATTACCCAGTCCATAAATACTAACCACACCACATTTCACAGCCACACTTGCCCTCTGAGATGGCCAACACTCTGCCTTTGGGGCGTGCTTCTCTCTGAATCTGAATAAATCCACTTCTTACCTATCACTTGTCTCTCTCTGGATTCTTTCTGTGATGAGACATTGAGAACCTGAGCTTCATTAGGTCCTGAAACCAGGTACCTTGTGTTTTGGCTGGGTTCTAACCCCAGCACATGCTTTCAAGTCCCAATCTGAGATAAATGGTTTCAAATGTATCATTATATTATTCTAAACTGGAATTTTCCTTCTCATCCTAGTGCTTTTCCCACGAATCCTGCATCTTATCATCCTAAAACAACCTATCTATCATCTATCAACCTAAAATTTGATTGCTGAGTTGTAGCAGAATATGTCACTACAAAATATGTCATTTTGGCATAATGATTCTTTCGCACTCAAGACAATTAAGAAAAATCAGAAAAAAAGAAAAACTCTCTACCTTCCCCCTATTAATCTAAGCAAGACATAAATTTTTAAAACTGCCCCCTCCAAGGATAGAAGTTAATCACCAGAGACAACTCTAGATCCTTATCAGTCCATAGACTGCACATGAGACTCCTAAGTAACAAATTTTACTGAATAGCACTTATCTTCCATTAGCTTCCCCATATATTTACATTTATCTTCATATTTTTCTTCATAATTTGCTCCCCTAGATACTCAATGTCCTTTTCCTCTGTCTTACCATTTCCCTAAAAAAGTTTATTGTTCTTTTGCTAAGATGCCATATTACTCAATTTCTAACCACTCTTTTTGATGTAGTCATCACTGAGTACTTTTATGGATATGAACTGTGCATGTGTTAAAAACTTCTGTTTTTATTCTCTTACTAATAATCTCTTGTTTGTATGGTTTACAAGGCATCAGCCAATGAAGCTAAGATAAGTAGAAGGAAAATAGTCCCTGTCCCCTACCCCAAATTACCATACTCATGCTTTAAAACCTCTGTTGGCTTTTTAATTACTGCCGCTGGTGTTGTTCAGTTGCTAAGTTATTTCCAACTCTTTGTGACCCTGTGGACTGCAACACGTCAGGCTCCCCTGTCCTTCGCTATCTCCAAGAGCTTGCTGAGATTCATGTCCATTGAGTCATGTCCATGAATGCTGTCTAACCATCTCATCCTCTGTCACCCTCTTCTGCCTTCAATCTTTCTCAGCCTCCAGGTCTCTTCCAATGAGCCAGCTCTTCAAATCAGATGCCAAAGTATTGTAGCTTCAGCTGCAGCAACAGTCCTTCCTTCTAAAGAATATTCAGGTTTGGCATACTCACAGAATAAAATACCATTTCCATAGATGACACTTCCAAACTCAGCTGCTACCTGTTCTTCCAACCACTCTTTTCCAACACGTATTCTGTGTGTGTTAGTGACTCAGTCGTGTTCAACTCTTTGCAACCCCATGGACTGTAGCCTGCCAGGCTTCTCTGTCCATGGAATTCTCCAGACTAGAATACTGGAGTGGGTTGCCAGGCTCTTCGCCAGGGGATCTTCCCAACCCAGGGATCAAATCCAGGTCTCCCACATTGCAGGCAGATTCTTAACCTTCCGAGCCACCAGGGAAGCCTCTGAGGCTTCATTTGAGCAAACATCAATTCAAATTGGGCAGCACCAAAAGTGAAGAGGACCTAAAAAGCCTCTTGATGAAAGTGAAAGAGGAGAGTGAAAAAAGTTGGCTTAAGGCTCAACATTAAGAAAACTAAGATCATGGCATCTGGTCCCATCACTTCATGGGAAATACATGAGGAAACAGTGGAAACAATATCAGACTTTATTTGGGGGGGGGGCTCCAAAATCACTGTAGATGGTGATTGCAGCCATGAAATCAAAAGACGCTTACTCCTTGGAAGGAAACTTATGGCCAACCTAGATAGCATATTGAAAAGCAGACATTACTTTGCCAACAAAGGTCCATCTAGTCAAGGCTATGGCTTTTCCAGTAGTCATGTATGGATGTGAGAGTTGGATAGTGAAAAAGGCTGAGCGCCGAAGAATTGATGCTTTTGAACTGTGGTGTTGGAGAAGACTCTTGAGAGTCCCTTGTACTGCAAAGACATTCAGCAAGTCCATCCTAAAGGAGATCAGTCCTGGGTGTTCATTGGAAGGACTGATGTTGAAACCGAAACTCCAATACTTTGGCCACCTCATGCGAAGAGTTGACTCATTGGAAAAGACCCTGATGCTGGGAAGGATTGGGGGCAGGAGGAGAAGGGGATGACAGAAGATGAGATGACTGGATGGCATCACTTGATGGAGATGGGTTTGGGTGGACTCTGGGAGTTGGTGATGGACAGGGAGGCCTCCTTGGGTGCTGCGGTTCATGGGGTCGCAAAGAGTCGGACACGACTGAGAGACTGAACTGAACTGAAACTGAAAGGAGTTAAGAATGCTCCATTGACAGGGGTAAAGCTTTCATGGAGAAGATAGGAAAACAGAGCAAAGACATTATTTGACTGGCTATAGCTTATGGAATTCCCTTATTTGGAGAAGACTCATTGGATGTCTGTTGTTACTTGTCCTTAAGCTTCTTTTTCTCAGATTCTAGCACACTGATCTTAGCTTAGGTTTTGCTTTGCTTACACAGGCCACCAAGGGGTTGGAACCACCCCAACCTAATGGCCTTGTTTAATTAAATACCTATAGATATAGATTCAATATATAAAACTTTATATATATACATATATATGTGTATAAAATATATTTTGCCAACAAATGTCCATCTAGTCAAAGCTTTGGTTTTTTCACTAGTCATGTATGGATGTGAGAGTTGAACTATAAAGAAAGCTGAGCACCAAAGAATTGATGCTTTGAACTCTGGTGTTGGTGAAGACTCAAGAGTCCCTTGGACAGCAAGGAGATCTAACCAGTCCATCCTAGAGGAAATCAACCCTGAATATTCATTGGAAGGACTGATGCTGAAGCTGAAGCTCCAATACTTTGGCCACCTGAATGAGAAGAACTGACTCCTGTAAAAAGACCCTGATGCTGGGAATGATTGAAGGCAGAAGAAGTCGGGGATGACAGAGGATGAGATGGTTAGATGGCATGACCAACTCAATGGACATGAGTTTGAGTAAGCTCTGGGAGTTGGTGATGGAAGGGAAGCCTTATGTACTGCAGTCCATCGGGTCAGAAAGAGTCAGACAAGACTGAGTGAACTGAATTGAACTGAAAATATATTTACACAAATATAAAATGTGAAATTTAGTATGTATAAACTATCACATATAATTTTAATGTAGGATATTTATATTATATATATTTAATACATCACTACTTTAATATATAGGTTAAAGAAAAATAAAGAGACATGGAGAATTGACCAGGAGTTTCAAAATCTCTAAGACAAAGTTCCAAAAAAGAAAAAAAGAAATAAATTAAGCAGGAGAAAATGGAGAAAGCAGAGGAGTATGAAGAGGAGCAAAGTCATGCAAGATAAAGAAAAGACCAAGTGCCAACTGGGTACAAGATGAAAGATTTATATCTAGGCACCAACAAGATCTAGACATCTCCTTTAGAGTTCTCAGTCTGAGGGCAGTGAAAGTGTGAGGGTATAAATTCAATATATTTTCAAACACAAAATGAGCTATTTTACTTACCATTTCTTTTAAAAAAGGTAATTGTGGTTTCTCTTCAAACCAACAAAAAAGGAATTGAAGAAATAGAAGTCATAGGATCTAAGAAATAGTGCCCCCAACACAAAAGAACCATGAAATGAAATCCCCTCAGCGTGGGCTCTGTGTCATGTGAGAAGAAAAATGGTCAAAATTGGGACATGAATATCAAGGGTTCTAACCACAATGTTTTTAAGAACAAAAGGATTAACCTCAACATGTAGGAAACTTGAAAGGCAGGATTATCCTCAAGCTGAAATAAAAGCTCAAGCTTCTTCTTTCAATAAGGACAATTAAAAAAAGATTGAAAACTCAAGGAAAAGAAAAGAATTATGTGAGGAAGTCTCAAAAAATACAAAGAAAAGTGCAATATGGGATGATTTTGAACTCCTCATGGTGTGGAAGGAAAGAGAACCCCTTGACTTTCACTCTTGGAGTGTCTTTTGTCACATGGATAAGGTTTAGTGAAACAGGATTATACCATTTTACCTAGTTCTGTGGTGATTATTAATTACCATAATTATATTGAAAACATTTACTGGCTCTGAATTTTAAAATATAAAATAGATAAAAGGTTATATATTTAATTAATTATAATGGTAATACATAACTTAAATAATATGAATTTGCTCGAAGCAAAGAATAATGGCACAGCTAACGGCTAAGAAAATATGGAGGAAAGGAGGAAGAAAGATGTGGAGAGGCACTAATTTTTTATCTTAATATTCGGACTTAAGGAGTTAGTGTATGTCAACTTGATAAATAAATACACAGTTTGGTAATAACATGACTAGTACAATATTAAGGGAGTGGAAATCAACTGGAAATAAAGAGAGAGTATAAGCTCAGCAAATCCATCACCCTTCGTGTGAAAAAGTAAAGAGATACTTTAAGTTGTAAATTTGGGGCTTTATATTTTTAAACAATTTAAGGTGTTAACATAAAACGGAGGTGTAAATCTACAATTTAATTAAGGAATTGCAAATTGGTAGCCCACAAGCAAATTCTGCAAAAGAGGACTTTTTTTTGTTTTTTATTTCCCATATAATGTTTGTAAAAATTAAGAAACATAACCAAAGCATTCATATTTTCCATTTTTATTGAGAAAAAAAGTGAAAGAAAGATCTAGCAGCATTGAAGTTGCTTTCCTGCATGGGAGCAATTAACCAGAGCTGACAAACAGGCCTCCCTTAGATGGAGCTTGTGCTATGCCGTTGAGCACATTCCTCAGCCCTCCACCTGTGTTCCTTATGCCCTGCTTAATTTGTTTACTTTGCCTGCTTGGTCTTTGTGAGGCTGAAGTTCATGATCCTCATTGAAAGTTAGGAAGTTAAAGACCAGATGAACCACGCACACATGGTTCAAGCATGGTTCTTCTGCAGAAGTGGGATGAGTATAGTTTGGAAGATAATAATCTTTCATTTCTACCTTTCAGTACAGTTTGAACCAGTCTTTTCATTTTTATGTCTGTCTATTCGTGTCTATTTGTCTATGTCTGTTTTTTTGTCTATGTATGTCTATGTCTACATCTTATCTGTGCCCGGCCACAAACTGGTTCAGAGATAAAGCTCTGGAAGGAATAAACAGACCCTAGTCCAGAAGAAGGGTCAAATACAAGTTGGAACATGACTTTCAAGGTAATAGTTCGGTGCCAGGAGTCCATAGATGCTATGTGAACGCTCAGTCGTTTCAGTCATGTCTGACTCTTAGTGACCCCATGGACTGTAGCCTGCTAGTCTTCTCTGTCCCTTGAATTCTCCAGGCAAAGATACTGGAGTGGGTTGCCATGGCCTCCTCCAGGGAATCTTCCCAACCCTGGGATTGAACCCTTGTCTCTTATGTCTACCTGCATTGCCAGGGGAGTTCCTTTTTGTTTGTTTTTTAATTAATTAATTTATTTTAATTGGAGGCTAATTACTTTACAATATTGTAGTGGTTTTTGCCATACATTGACATAAATCAGCCATGGGTGTACATGTGTCCCCATCCCACCTTCCTCCCCATCCCATCCCTCAGGGTCATCCTAGTGCACTGGCCCTGAGCACTCTGTCTCATGCATTGAACCTGGACACCAGGAGGGTTCTTTACCATTAGTACCACCTATAAATAAACGAAAAAATGAGAACGACTTATCTGCTGATGGATGTAATATACTGTTTCTCTGCTCTTGCTTGTGGCCAACTGTTAACCCTCACAAACAACCATGTACTCCTCTACATTCCCTAGCCTTCTTGGCTGGATGTTGCAATTAATTGACTAGACTCTTGCAGACAAGATGTGGGCAGATGTAATATAAGCCAATCTGAAGCCTGACCCATAAACCCTTCTCAAGCAACCTTTCAGATCTATTTTCCTCCCTCAGCAACTTGAAAGCCAAGTGTTCAAGAAGTCTTAGCTACAAGACAGAGGGCACCTGTCTCACCCATATTGGACTGTAATGTGAGTAAGAAATGAGACTTTGTTGTGAGATTTGGGAGATTTCTGTTCCAGCAGTTACTGTTTATTATCTAAACTAGTGCCTCTCAAACTTAGCATGTTTCAAAATCACCAGGAAGGCTTGTTGAAACACAAACTGCTCACAGGCAATTTAATACTGTCTCCTACATACTGGCATTGAAGACATGCTTATTGTAACTCATCTGCACTGAAATGAAGAGGTAGGAAGAATGGATGATGCCAGATTTTCAAGATATAACATAAGGGTGCATTTGTCATCGCTGAGATGACTATAAGCAATCCAGAAAGTGATGACTTCAAGTTACCTTGAAGCACAGTTTCAATTGCAGCATGATTATGATCTGGGAAACCAGAGGGCAGACAGATCAGCCTCTTCTGTTGAGAGGTCACCCCTGTTGAGAAAAATCATGGATCAAACTGCAGGTGAAAGTATAGGAGAGAGAACAACCTGACACTACCAACAATGGTTCAATGTTATCATGAGAAAGTCACATCATGGGGGCATAAGTGCCACCATCTCATACCTATGTGTTGATCTATAACAGTTTTAAATAGGAACTCTTCATTTCTGAATAAAAGCAATAGTAAAAAGCTGTCGGAGGAAGGAAAATACCCAATAGGAATACCACAATTTTAAGTCAAGAACATTGGCAGAGAAAGAATGCATTTCTAATGACCAAGGAGTGACAGACTCAACCCTAGAGGTTAAAAGCAGTGACTAGAAAAAATTCAGTTTTCTTTTTCTCTTTTCAGATATGAAAAATGTACATCTATGTGGTAGGTCTTTCAAAAGTATTTTTCACAACAGTGATTTTACCATATTACCAAATTTGCCACTGTTCCTTTTCAAAAAGGTAGTTTGCATCCTCTTCAATAGCTTCATACCCTTCTTGTAAACTCTGCCACAAGCCACACAAACTAGTCTTTCTTTTTATGTATAAAGATGTAAAATATTGTTATTTTAGGATTTAACATACTAATATTTAATTTGTTAATTGCTTCATCATAATGTGATAATAAATTATCCATATTTTCCCAGAAACTACTTTTTCTATTTCATTTATTTCTCTTAGATTTTTTTGCATAGATGAAATCATAGAAATTCCTGCTTGGACATTGCTATTAATATTCCTGAGCAGAACTTTGTAACTTCTAGTTATTAATTAAGAGTCAAATGAGAATGGTCTGATTACATTATTTGATTTTTCCCATTCTACTTGCAATCCAATAGGATGCTCACTCTTGATGTTATTAATTTTTCACATTTTAATTTTAATCTTAGTTTATAAGCCATCTGTTGTCCTTTACTCTACAGGTCAAAAAATAGATTGAGTTTTTCTTCATCCTCTTGAAATTTGAATACAGATAATGATGAACTAGAATGGATTTTATTACAGTTTTCATGTTCAAAAATTTTTACTATTTCAAACTACTCAGGAAAAGATAGTCTTTAGTTCTATTTTATTCATGTTGTTTTTACAATAGAATTATTAACTACTAATTATTTTAAAAGCATTGCGCTAGGTGCTGATGAAGATCTGAACATCAGGAAGACACAATATACTCTATCTTCTTAGAGCATAGAAGTAGAGTGAATTAGTAAGTCCTTATGGGCTTTCCTGGTGACTTAGTCAGTAAAGAATTTGCCTGCAGTACAGGAGACCCAGGTTCAATCCCTGAGTCAAGAAGATCCCCTGGAGAAGGAAATGGGTACCCACTCCAGTATCCTTGCCTGAGAAATCCCATGGACAGAGGAGCCTGGTGGGCTACAGTCCATGGGGTCACAAACAGGTAGACATGGCTGAGTAATTAAGCCACCACCAATGTGGTCCTGACAGTTATTTAAATGAGACAACATGTCCCAAATGGAATCATTTCTGCTAAGCCCAAATCACCAAGCCAGGACTTAATACCTAACTTGATTACAGTTTCAGCCTCTCCAGGAGTGGAATCTTAAATCAGTCAGTCTGAAATGACCTGGTCAGCACAAGTGAGGTAACCTTTTTTATAGAAGCCTGCTGTCCTCTAAAGGAAGGTGACCTTGCCACAATAATCTAGTCTTTGCTAGTAACTTTCACCCCCTTCTGCCTCCCAAAGTCTTCCATGTCGTACATCTACTCGGAGCTCCTTTCTATTTGCTAGCTGGAATGTTGCCCAGCTGTGAATCATCGAACAAAGTAAAAAAAATCTTTAAAATTTACCTAGTTGAATTTTTGTTTTGTAACATAGTAAATGTGAAGTTCCTTCAGAAAAGCAGAACTTAAGTACTATATATCAGAAGATAGATTGTTTGCAAGAGAAATCGGTGACGGTTTTGTGGCCACTGGAATGAGATCTTGAACAAGTGTAGGATATTGCAAAGAAGGCAAGTGTAGATGGGAAGAGAAGGAGGTACTATACAGAGCATTTCAGGGATGGAATAACTCTGGAGGCTGCTTATAAAGACAGTGGCGAGCATCATTAGTGATAATGCTGATAGAAGGCATTAAAAAGTTTAAATGTAACATTTCAGGAGTATAGTGTTTGCCCTGTGGTCCTCAACCGTGTGACAGATGAGTGAAAGAATGATAGTTTTGTTTCAAGAAGGTTATCTGATGACAGGTATGTACAAATAAATTAAGGAAAGCCAGGAGATCAGATTTAGGTGAGAGGAGAATTGTGTTGGAAAGCCAAAGGAGGAATCAAAGATAACTCTGAAGTTGAAAGGCTGGGTAACAGGGTGAATGATGACTTTATATGCTACAAAAAAGGAAGTCAGGAAAGAAGCTTGTTTGAGGAAACATGTTACTACAGACTTGTAAGTTAAAAATGATATTGGGTCTATTTGCAGCTTTTTAAGGAACCTCCACACTGTTTTCCATAGTGGCTGTACTAGTTTGCATTCCCACCAACAGTGTAAGAGGGTTCCCTTTTCTCCACATCCTCTCCAGCATTTATTGCTTGTAGACTTTTGGATGGCAGCCATTCTGACTGGTGTAAAGTGGTACCTCATTGTGGTTTTGATTTGCATTTCTCTGATAATGAGTGATGTTGAGCATCTTTTCATGTGTTTGTTAGCCATTTTTATATCTTCCTTGGAGAAATGTCTGTTAAGTTCTTTGGCCCACTTTTTAATTGGGTTGTTTATTTTTCTAGAATGGAGCTGCAGGAGTTGTTTGTAAATTTTTGAGATTAATTGTTTGTCTGTTGCTTCATTGGCTATTATTTTCTCCCATTCTGAAGGCTGTCTTTTCACCTTGCTTATAGTTTCCTTTGTTGTGCAAAAGCTTTTAATTTTAATTAGGTCCCATTTGTTTATTCGTGTTTTTATTTCCAATATTCTGGGAGGTGGGTCATGGAGTATCCCGCTTTGGATTATAGCAGAGAGTGTTTTGCCTATGTTATCCTCTAGGAGTTTTATAGTTTCTGGTCTTATGCTTAGATCTTTAATCCATTTTGAGTTTATCTTTGTGTATGTTGTTAGAAAGTGATCTAGTTTCATTCTTTTACAAGTGGCTGTCCAGTTTTCCCAGCACCACTTGTTAAAGAGGTTGTCTTTTCTCCATTGTATATTCTTGCCTCCTTTGTCAAAGATAAGGTGTCCATAGATGCGTGGATTTATCTCTGGGCTTTCTATTCTGTTCCATTGATCTATGTTTCTGTCTTTGTGCCAGTACCATACTGTCTTAATGACTGTGGATTTGTAGTATAGCCTAAAGTCAGGTAGGTTGATTCCACCAGTTCCATTCTTCTTTCTCAAGATTGCTTTGGCTATACGAGGTTTTTTGTATTTCCATACAAATTGAGAAATTATTTGTTCTAATTCTTTGAAGAAGGCCTCTGGTAGCTTGATAGGAATTGCATTGAATCTATAGATTGCTTTAGGTAGTATACTCATTTTCACTATATTGATTCTTCCAATCCATGAGCACGGTACATTTCTCCATCTGTTTGTGTCCTCCTTGATTTCTTTCATCAGTGTTCTATAGTTTTCTATATACAAGTCTTTTGATTCTTTAGGTAGAAATACTCCTAAGTATTTTATTCTTTTTGTTTCGATGGTGAATGGGATTGTTTCCTTAATTTCTCTTTCTGATTTCTCACTGTTAGTGTATAGGAATGCCAGGGATTTCTGTGTGTTGATTTTGTATCCTGAAACTTTGCTATATTCACTGATTAGCTCTAGTAATTTTCTCGTAGAGTCTTTAGGGTTTTCAATATAGAGGATCATGTCATCTGCAAACAGAGAGAGTTTTACTTCTTCTTTTCCAATCTGTATTCCTTTGATTTCTTTATCTGCTCTGATTGCTGTGGCCAAAACTTCCAAAACTATGTTGAATAGTAGTGGTGAGAGTGGGCACCCTTGTCTTGTCCCTGATTTCAGGGGGAATGCTTCCAGTTTTTCACCATTGAGGATAATGTTTGCTGTGGGTTTGTCATATATAGCTTTTATTATGTTGAGGTATGTTCCTTCTATTCCTGTGTTTTGGAGGGTTTTTATCAAAAGCTGCAAATAGACCTGCCATATGACCCGGCAATCCCACTGCTGGGCATATACACCGAGGAAACCAGAACTGAAAGAGCCACGTGCACCCCAATGTTCATCGCTGCATTGTTTACAATAGCCAGGACATGGAAGCAACCTAGATGCCCATCAACTGACGAATGGATAAGAAAGCTGTGGTATATATACACAATGGAATATTACTCAGCATTAAAAAAAAATTCATTTGAAGCAATTCTACTCAGATGGACGAAACTGGAGCCCATTATCCAGAGTGAAGTAAGCCAGAAGCAAAAACAACAATACAGTATATTAACACATATATATGGAATTTAGAAAGACAGTAATGAGAACCCAACATGGGAGACAACAAAAGGAACGCAGATGTATAGAATAGACTTGTGGACTTTGTGGATGAGGGTAAGGGTGGGATGATATGGGAGAAGGGCATTGAAGCATGTTAATTGTCATGTGTCTAATCAATCGCCAGCCCAGGATTGATGCTCGGGACTGGTGCAGCGAGATTTCCCGGGGGGGAGGGAGGAGGAAGGGGGGTTCTGGAGGGGAAGCATATGTAAACCCATGGTGATATCATGACAATGTATGGCAAAAACAATAATAAAAAATAAATAAATAAATAAATAAAAGGATTTCCTGCTTAAAAAAAGAAATGATATTGGGATACAGGAAGGGAAAGGCAGAGTAGGTACGTGCAAAACTGGAGCTGGAGCTCAAAAGAGGGCTGGGCATTAGTGTGAAAGATTTGGAAAATGGCTAAAGATATTGGGGGGTGGGGTGGTTACTGAAATCAAGCGGAAGAGTTTGGAGACATGTAGAAAGCTAATACTTATTCAGGACCACCATCATTCAATTTACTTTATTCACACTAACTTCAAACAGTAAAACTCACACAGCTCCCAGAACCTCTATAATAGAGAGAATGGTCAACTAGGTCAAATGTTACAGAGAGATAAATCTAGGGATCTCTGCCTTTGGGATTAAAATCATGACTCAGAGAAACTATATAAGTAGCCTTGTTTATTTCCTCAGGTCAAATGGAGATTTGGCAGTTAGCTAGGTCATCTGACAGAGTCAGAAATCAAACAGGATAATTCCTACCTCTCCCAATCCACCTGGAGTCTGAATCATTCGTTGGGATTTTCCAGAATTGACCACATTGTGTTGTAATACTGTGTCTTCTGGCTAAACAACATGCTTCTTAAGGGTAGGGCTTTGGCCTCACAAATTCTTTACCCTTAACGAAGCTTAAGATATTTTTGTTTAAAAAAGTAGTTGAATAAAAATGGTTCTCCATTGTATATAGATTCTAAACCATTTGCAGGAGTAATTAGGAATAAAGGAGAACCAAGGATTCAGTTTCAGAACCAGTAGAATGCTGGTGAACAGAGAGTTACTGATGATAAAGATGATTTAGAGGCCCTGGGACTGGACAGTAGGTCAGTCTTCCCACTGCTATCAGAGAGACAGGCTTCATGGATTAATTGTTATTCCCAATTTACAAATGAGTTTATAGAAGCAGATGGTTAAGTCACTTTTAGAAGACCATAATGTGTCAACAGGAGATCAGAACTTGAAGGAACTGGCTTAGCATAGAGCTCAGAATCTGTAACCTAACTGAGAGTTTCCTAAAACTCTGAGTCTCAGTTAAAATTTTTTTGCAAGGTATGAAAGATTTCCCTGAGGTTCATTTTACATGAACAACTCAGGAAACATGCACCTTTTGTTACTATCTTTTTAAAATCGTATCTTCTTTATTAAAGACAAAGTGAGACTTCCTGATTGAAAAATAAAAGTGGTAAATCTTACCCCACTCCCATCCTCCCCGGAAATAAACATGCACTGCATAATGGAGAAATCTGGAACATATTTACTCTTGTCTTATCCAGCACCTTTAAAATGATTAAGTGGATTGTTACCGTCCTTTGTAAGAGGTATATTAGATATTGGTTTAATAGGTTTATTTCTTCAATACAACCAGGAATAAGCTGAGGTGAAGTCACAGGTTCTTTTTTGACCTCATTGCAATCTTGCAACAGGGCATGGAAGAGTTAACCTGAGACCCAGACTGTCTCCTGCTGATCAGTAAGAGTGAGAGCTGCAGCTGAATGTCAATAGCTCCTGTGAACTTGGGTAACCCAGCTGAGCCCTCTGCTTGCCAGCGCTGGAGGAGGTAATCAGCTTGACCCGCGTGACCTTCCTGAGGCCATGTTCTGTCCTGCATCTGGAAGCTTCTTTGTATATGCCTCCTACACGCTGCTCTGTTGCATCCCTTTGAGAACTGAACCTGAGTCAGCCTTAAGAGGAAACACAATATAAATTAGTCAATGCTGGTGACAGGTTGCACAATATTGTAGGTGATTAGGAAAAATAAAACTTCAAGGAGATTTCCAGGAACAGCTATCACAACGGCCCTTCCAGCATTGAAGGTTATATAAGGGTTCTGTAAGCACCTCACGGTTTCTTTGTGGAAGTGGTGTCTCATCAAATGCTTTCAACTTTCTGGTTTTGCTAAATTGATTTGCTATTGTTTTGTTGTTTACTTGCCAATATTTTCATTGCATCCCAAGGATGGCACACATCAAATTTACATCATATATTAAGACTGTATTTCCTATGATTTTTGTTAAATTTTGAAAGAACATTCCATGTATTCTGTTCAGGAAAAGAAACTTGATCAATAATTAAACTCCTCTCTATCTGTGTCTAAATACATGTCATTATAAGAATCTTATTCATGAACAGAGAGTGTGAATGCTAATTCTGCTGTTTAACTTCACAGTTTACATAACCAAGCAGAGCACAGCCAACAATGTGTGCATGCCAAGTCACCTGAGTCATGTCTGACTCTTTGTGACCCCATGGACTGTAGCCCACCAGGCTCCTCTGTCCAGGGGATTCTCCAGGCAAAGATGCCGGAGTGGGTTGCCATACCCTCCTCCAGGGGATCTTCGTGACCCAGGAACTGAACCCACATCTTTTTCATCTCCTGCATCAGTAGGCTTATTCTTTATCACTAGTACCACCTGGGAAGTCCATGACTTATTATATTTTTAAATTTATTGATATATTTTATTTATTTATGGGTCAACATTATAATAAAACTACAGTCTATCCCCAAGAACCACAAAAGTCCAAACACAAGGTACCACACACTCTTGTCCCACAGAGGGAATAATTCAATCATGTGTCTTGGTAATGGACCTCAGAATCCCCATTACAAAGACACATGTTCCCATAAAAGTAAGAAAGAGTGATGTCAATAATAAAAATTACCCTGCTATACAAATCCACCAATAAGTCCCATAACAAATATGCAGTTGATACTCCCATGAAAACGGGGCTTAAATATAACAAAAAGATTTAATTGCTTTAAACCTATGGTGATGGTTCCAGACTCTAGCCAAAGGCACATTATTCTATACAGCACCTCAAGTCTTCATTCTTTACCCTAAAGCAAATTTACCACCAATTATATTTATTATGTGTCTTCAGTCTTTAGTATGAAGGAATTCTTGATCACGACTAATGACTTTTGCCTTGAAAAAAACTATATGGTATAATTTCCTTTGGTTTTTATAATAATAATTTTTAAAACCCTTATTTAACAAATTACTCCCAAAAAGATGAATTCTTTACCAGATGCTCAGCCACCATCATTGCTCTGCAGATCAAAGGAACAAAGAAGATACAGCTTCAGTGTAGGCCAAGGAAACAAGCAAAGTTGGAATTCGCAATCTGTGATCAAATACTATAAAATACTGTGTAGCCTTCTTTGGACAAGCACACATGGTTAGACTAAGGGAAGAAAAAAAAAAAAGCCCGCTAACAAGTCTATATTAAGCTTAACGTTATACTCTCAACTTGGTCCTAAGAGAAACAACACAATTAGGAACCCTAAGATGAGCTGAGGCAACAGATGGTAAAGATTACTTGAGGGAGATGACACCTATATATTTGACCACAACTGTCAAACATACACAGAAAGGCTACATAACAACTGCACTTAACCCAGACTTGCCCGTTTCTGGCTCAAGCAACTTGTAACTGACAGCTTAAATATCTCTAAGCAAGTACCTTAAGAGCGCAATTCCCAAGGGAGGCTGATTTTTCAAAACACATGCCACGTGCCCAAGTAAATCATGCACATAGATGGGGCTCTAACAACCAAGTCAAACTCATAAAATATCTTTTTCTTGTTGATTTTTAAAAGCCCATTAAGATTGGATTGCGTGATAACTAGTCATTTCAGCAAAGTCTAAATTTATACAGAGCTTTTGCCTCTAGAAAAGTACCACATGTTTGTTTTGACCCTGGAACACTCCTTTTTACAAAAATTTGTAGAATCAATCTCTGTGAAAAGTCAATATAAAAAGCAAATCTGCTTAATCTAATGAGATTATATTGTTTTGCATTGTAACAGCACAGAAGAACTCCACTGCTTTGTGGGGAGTGTCTTTTTTTTGTTTCTCTGACCTACATCACCAGCACCATCACGCACACTTTCTCTAAGGGAGAAAGTGTCAGCTGCTCAGTCGGGCCTGACTCTTTGCAATCCCATGGACTGTAGCCCACCAGGCTCCTCTGTCCATGGACTTCTCCAGCCAAGAATACTGGAGTGGGTTGCCATTTCCTTTTCCAGGGGAACTTTCCAAACCAGGGATTGAACCCATGACTCTTGCATTGTAGGCAGATTCTTTACCTTCTGAGACACCAGAGAAGCCCCCGAAGGGAGAAAAGCTTTGTCAAAAGACTTCCTGGTAAATTAAAAGCACTTTTGTGGATAGTAATAGTGTGCATTGCACCAGAATGAGACCTAGTTATTCAGTGTTCTCCAAAATGTGTCCCTGCTAACTCGGGTCAATCAAATGCCTCATACCTGAAATGAACGAGTAGGCTTCTGAAACTGCTCCACTAATGAGGCTAAGATAAACAAATACACAAGTTTTGCATAGCTCCATATTTCTACAGTCAAAATATGACTTGCACAGATTAGCCCCCAAAATGGTCTTTTGAGGTTATCCTTATTGAGGATAAGCAATGACTGTGTGTTATGCACTAGGTCCTAGGAAGATGGATAATTCTCCCTTTGCACAGATATTTAAGCAGAGCACACTCTGAGGCAGACTCTGTGATAAGTAAGGGGAAAGAAAGACAATGAAGACACATGCTTAATCTAAAAGAGTTTCCACTCCAGCTGAAGAGACAAGGAACAGTTATAAGTAATAAAATTGTGTAATACCATAATAGAGCTATGAGTCAAGTCCTGAGAGTACCCAGAGATAGAGGAAACCATTGGTTTTATCTGAGCCACCACACAAAGGCCTCACACCAGAGGTGACCTGAGGCCTTCAGGGATGCCCTTGAATTGCATGTGGGACTGGTGATACAACATACCACTTGAGATACATGTTTCAGTGTATAGCCCTGATGCTGAAAGCAGGGTAGAGGAGGGGAACAAAAAAGGCTAGGAGTCTGGGTGATCAATTTTTAAAATATATCTAATATGAAAAGTTCCAAACATTCACAAAAGGGGAAAAAAAATCCCTGAAATGCCGTTAATCTAGATTTAATGATTCTCAGAATCTGAGTATATTTGTTTCATCTACCTTGCTTTCTTCTTATTTATTTATTTATTTAAATTGGAGGCTAATTACTTTACATTACCTTGTTTTCTTTTCCATTTTTCCTTTTCTTTCCAAGTTTTTTTAAAAAAGCATATCTCAGGCATATATCAGTCACCTCCTCTGACTTTATTACGTGTCTCTCAAAAAATGGGCATTGTCTAATTACAAACAAAATTGATGTTAATTAAGGACAGTCTGAAAAAGGAAATGGCAACCCACTTCAGTATGCTTGCCTGGAGAATTCCATGGACAGAGGATCCTGGCAGGCTACAGTCCATGGGATTGAAAGAGTCTGATAGGACTTAGTGACTAAACCACTACCAAGAACCATCTAATAGCTGGCCATATTGAATTTCCCCACTTTTTCAAAATTATTATTTTACATGGTTAGTTTATTAGATTGGCATCAGATTTTCTTTTTAAAGCCCAAATGCCATTGCATGGACTTGGATAGTATCTCACAGGAGGGCTGAGGGTTTTATCTAAATAAATCCTTGTTGAACAGCCCTATACCTAGAACAGTGCTTGGCTCAGAATTAATCCTAAGTCACTGTTTGCCGAATTACACTGATCTGAACTGAATAAAGTTTTTAAGTTGAATAAAGTTTTAAAGTTTTTAAGTTTTACCATTTTATCAGTGTTCAGTTTTAATATAACTCTGGTGGCTCTAGGTTAGACATTGGAAGGCCTGATCTAACAAAAAGTTTGTATGCTCAGGGAGCCTGTAATATATGAGATCAACATTGCAGGTGAAAAGATCTTAAATTCTAAACTGGAACTTTATAAGACAGAAGTTACTAGTTTATAGATTTACTGAAATGCTAAGTCTTTGAGCCTTCTGAAACATGGAGAGGGGCCATACTTACCCTTAAATATCTATATAGACTAATATCTGAAGAGACTACTATCAAAGATATAGTAGATCTTTCTCAATCAAGGAAAAAATATGTTCTCTAGTGATTAAAGAATTGTTTCTGAAATATTTGTTTCAACGATGTTCTGTTTGAGTTATTCTTGGACAAACTTGTGTATTCTCAGTACCTAGTAAGAAACCACTGGAGGAGAAAGGTCCAGAGAGAAGAGTACTCATCGTGTGGCAAAATTTCCACACCCACTTTATAATTTGATATACTCTTATATGTTTCTTATCTCACTGTTTCTCTTTGTTATTCACAATTGGTAAAGGATGAATATTATTACCTACATTTAACATGTAAGTAAACTCAGGTTCAGAGAAAATGACTGCCATTTTCAAGGTCTCAAAGCTAGTTATTAGTGGAGGCAAGATTTGAGGTCAAGTGTCTGCCGCTGCTGTGTTGTGCTCAGTTGTGTCCATTTCTTTATGACCCCATGGAGTGTAGCCCCGCAGGCTCCTCTGTCCATGGGATTCTCCAGGCGAGAACACTGGAGTGGGTTACCATTCCCTTCTCCAGGGGATCTTCGAGACCCAGGAATTGAACTCAAGTCTTCTGCATTGACAGGCAGATTCTTTTACCACTAGCTACTTGGGAAGCCCATTGGGAGATCAAGTGTCTGGATATCAAGAATAACATCAGTGTTTTTATGTTTCTACCATTTCCTTGATATTTATTTTCCATTCTTAGTACTGTTTTGGTTCCATTTGTCCTGTAGCACCAAACGTCCTGTGCAGAAGAATCTGGAAAGCAATGAAGATTCCCTGTCCTTGTGGGTGGGCCAAGTAAATAAACTTCAAGCAGTTTCAAGATTCCTTGAGAGCTGTCAGGCTCCTCTTCATATTTTTTATAGGTTCTTCAGTCTCCATTATTATTTTTTAAGATTTCTTCTAGGATAGAAACAGAATCCTATTTTCCTCATAAAACAAACTTCTGCTATTAGCAATTGGTGATCCAAAATGATTTGAATTACTTATTATGCAAAATTGGTATCCAACTCTTTGTGACCATATGGACTAGCCAGCCAGGCTCCTCTGTCCATGGGATTCTCCAGTCAAGAATACTGGAGTAGGTTGCCATTTCCTTCTCCAGAGGATATTCCCAATGAAGGGATCAAACCCATGTCTCTTATGTCTCCTGCATTGTCAGGTGAGTTCTTTACCTCTAGTACAACTTGGAAAGCTCTTCTATGGATTTTTTTTTTTTATCAAAATTCATTTCAAACATTTTTGTGTTCAATTTGTTCATAGTATCCATAATGTGTGGAGAAAGAAATAACAACTCACTCCAGTATTCTTGGGCTTCTCTTGTGGCTCAGCTGGTAAAGAGTCCACCTGTGATGAGGGAGACATGGGTTTGATCCCTGTGTTGGAAAGATCCCCTGGAGAAGGGAAAGGCTACCCACTCCAGTATTCAGGCCTGGAGAATTTCATGGACTATATAGTCCATGGGGTTGTAAACAGTCAGACACCATTGAATGACTTTCACTTTCACTTTCTAGTATTCTTGCCTGTAAAATTCCATGGACAGAAGAGCCTGGTAAGTTACAGTTCATGGGGTAACAAAAGAGTCAGATGCAACTTCACACACATGCATTGCATTGCATCTATAATATGTACACTGTGTGGCTATATAATCAGACATTAATATTGCCTAAATTTTGACCATATTAAATTTTAGTATAGAAATCTTTATATCAGGTTATAGTGTTAAAATGAACAGAACAAAAATTAATTCTGGTTTAATCATTCCACAGCAATTATCATTAATCAATAATTATGAATAAATGTATATGTTTCTTGCATTATTAATATATGAGCCACAAGTTCTGCATTTAGCTTTCTATTGCTGTCCCTTGTGTATACCCATTTTGTTCAGCTAGTGGTCTTGTTTCCAGTGTTACTGTCTTTTCAAGTCATTTTTCACTTTTGACTTAGACAATGTCATTATAAAAAGTTTTTCTAATTTTGAAAATGAAATTACGTTGTATAAGTGTCCTTAGAAAAGATGGTATAATAGGCAAGTACTGTAATTTCTAAAACCTCGAGAAATTGGTGTAAGACATAAATGAAGATTATTTGAGGTTTTTTTTTCATCTAGAAGCCCCAGAAATTTAATTGTAAGATCGATTGTTTCCACTTACAAACCAAGACTGTGATAGGGGCTATATTTGGTTCCAAAATCTTGTTGCAGAGGGTTCTGATTGAGATCACACTCTTGCCTTTTCACACAGTGATTTCTCAGAACACTCCACTGAGATAGGTGTTAATTTCTATCCTTCTTTATTTCCTACAAGTGGAATTAGAGTGAGAATGTTCAACCAGCTTTTTTTTTCTTTTAAATTAACTTGTAGCACTTTGAACACTCTTGGAAATGAAATAAATTCATCCACCTAGATTGGGGAATTGTGCAGATTTACAAGCCTTAAGTTTTGCTCTTGGTTTTGTTACTGTTTTTGTTAACGTTGAGTACGAGGAGAGATGTTGTTGACACTGAAAACATTTAAGGAAGAGGAAGAATAGATGCTATTAAACTTCTCGGAGCTATTACGTTTCAAAACAACAACAAAAGGCATTTTTAGAATAGTGGAATTAAACTCTACACAAAATGGGTGTTAGAGACCCATGGGGGTTCGCTGGGGAGATTCAGACAGTAGCAAGCTTGCTTCACCAAAATATGGTATTCAAGAGGGATGCTAGGAGCACTTCAGTGACTATGTCTTAAACATTTTGTTTTTGCTACAGCACTGAGCTGGGGACCTTGTGGAAAACAGATGTTTAATTAAAGCCTTGCTGCATGAATGCATGCATGGGCCCAGGTTGATTCTGAAATAAAATTCACATTCGTACGACACAGTATCTCCCAGAACCTCTTAATTTCAACACTCAACTTCCTGAGACCTCTAGAAGGAAACCAGGTCATCCTTTATTCTAAAATGCAAATCTGGTCCTGACATTCTTCTCGCTAATCGCTAATCACATTCTGTGGCACCCATGTACCCACAGGAATAAATCCAGATTTCATAGCCAGACATAAAAAGCCCCTGATCCTACCTCAGACTCTAGCTTCATCTCTTTCTATCATTTTTCTACTCCTTCCCTTCCACCTCAAATAAATTAGAGGTATCAACCTGAATTCTCTTTCTGTGCTTTTGTGTATGCTGTTCTCAACATTCATGCTCTTGAAGTCCCTGGTTAATCACTGTTCTGCTGCTCAGTGCTCAGTCATGTCCGACTCTTTGTGACTCCATGGACTGTAGTCCTCTACGCTCCTCTGTCGGTGGAATTTTCTGTGCAAGAATACTGGAGCAGGTTGCCATTTCCTCTTTCAAGGGATCTTCCCAACCAGGGATCTAACCCGTGTCTCTTGTGTCTCTTGAATTAGCAGGCAGATTCTTTACCTCTGTGCCACCTGGGAAGCCCTGGCTAAATACTCCTTGTCTTTTAGTATTAGTTCAAAGCTCACCTCCTCTGAGAAGCTCTCTCCTGCATCCTGGTGTCTGGCCTGAGTTCTCAACCCATTTTCTGGCCCAGGGAAGTGGGGTTTGCTGCCCTCTGTCCCCCTGAACTGCTCTCTGAAAAGCCTGGATTTTTTTCACCTTTAAATCCAAGGCACTCAGTATCAATGTGCCAGGTACACAGTAGGCAGTGAAACATGTTGGGGAGAAAAAGGTCAGGGAAAGGGAGAGAAAAAAACAGAATGGTGGGAAGTCGGGGGAAGAGAAGGAAGAAAGAAGAGGGAAAAAGTTGCTATTGGTTCAGATCATATTTTTAGGCTCTGAGAGCTAGAAATGAGCTCTAAAAAGAAAACAATGCTCAACATTAAAAAAATAAATTTACAAAGCATGGGATATTTATTCTAAAGAATTAGCTTTTATATTTTGTAGATTGTTCATAGGCTTAATAGCAATAATTTTGAATCCATTCCTCTTGAGTGATTGCATGATTTATAAAACAAAAGCAGTAATTTTCTTATTAAAGCCGGCACTTTGAAATCAAAGAAAGCATGATTATTTCCAAGTTTATTTGACTCCAACATTGAGATGAAAGCCCAATTCAGAAATAACAAAATTTTCAGTCTAAAATATTTTGTTGAAATGTCAAGTAAAAAAATTTAATTATTTTGCAGTTTTTTTGATGTGTTTTGGGGTCATGAGATAAGTCTATTTTACTTCCTCTTTACCACGGGCTGGAGGCTTTTAGCTATTTACGGGTTTCACTGATCAGCAAGTTGGGGCAGACCAAACCATTTTAAGGAGTGTGGAATTTTCATAGAAGTGGGGCTTTCTTTAAACTTGGTTGCCTTTAAAGAGAACTTTAGATATGTTTGAAATCTTTTTTATAATATGCAAATATGCAATCATTTGGAGAAAAAATACAAATACCTAGTCATGCTAATTATAAAATCTTACGCTGCAATATAAATTCCTAAGTTTAAACAAAGAGCTTGGTGCTGGGGAGAGTACATGCAAAGCACAGAAAACCACCTGAGACTATCAATAGATGGTTTTCTTTGCTCCTCACACACACTCTCCACCTTTTTCCAAACTGCCTGGATGATCAGGGACCTCATGAAAACAAACACACACAATGTATGGGGCAGAGAAGATTGGAGTTTGTCCCTAAATGTGCAAGTGAAAACTCAAACTCCTTGCATTGATCATTCATGTAGGATAGCCTTGCTTTTGTTGTAACCTGGTTCTTCGCCCCTCAGCAACCTTTCCACTTTTAAACCTTGAGCCTCGCAGCTGAGGAATCTACATATCTGCCAGATCAAGAAGGCTTGACCAAGGCCAGCCAGTCCAAGGCTATTCAGCCCAGAAGAGTAAGTCTGAAATAAAACTGAGAACCTAGATCTTGGCTTCCCAGTTGGTCAGACCACTAGACCACATTGCACCATCAGACAAATATTAAGGTTCTCCAGAGCAGTCTCTGTTTGTTTACAGATGGGTCTGCAGCCTTTCCGAAGCCCTGTTTGTCCCAATTTCTTCTTCCTGTTTGCAACTTATAAGTATTTCTGTCTTCCTTTCCTCTTACCTAACCTATTTATATAATCACTTGTACTCTTTCATTTGAAATGGATCCTGGGAGAAACTGAAGAATGAAATGGAATAAAATGACAGGTTTGGGTTGTCTGGGAGCATGCTCATGTCACGGTATTGGGACCTATCTTACTATGTATGAATAATATTTAAAAAGTGCATGAGCACCAGAGCCTAGTTTACCTAAAAAATAAAAGGTACTTTGAGCACCAAACAACTTCAGGTTCTCCCCACAAGTTTTGAATCAGACTTTTTAAGACAATGAGGAAGTGATGCAAGTTAGGTAGTAAATTGATTAGGCTCCTTTCAAACCAAGTGCAAGGGTGAATTTGCCCAAACTTACAGTGTAAATAAAAGCTTACATTGTTAACAAAACCTTACATTTTCAAAGTGTCTATTTAAATATACAGGTGTATCAAGGATCACATAAGATAGATTCATAGTTAATGTGCAGCTTTAAAACACATGATTACTTTGACAAAACTGAACAGCCTAGAAATAAAGTAAGAGAAGGAAATTTAACACAACATGAATGCTAACACTTGAGGGAAAGCAGATTCCTCTAGTGGAGGTCATGAAGGTAGACCAGCTGCTGTTGAACTTTGAAAGTGAACTTTCAGCACCAGGAAAATTTTGAGGTTAGAGATGCTAGTTTTATCTTTATCTAATTTCATTTAACCTTATTCCTTGATGTACGAATTACAAGTTTGTCCTTACACTATCATTAAAAGCCATGGATGGGTCAATATTTGACTCACAAATGTAATGAATATACACTATTTCTATCAGAAATCAAGAACATATTCTTACAGAGGCAAAATATTTTTTTTCTAGTCTGTAAATTTTATACCATTTTCCTCTCTAATTCTCTTTTGGTTTCTAAAGTCTCTCTCTCTTGGTTTCAAAATCTGTGTCTCCAGACTTGAACCCAGGAGTGAAAGAGGAGAGCTGCCTGGTCATTGGAACGTCTACATGGTCACCATGCCAAATTAATCTTACAGCCAACAGAGCCAGAAGTGCCCTTGTGTGTCTGAGATCAGGCAACTTCAGCCTCAGCTGCCCAGGAGCAGTCAGCCACAGTAACCTCTTGTGAGGAACTTGGCCATAAGCCCTGACCCCTGGGTGGGGCTAGCATATTGCAATTATACCCCATTGCCTAATCCTTTGAACTCCAGTGGAACCAAAAAGGAGCAAGGATGGGATGAGTCTTATCTCAAAAAGGGGTGCAGAAGGAAGAAGAGGAAAGATAACCAAATAGCCCTCAGGTGATAGAGGTTCCTGGAGGTTCTGTGTCTCACCTCTTGGGAGAGTTAACACCCTTCTGCTCTAACAGGTAGTTAATATGATATAGAATCTTTGGAATGGGAAACAAAGAGCCAGCCTATTAATCTAAGAGAAAAGAATTTAATTAGGATCTGAACCAGGCTGGATAGGAGATGAAAGGGATTCTCTTAGGAGTCCTAGGAATAGGAAGAATGAAATGCCACCGTTCATCAGGGATTTGGGGAAATCAAAGATACCTGTGATACGGACTGGTTTTTATCAAATTTCCAATTTAACTAATTATATTTAATAATGGACTATAGTCTTAAGTGATTTGGAAAAGAAAGAGGAGCAATCTGATGGCTTATTTACTCCAAGAGAGGTTTTGTATATTTATTTTTCTGTTCATTTTTCCTGACTGTCTCCAGGACTATTTTCCAGATATATGGCTCTTAGATATTTTTTTTTTTCCTGGAAAGAAGTCCCAACAAATAAATGGGCATGAAAAAAATCACATAAAACCTTGTGAATGTTAACTACCATAGATTATTATTTTGAACCCTGTTGTCCTTGGCGTCTGAAAACCAGGTAAGCACACCACAGGTAGCCGCACCATCAGGAGCAGAAGTTTCCTCAGCCAAATTATCCAGGTCATGGCCTTCCAGAATGAGCACACCTGGAAAAACCGGTTAGTGAAGCTCTGAATTTTCAGTAGGCATGAAGAAAAACAGAGGGGCAGCCCTGTTTCCCTAACAGCATTCCCTGATGGCTTCCCACAGTCCTTAATCAAATTCTCTGATGTGGGTACCCAGCCTAATTCTTTGATTTCTCACATTGCCTGGAGGAAGCTAGTGCTACACCAAATAAAAGAGGAGGAAAATTCAGTCATTCATCCTCCTGAATCAAAAACCTAAAGAAGGAGGAAGCCTTTACAAGTTAGTAACCAACCTTTCCTTCTCCCTCCCCCTGCCTTTGGCAATTTTTTTTTTTTTTCATGGTGGGGAGGACTGGACTTCAGCTCCGTTCTGAAATAAAAGATTGAATTGGAGGATCTGGTACTTTTTCATTTCCTTCATAGGATCAAATAGCATGAAGAGCCCTTAGAGACTGATTAACTGCATGACTGGGTGATTCATTTATTCATTCAGCCATTTAGCAAGTATTTGTTTAGGGCCTGCTTTGCAATAGGCATCATGAAAAGGCTGAGAATGCAAAGACAAAAGGGTATGAGTTTTTGCCCTGGGCTCATGGTCCAGTAATAGAGACAGTCAGGAAAACAAATAATTTGGGTATGAATCATGCCTCACAGAGATGTGTGTGCAATAAATGTTATTTGTCTTTACTTTCTTGAAAGGAGATTAAATGCTACTCTAAGCTCTGACCTTGCAGGGCATCTGGGAAGTTCAGTCTCAGTCATTTATGAGGATCTCTCTCTCTGCTTTGCCCCTGTTGTACAAAGGTCTTTTGGTTTTTCAAAGCCCAGAACATATGAGGAGACCCTCTACAATCTTGGGTTTACACAGACTATTCCCGGATGCCTGTGGTTCACTCCCAGCTTTTTCCTTGAGGTCTGGAAGCCCCACTACTTCCATGACACACATAGGTCACTGGATCCTCAAGGACACTGGACTCTCTTACCTAAGACCAGTTTGCTATATAAATGGTAGCTCTCCCTGCCTGGTGAGCTATTTTGCAGGGCTCCACTAAGAGTAGATGCTTGAAAGAGTGGACACTTGTTCCATGGAAGAAAAGCTATGACAGACCTAGACAGCATATAAAAAGCAGAGACCTCACTTTGCTGCCAAAGTCCATAGCGTCAAAGTTATGATTTTTCCAGTAGTCATGTAAGAGTTGGATCACAAAAAAGGCTATGCCTGAAGAACTGATGCTTTCAAACTGTGGTGCTAGAGAAGACTCTTGAGAGTCTCTTGGACAGCAAGGAGATCAAACCAGTCAATCCTAAAAATCAACCCTGAATAGTCTTTGGAAGGACTGATGCTGAAGCTGAAGGTCCAGTACTTTGGCCGCCTGACGGGAAGAGCCAACTCATTAGAAAAGACCCTGATGCTGGGAAAGATTGAAGACAGGAAGAGAAGGAGATGACAGAGGATGAGATGGTTGGATGGCATCACCAATTCAATGAACATGACTTTGAGCAAATTCAGGGAGATAAAGAATGACAGGGAAGCCTGGGGTGCTGCAGTCCACAGGGTCACAAAGAGTCAGACATGACTGAGCAACTGAACAACAACTAAGAGTAGAGCCTGCCTGACTCAGATGGCCGTTAGGACTCACCCAACTCTATTCTTTTCCTTGTCTAGGAGGATAATCTCCTCTCTCTTCCTCTTGTGTATTTCCTCTGTCCCCAGTACAGCAGAATTTGCTCCAGGAGATACCTTATTGTAGGGATGAATATAAATGAATATCCCACTGATTATTCTGCTCTTAGACCCTAACAGTGAGTCTCTCCTCAATTGTCTCCTCCAGCACCATGCCTGGGTGACTCATGAGCCTCACCTTAGTCCCAGCCCACTGTTGGAATATATGCTTGAATAAATGTTGTAGGAAGGTCACAACTATGTATGGGGTTTTTCTTCTGGGTCATGTTCACAGTGTGTATAGGTATATGGGATAGGCATCTGGAGTCAAGAGAAGAGAATGCAGGAAACAGAGGGAAAAAAGAGCCTGTGTGTTCCAGGAATGTAAAAATCCTCCTATGCTGTGTGTGGGGGGGGGGCGGGGGTGTAGGGCATAATGGTAAAAGATGAGGCTACAAAAAAGATTGGAGCTAAATTCTGAAGGGACTTAAAATAAATTTGGGGGGTTTCCAAGGTGAATTTCTAAGGTAAACAGTTTAAGCTCATTTTCTACACTATAGTATTGTGGAATCTGTAGGTTTTAGAGTCTGTTGGATGTAGCTTGTAATCTCAACTCCATCATTTTCTTGCTCTGTGATTCTGGGTAAGTTATTTAACTTTTCTATACCTCTGTCTATTATCTGTAAAATGGGCATAGATAATGGTAGCAATTTTAGAATCTTTTTTGTGAGAATTGAATAAAATAGGATGTGGAAGCATCTGAACGGTTCTGGGCATGAAATCATGGATAATAATGGCCCCAAAGTTCAAAAGAGATGAATGCCAAGATTTCACCAAATTCAAGTCAGTGTCTGGCACCCAGACGCCCCCCAATTCATTTTGTTCTGAGAGTTCTAAGAGAATGTAATATAAAGTAAAATGAGCCATTAGAAAAGAGAGAGAGAGGTGAATGAGTTTCCAGAGTCTGCTTATAACAAAGTACCACAAACCAGGCGGTTTAAAACAACACATATATATTCTGTCACAATTCTAGAATCTAGAAGTCCAAAATCAAGCAATCAAGAGGACCATGTTTCCTCTGAAACTCTGGGTGGACTCCTTCCTTACCTCTTTCTAGCTTCTGGTGGGGTTTCTTGGAGTGCTTTTGTGGTCACGTGGTATTCTCCCTATGTGTTTGTCTCATCTCCTTTCTCTTCCTAAAAGGACTCAAGTTATATTGGATTAAGCACCCACATGACCTCACCTTAATTTAAATCTTAATCATGTCTGCAAAACATTGTTTCCAAATAAGGTCACATTTTCAGATACCAGGGGTTAGGACTTCAGCATATCTTCTTGGAAAACACAACTCAGGGTTTTATGGAGCTTGGGCTTGGAGCTGCGATTCTGGTGAAGTTACCTCTCAGAAGTCAGGTGTGTTATCTGCAAAGTCACAAGTGATTCTAAAATGTTATGATTATCTGAGTCTGTGAGATCTATCTAGGGGCAAAACTCTGAAGCATCTAATTAAAACCATGTGTTCAAGTCAAAACTGCAGTTTGAGGAACTAGGGATTACATAACTAATAACCTAAGACTTTACTGACCCTGGTTGAGTTAGGAAGCAGTGCTTATGAAAGAATGTATTCTGTTTGAACAATTTCTTCAGTCGGGCAGAGGATAGATTTTCTTGTGTAACTGGCATTTCCCACCCCTCCCTGAAAATGTGTTTGGATAAACATATTTGAAAGAAACATCAAGTAAAAAAAATGAAGAGCTTAATTTACCGTCTAAATATAAACAACCTATACAGTGAAATGGGTTTTGAGTACTGAAATGAAACCATTGCTAAATACCTCTCCTCCCTTAACTGTAAAACAAAGATGACACTGAAGGTCTTCACTTCACCATCTGTATACATCTGCCCTCCAATCTTCTTTAACTCTCACCCCTGGTTGCAGTTATACATATATAACTGCAAAGTTATATATATTTTTGTGGTTCTCTCTATAATAAAACTGATGCATGGGTCATGCTTACAATATGAGTCTGTCTTCAAAATATGGCACATTGTAGGGTAATCCTGCTTGTTGATGTCCAGCCAACCATTCCCATAAACAACATCCTCTCATCTTTCCATGTTTTACGATTTGATTGTATATGTCAATGAGGGGAACCTGCTTTAGTTCCATCTTGGGGTGGCCCAAGGTAACCCAAATGTTGGCATATACTCTGTATCCTTAAGTAGGAAGCAAAAGTTTGGTAGGACCTTAAAAGATGGTTCAAATGGGTAAAGAATTTTATTAGGGGGTTGTATTAGAAGAGACTTCAAGGTTGAAGAATATAGAGCATATTTGGAGGAAATTGATGTATTACATTCATGGTCTAGTCCCAGATGAGCCTTAAAAGGCATAATGGAGCTCTTTCATGAAAAGGTTTCTCCTCTAAGGCTGAGAACTTTAGGCTTGATTCAGCAGACAGCAAGGAGCCTCTGAAGGTTTTAGGGGAAGGTGGTTAACACAATAGTCAGTTTTAGGAAGTTATCCCTGTAACAAAACAGAGGGTGGGCTGGTGAGGGTGAATCTGCATTTGCAGAGATTATCCGTGAAGTCATTACAAAAGTGGGAGGAAGTGCAATGCCAGCTTATAAGGAGACAGATGAAAAGTATCAATAATAGGAGACAGTGCAGACCCACTGGAATGAAAATGTGATCTCTAGTCCGAGCGAATGGAGGAATGATGTGACCCCATGGATGTGTGAGAAGGGTTGCGTTCTATTTCAGACGTGTTGAGTTTGAGGTGACTTCAGGACAATCCAGGGAAGATGTTCCTTGGGAAGCATGAGGTCCCTATCTCTGCTCTGGCAGGTTTATAGAGAAGGCTCTCAAGGGCAGGGTCTGCAGCATGTGTCCTCTGCTGAATTCAGGTGTCCTGGGCTGTGTTGACTGAACACGCAATGGTTACTCAGTCAATCCAAGTTAAGATCTTGACACAGCACCTTTCATCAAACATTCAACAAAGTCATTAATAGCCCTACCTATCTATTCAGCCATAATGCAAGAGACTTATAGTTCTAGCATTTTTAATGGAGCAACTCCTTAAAAAGCTGAAAATAGTCCTGCCATATGACCCGGCAATCCCACTGCTGGGCATATACACCGAGGAAACCAGAACTGAAAGAGCCACGTGCACCCCAATGTTCATCGCTGCATTGTTTACAAAAGCCAGGACATGGAAGCAACCTAGATGCCCATCAACTGACGAATGGATAAGAAAGCTGTGGTACATATACACAATGGAATATTACTCAGCATTAAGAAAAAATTCATTTGAAGCAATTCTACTCAGATGGACGAAACTGGAGCCCATTATCCAGAGTGAAGTAAGCCAGAAGCAAAAACAACAATACAGTATATTAACGCATATATATGGAATTTAGAAAGACAGTAACGAGAACCCAACATGGGAGACAACAAAGGGAACGCAGATGTATAGAATAGACTCGTGGACTTTGTGGATGAGGGTAAGGGTGGGATGATATGGGAGAAGGGCATTGAAGCATGTTAATTGTCATGTGTCTAATCAATCGCCAGCCCAGGATTGATGCTCGGGACTGGTGCAGCGAGATTTCCCGGGGGGGAGGGAGGAGGGAGGGGGGATCCGGAGGGGAAGCATATGTAAACCCATGGTGATATCATGACAATGTATGGCAAAAACAATAAAAAAATAAAAAATAAATAAAATGTTTAATAGTTTCCAGAAAAAAAAAAAAATAATGGAGCAACTCCTAACCAAGACATTCTTCTAAAATCACCTTTTTACTGAGTGAAAAGTGATACAGGAATAGCCTCTAGTCACATGTCCCATATATCTAAGAAATGGGAGTAGATTTCAAGAGCCTGAACTCCCAGATGCCTACTTTCATTGGGGCTACTTTTTTTTTTTTGCTTTGCTACTTGATGTATTAACACTATGCATTACAGAAGTTTCAAGGACCCGGTTTGAGAAGAATGACCAGAAAAAGTCTATTTTGTACCCATAAAACGGGGGAAAAAGAGAAGGGTTGGTTAGATGCCAAAAGCTATCATGTGTTTTCGAGATGCCCTTGGTTGGTATGCTCATAAAAATAATTTACAGGGGGAAAGTTGACATGGAGCCACTTTCTGAACTTACAAGCTGTTCTTTTTGGTTTCAGTTGAGAGAGACAAAAATATGAATAGGGCAGAGGTAAAGAAATAACATGACCCCTTGACATGTGGATGTGCAATGCCTAAACGAGTGATATTAACTGATTTCGGGAAGGAAAAAAAAAAAGAAAAATCTCATTTGCTTTTCCACCAACTCAGCAGGAAGGAACTGGAGAAGGCATTCTGCACTGGAAGCCAGGACCCCTGGGTTCTAGTTCGGACTGTGCCCCTAAAGACAAGTTCTGCTGCTAACCTTGGGTAAATCACTTCACCCTCTGCAGGGTGGCAGTTTCAACTATAATTTTCTCTCCTTCACATATCACCTTCTCTATTGATTCTCTACCCCTGCAGCCTTCTTTAAGTCATCACACATGAGATGTATAAAATACCTATATATTTTTGGATGCTGTATTTCCTACTGAGAGAAGCTCCTCTTCCTGTGGCTAATAATGAAAATTACAAGGGTAGAGCCTGGCTCACTTGTGTCAAGATGATATGAGTAAACTGAAGGTCACTTTCAGCATACTTCACCGTGCCTCCCAGGCACTGCTGATAAGAAAAAGAGAAAAGGACAAAAACAAAATTAACTTTTAATTTCCCATCCAAGCTACAAACTGACAGAAACAGGGAGATGGGTAGGATTTCTTCTAACATAAAATGGAGACTTATATATTAAATATCTTATCTGATTTAACTTATCAGAGATAACCAAGCATGCAACTATTTAAATCTGTATTTATAGGTAAAGTCCCTTGTTCTGAGCACTAATAAATTTTAGTGACATATTTTCATATACAGTATCATTCCAAAAATCTTTCTGCTGTAAATTAGATGAATAACTAAACAAATTAGGCACATGAACTTTCTCTTTGGAGTAGCTTTTTTTCTAGGCAATCACTAAAGTTATTTACATGCTGATATAAGACATTACTTAACATAATGAGTAATAATTTTCTCACCCTCTGAGGAATTAGCCACCAACCCTTCTTCAATAATTTATTTTTGTAATTCTATAGCATCACTAGGAATATTAGTAAAGAACCTGACCCTTTTTTGGTATCTGATTTATTTTATAAAACTAGATCAATAATTATGGTTGGTTAAGCATTAGACATTTAAGCCACCTAACATATTATATAGATAATTTATATTAACTATAGACAATGAATTCCTGTCATAGAACACCCCACCCACAAACAGTGAAACTTACAGTGAAATGACTAGCACCTTCAAACAATAGATTTCAAAACTATATTTAAGTGTGAACTCTTCCCATATAAACTTGGCATCTTTGTTTTGTTGTTGTTGTTCAGTCTGTCATAACCAGCTCTTTGTGACTGCTGAACTGCAGCACACCATGATTATCTGTCCTTCACTATCTCCCAGAGTTTGCTCAAACTCATGTCCATTGACTCAGTGATGCCATCCAACCACCTCATCCTCTGTCGGTCGCCGGCTTCTACTCCAGTCCTCAATCTTTCCCAGGATCAGGAGTTTTTCCAATGAGTCAGCTCTTGCCATCAGCAGCCCAAAGTATTGAAGCTTCAGCTTCAGCATCAGTCCTTCCAATGAAAATTCAGGGTTGATTTATTTTAGGATTGACTGGTTTGATCTCCTTACTGTCCAAGGGACTCTCAAAAGTCTTCTCCAGCACCACAGTTTGAAAGCTACACATCTTTGTGTAGCATATTCTAAGTCTAGCGGTTTTATGCTTATAAGCAAGACATACATACACTTGATTTGAAAGAAGTCCAATTCAGCACATTCAGGTTTATGTACAAATTAATTATGACTTTGCTGTTTTACAAATTCATTCTTTATTTTACAGAAAGACAAGTTATACTGTTGCATTTAGGTATAATCTGGTTTCTATAACAGTAGTGATTACTCAGAGCCTGTATGCTAAGTAGCTTCAATCCTGTCCGACTCTTTGTGACCCTATGGACTGTAGCCCTCCAGCCTTCTCTGTCCACAGGATTCTCCAGGCAAGAATACTGGAGTGGGTTGCCCTGCCCCTCTCCAGAGGATCTTCCCAACCCAGGGATCTAACCCGAGACTCCCATCATCATGCATTGCAGGCAGACACTTTACCACTGAGCCACCAGGGAAGCTTTGATTACTCAGAAGTGTATCTATTGTATAAAACATGTTTTAACCTCTGCTATAACTTTTTAACACAGGATTACTACTTAATAGTGATGCACACCATTCATGAAAAATGTGCAGTACTGGCTTTAGATTTGATAAGTTCTTAAACTTTCAACTGAATAAGCATTCCTCCAAAGTGAATACTTTGATGCTACATAATAATTCTATTTGACCCTAAATCAACACAGTTCAGGAACTTACAGTGAAATAGAAATTCCAAAGGAAAATAATAACCTTGAACTCCCCGGTGGCACTAGTGGTAAGTGCAGGAGACACAAGAGGTTCAAGTTTGATCCCTGGGTCGGGAAGATCCCTGGAGGAGGACATGGCAACCCACTCCAGTATTTTTGCCTGGGAAATTCAAAGGAGCCTGGCAGGCTACACTCGATAGGATTGTAAAGAGTCAGAATGACTGAAGTGACTTAGCACCATATCACATACAGTATATATAGCATACATAGGTTGAATATCCAGAGTTTCAATCTCCAAATTTCTCCTCTGCATAAGAAACATTAAACATTCTTTAGAAGTTCTAGGCTTAGTCTTATGCAGTAGAAATGGAAGTGGTATTAAAAATGAATAGGGAAGTACAGAGAATTAAAAGTATTTTCATTTAAAATTTTAAATAGGGTATCTGGCTTTCTGAGGCATGATTTTTTTTAATAGCATTTTAAAATTTAATTAAGGGCAATGGTCCATCATAGAAAATAACAGATAAGCAAAAAGAGAAAGCTAAAATGTCATATATAATTCTAGAATTACTGATATACAGACATTCTGGGTTGACTTGTGTTCCCTCTCAAATTCAAATATTGAAGCCCTAATCCTACTTGCTCAGAGTGTGCCCTTACTTGGAAAGAGTTTTACAGAGGTAATCAGCTTAAAGTGAGGTCGTTAGTGTGGCCCTAATTCAACATGACTGATGTCCTTATAAAAATGGAAAACATGGACACAGTTATGCACAGAGGGAAGACTATATGAGGAGACACAGGGAGAAGTCAGCCATCTGCAAGCAAAGAGGAGACGCTGGAGCTGACTCTTCCTTCAGAGCCCTCAGCAAGGACCAATCATGCTGACACCTTGATTTCAGACCTCTAGCCTCCAGAACTGTCAGACAATAAACGTTTTTGTTCAAGTCACCTGGTCTGTAGTACTTTGTTATGGCAGCTTAGCAAACTAATATACTCTCCTCTTTTTGCCAAATGTGTAAATATTTATATTTATATATATATACATATATACATATATATATATACACACAAACACATAAATGTATGTATGTATGGGCTTCCCAGGTGGCTTAGTGGTAAAGAGTCCATCAGCTAATGCAGAAGATGAAGGAGACCTGGCTTCGAATATGCAGTCACAAAGAGCTGGACAGGAATGAGTGACTGACCATAGTAACACACATACAGGTGTATGTGAATATGTAAATATACATATGTATGCAAATAGCTATGAAAAGAAGAGAAGCTGAAAGCAAAGGAGAAAAGGAAAGATATACCCATATGAATAGAGAATCCCAAAGAATAGCAAGGAGAGATAAGAAAGCCTCACTCAGCGATCAATGCGAAGAAATAGAGGAAAACAATAGAATAGGAAAGACTAGAGATCTCTTCAAGAAAATTAGAGATACCAAGGAAACATTTCATGCAATAATGGACTCAATAAAGGACAGAAATGGTATGTACATAAGAGAAGCAAAAGATATTAAGAAGAGGTGGCAAGAATACAAAGAACTATATAAAAACGATCTTCCAGATAATCATAATGGTGTGATCACTCATCTAGAGACAAACATCCTGGAATGTGAAGTCAAGTGGACCTTAGGAAGCATCACTATGAACAAAGCTAGTGGAGGTGATGGAATTCCAGTTGAGCTATTTCAAATCCTGAAAGATGATGCTGTGAAAGTGCTGCAATCAATATGCCAGAAAATCTGGTAAACTCAGCAGTTGCTACAGATTTGGAAAATGTCAGTTTTCACTCCAATCCTAAAGAAAGGCAATGCCAAAGAATGCTCAGACTACCACACAATTGCACTCATTTCACATGCAAGTAAAGTAACACTCAAAATTCTCCAAGCCAGGCTTCAGCAATAACTGTGAACTTCCAGATGTTCAAGCTGTTTTTTAGAAAAGGCAGAGGAACCAGAAATCAAATTGCCAACATTTACTGGATCATCAAAAAAGTAAGAGAGTTCCAGAAAAACATTTACTTCTGATTCATTGACTATGCCAAAGCCTTTGACTGTGTTGATCACAATAAACTATGGAAAATTTCAAAAGAGATGGGAATACCAGACCACCTGACCTGTCTCTTGAGAAACCTGTATGCAGGTCAGGAAGCAATAGTTAGAACTGGACATGGAACAACAGACTGGTTCCAAATAAGAAAAGGAGTACGTCAAGGCTGTATATTGTCACCCTGCTTATTTAACTTATATACAGATTGCCAGGAGAAATATCAATAACCTAAGATATGCAGATGACAACACACTTATGGCAGAAATTGAATGAGAACTAAAGAGCCTCTTGATGAAAGTGAAAGAGGAGAGTGAAAAAGTTGGCTTAAAGCTCAACATTCAGAAAACTAACATCATGGCATCTGGTCCCATCACTTCATGGCAAATAGATGGGGAAACAGTGGAAAAAGTGACTGACTTTTTTTTTCTGGGCTCCAAAATCATTGCAGATGGTGATTGCAGGCATGAAATTAAAGGACACTTACTCCTTGGAAGGAAAGTTATGACCAACCTAGACAGCATATTAAAAAGCAGAGGCATTACTTTGTCAACAAAGGTCCATCTAGTCAAGGTTATTTTTTCTCCAGTAGTCATGTATGGATGTGAGAGTTGGACTATAAAGAAAGCTGAGCACGGAAAAATTGATACTTTTAAACTGTGGTGTTGGAGAAGACTCTTGAGAGTCCCTTGGACTGCAAGGATATCCAACCAGTCCATCCTAAAGGAAATCAGTCCTTGGATGTTCATTGGAAGGACTGATGTCGAAGCTGAAACTCCAATATTTTGGCCACCTGATGCAAAGAGCTGACTCATTTGAAAAGACCCTGATGCTGGGAAAGATTGAGGGCAGGAGGAGAAGGGGATGACAGATGAGATAGTCATCTCCATTCCCTTCTCCAGAGTATCTTTCCAACCCAGCGATTGAACTCACATCTCATGTCTCCTGCATTGGCAGGCAGGTTCTTTACCACTAGTGCCACCTGGGAAGCTATATATGTGTATATATATATTTAATTGGTATCATAATTTACATACTGCTTTGTATTTATTTTTCATTTTACATATAGAAACATCTCACTACATCTTAAGATATGATAATAATGATAATGATAATTTAACATGGAATGAGCATTTATTAGGTTATGGGCACTATTATCTTAATCCTTAAGATTTCTAGAAGAATATCGTGTTTAATGGCCATATTATATTCCATTAATCCAACCAGTCCATCCTAAAGCAGATCAGTCCTGGGTGTTAATTTGAAGGACTGATGTTGAAGCTGAAACTCCAATACTTTGGCCACCTGATGTGAAGAGCTGACTCATTTGAAAAGACTCTGATGCTGGGGAAGATTGAGGGCAGGAGGAGAAGGGGATGACAGATGAGATAGTTGGATGGCATCACCAACACAATGGACATGGGTTTGGGTGGACTCTGGGGTGCTGCGGTTCATGGGGTCGCAAAGAGTTGGACACGACTGAGCAACTGAACTGAATTAAAATGGGTTTATCATAAGATACTTAAAGTATAGGAATTATCAAACATTTAGGTTTATTCCATTTGGAAGGTGGGGTATTAAAAAGTATTTCTGCCATGAACATCTTTGCATCATGGTCTAGGTGCATACATGGTATCTTCTTGGGATGAGGGGTCTGTGAGCTTATACATCTTAAAGGCAATTTAGCAAAATATTAATTATATACTTATATAATAAATACATATTTTATTTTAAAAAATATAAGATTTGTACATATACATATATATATGTTGTGAGTGTGTATACATACACACAGAAATCATCTTCATGGATATCAATTTGTAGACTAATAATGATATTGTGCATATATATTCAGTCACTAAATCATTTCTGACTCTTTGTGACCCCATGGACTGTAGCCCACATGGCTGCTCTGTCTATGGGATTGTCCAGGCAAGAGTACTGCAGTGGGTAGCCATTTCCTTCTCCAGGGAATCTTCCCTACCCAGGGATTGAACCCATGCCTCCTGCATCTCCTGCACTGCAAGCAGATTCTTTACCACTGAGCCACCAGGGAAACCCAATGATGACAGCATATTGTCTTAATTTAAATGTCCTTGACTCCAAAAAACTTGGACTTTGAAAATGTGTCCTTTAGTCCTTCCTATTTTTTGTGAATGTCTTGTTTACTTTTAATCTGAGATCATAATGAAAGTCCTTCTGCTCTGAATGACTTTTATGATTTCTCAGTGCTCCCCCTCGAGAATTAACACCAGCTGATGTTTAGTGATCTCCAACACATAATGCCTCTTGTCCATTCTAGGGTCATATTTCTGACAACCTCAATCAAATAGAACACAAACACGAACCAAGAAATAAGATATAAGAGTCTCTAAGGATGAAGGAAAATGAAGAAGGTCATGAGTGTTGCTTCAAAGGAGACTCTTAAAATATTTCATTTACACAAATTTTAGCTGTGTTAGTAAACTAGAAGACTGAGAGAGAAAAAGGTGACTGGTAGACACTGGCTTGATTAAATAAAACGTTCTTCTTTCTTGCCTAAAATACTCACTACATCCTTTTCACTCCCTTCTGCAGAATTCAAATGTTACTATAGAGATTTAATTTAAATATGAGTTTTTCTGGGCTCCTTGACTAGATTTTCTACCCACCTACTACTCAGCTCCTTTGCCGCATGCTGATATTTCACGAAAATCTCTCATGTGACTTGTAACGTCTCTTAATTATTTGCTCATACATCTGTTTCTGACCCTAGACTGTGAACACCCTTAGATCACCATGCCTTTTGCCTTAGTAGTTTCAGTTTCTGGTCCCAGACAAAGGCTGTCACAAAGGGACCACATAATGGGTGACATCACTCATTCTGAGGGTATTTGGATTGAGGGTGGATCCAAATATCTACTTTGATATTCAAGACTAAATCTGAGAATTGGTTTTGATCTGCAGAGTTAGCTCTTTGGAAGAAAACAAATATATTAAGAGCAATCAAATGATACATGCATCTATGTGGATCCCTAATGGGCTTAATCACACATCCATGAGGCATATGCGACAATTACGGATATCACACATCTCCTTGTCTTCCTGGTTGTGAGTTTCTGCTTTTGTTGTTGGCATTTTTTAAAATATGTATTTACTAGTTTGTCTGCATTGGCTCTTAGTTGTAACTCACAGGATCTTTAATTGCGGCATATGGGATCTAGTTACCTAACCAGGAATCAATCCCAGGTCGCCCAGGTTGAAAGTGCAGTCTTAGCCAAGGGACCACCAGGGAAGTCTCCATTGTTGTTGTTTTTAACCTGCAAAACAAGAGAATTGTGACACAAGCTCCAAGGGTTTTTTCAGAAATAAAAGCCTGTGATTCTCATTCTTCAGGGGCAAGAAGGCTCGGGACTGGTGCAGTGAGATTTCCCAGGGGGGAGGGAGGAGGGAGGGGGGACCCGGAGGGGAAGCATATGTAAACCCATGGTGATATCATGACAATGTATGGCAAAAACAATAATAAAAAAAAAAAATAAAGGACATACAGAAAAAAAGAAAAAGAAATGGCTTCACTGCTATTTTGAGGGCAGGTTGAGCCTGGGGCCTGTGTCACTGCCTCAGAGTCGCAGAGATAGCATGCTGTTTCCACACAGTGGTGTCGCCTTGCCTCCGATAGCTGATCCTATCAGACCGGGTTATTTCCAGCTGTCTTCAGGACCAGTCAGCTGCTGTGCCCAAATCTGCCTGCTTCACCACTGGAGAGTGTAGGCAGCAGACACACGCCTTGTGGGGCTCTTGAACTGCTACACAAATGCCTGGGCGAATTCGACCTCACGGAAGGCCACACATAAAAGCTGACTTGGAACCAGGACCGTTTCATGTTTTCACTAGGTCTGCAGATTCCTCTGGTAACCAGGTGGGGCCAGAATTGAGGGACAGCAAAGGAGCCCCAGCAAAGAAACTGAAGAAATGGGACAAATTCACCACCAGCTAATAATGATATTAATAATATTTATTTTTAAGCATATAAGTTTATAGATATAATGGGTTTTTTTGGTAAGTCTGTAGATATTGGATGTAGTGATGGTTCCAAATGATGTCACAAGGAGCTGAAAAAGAGAATTGGGGAGACCCAATATTGGGGGAGCATATTTATGTATGTGTGCTCAGTTGCTCAATTGTGTCTGACTCTTTGCAACCCCATGGACTATAGCCCACCAGCCTCCTCTGTCTATGGGATTCTCTGGACAAGAACGCTGGAGCGGGCTGCTATTTCCTTTTCCAGAGTATCTTCCCGATCCTGGGGATTGAACCCACATCTCCTGTGTCTCCCGCATTGGCAGGCAGACTCTTTATCACTGAGTCACCTGGGAAGCCCATACCTGTGTACATACCTCTCTATATAGTGTTGAATAGATGCTTTCAAGATTTAGGCACTTTTCTCAATACTAAAACTAGAGCAGAAAAATGAAAACCTAAGAGCTGTTAGAAGAGAGAGATAGCAATAGTTGGAAGTGGTAAATAAGACTTCATACTATCAACATGACTTTTACTTACTAGAGAACTCTAGTGTGCATGTTCACTTAACCTGATACCATTTATCTAAAAAAAAAAAAATCCAAACTTCTGTTTTGCTCTTAGCGAAGTTGGGTGCCACATAGTTACAGAGCCATTGCTGCCGTTCTAACCAGATACTGAGTTTCTGGGACCGAAAGAAGCCGAGTGCATTTTTTCCTGTCTAGACAACTCTTTTTCTATGCTACACTGCAGTTGGACTTGTTTGCAAAGAGAGTGATGTGATTTGAACCGAAATGACCTGGCTTCCAAAGGGATATCAACCGCTCTCTGAGAAGAACAAATTTCCCTGATTTAAGTTGAAATCAAATGGATAAGGGATTCAAGTCTAAGTCATTTAGTCTCTTTTACCTGGTTTCTCCTTAACGTAAGAATTTGAAGGACTTAGCTTCTTGTAGTGGCTCCAAGATGCTAAAGAATTTCTTTATGCAAATTCTAGCCATACAATTTCAGCTATACAAATTATCTTTTATTAAGATTTGTGCTCACTTGCTCAGTCGTGGCTGACTCTTTGTGACCCCATGGACTGTAGCCCACCAGGTTCCTCTGTCCATGGAATTTTCCAGGCAAGAATATTGGAGTGGGTTGCCATTTCCTTCTCCATTATCGAGGTATAACTGAACTATAATATTAGTTTCAGGTGTACAAAATAATGGCTTGATATTATATATATTGTGAAATGATCTCCACCAGAAATCTAGTTAACTTCCATATACATTATTTTAAACAGCTTTTTGTGATGTGCAAAGATTCAGGTTGGCATGGCAGAGGACTCAAAGGCTATGGAAGATTCTTCAATAGAGAAGTCATCTACTACTTATCTTGCTAAGGAAAAAAGATTGACTTTGGTTAAAATGCAGGCATCATTATTAAATAAAAATCTGACCACAAATATGAAACCCAAGTCTTTGGCAGTTTCTCTAAAGTTTTATTGGATAAATCTGAATAGCCTTGAATTTTCATAATAAGGTCCAGAAAGCAAAAGGATAATGATGTAGCTCTGCTGAAAAAAAATTTCTTGTTTCACATTCTTGGGTAATATTTAATTTTACAAGGTCAGAAATAATGGGAAACTAATGTATTACAAAGAGATCGAGTCCTTGGTTTTCAATAAGCACTTACAATACATACATAAGCTAATGAAGGAGTCTTACTTGGTTATAAATGATTGCAGGATGTGTTGTAATAATAACCACACTATCATTTTAATATGTCTGCCAAGTACCATGAAGCATCTACCAAATATATTTCCAGCCTGAAGTAGTTGACAAAATGTAGTTATTTCTGGAGATTCTTGAGATACCCTTTGTATCTGATACTAGTTTTCTAGGGTTTTGAGAAAACTTTAAGCCACTTGTTATGGGAAATTACTAAGATGGAAGAGATGCCACAGGGCCACACTGCCTGTTCTGTTTTTAAAAATCTTTCTATCTCAGTGCTGTTCACACTAGGACAAACAAGTTTCATCACTTGAAATGTAAAGGTATTTTTCTCCTTGAGAATTGACCTTGACCACTCCTGGCTTTCCTATAGCAAAATAAACAATGATTAATACTTGTTAAGCACCAAGGACTATGTTAAATGCAATGTTCTCCTAATGCTCCAAAGGATCTCATCACATGGGTGATGACATTTACTCCCATTTTACAGCTGGGGAAACTGAAGCATAGGGTGTTAAGAATCTTTTTCATGGTCACACAGGTAATAAGTGGCAGGGCAAAGAAGATCCCAGCTCAGGCCTTTGGCTTTAGGGTCTGAATGCATAGCCACTACATCATTCAGCCTCATCTGCACAATAAGCAAAAACTACAAGGACTCAGGTATCTATTTGAATGTGTGTGTGTGGGGGGGGGGTTGTTTAATATTAAATGTTCTAAGGCCATTAGTTCCTAAGAAATAGACTGCTACTTTGCTACCTTATAACTCTTTGCTAAAGCTGAAAATCCAGGAGCCATATTTTAGCTGACTTAAAGGCATTAAAGTGCTATTTCACCTGGGAAAACTGAAAATTTGAACTATATTTAAACTAAAGATGTAAGATGAGCACAGCTTAAAATTTTAAAAGATAGTCATCTCCAGTTAATTGTGTTTTGGGGTGTTGTTTTGTTTTTAATTTTTAAGATTATAGAAAAACTGAGAAAACAGTACAAAAATAAGCATAGGAACTTTGAGATTTCTCATCACTAATACTGTGTCTCATTTGATTATATGTGTTTGAAAGTCAATCACAGCTATCATAACATTTAACCCTAAGTATTTAACATCATGAAAAAATAAGAACAACTTCTCATTTCCCCCCATAATTTGCAATATAACTATATTATTATCACTTTTAAGAAAATTATAATAATTGTAATTTCTTAATGCCTTCTAATAGCTATCAATTCAAATCTCCTACGATTGTGAAAAATATATATTTTACAGCTGTTTTGTTCAAGCCACAGTCAAAACAAGGTCCAATCATTGCATTTACTTGTTAGGGTTTAAGTCTTTTTTCTAACGTATTTTTGAAGTTGCTTCACTGGACTTTTATAACCGTCCTTTTAAAATGTTCCTTAAAATAAGCATGTGATTTTATTTTTAATTCAAAAGCAAATAATGGCATTGGAGTTGATATCTTTTTAGGAAACTAAAACAAATAAAAGATAACCATATGTCTCTTAATGATCTTTTAGATATCCTTTCTAATTGTCTATTACCATGACTTACCCATCTCTTACCATGGTCTCATCTTTTCCAGCCCAAGTGTCAGAAGAAAGTCAATGAAAAAAGTTAAACCTTAAAAATTCAGAGCTGAAAGATCAAAAATTCTGGAGATCAACCAGCATAACCATTTCCTTTAACATGTTAGAAAACCAAGTTCCAAGGAGGTGAAATAAACTGCCCTCGGCTACAACTACATATTAACAGAAAATGAAACTAGAACAAAAGTCCAATCCTTTTTCCAGTAATACCACAGTAGAAGAAGATCATATTACCTGGCCCTTGTCCTTCTGAAGGATTGCAGAACAAATGACTTTTCAGATCTCATGCTCTGGCACCAAAGTCAATAAGGCTATTACTGACATTCCAATTTGCATCAGTGACAGCACATTTTATCAAACAAGTCTGCAGTTTAGCCCCAAAGACCCAATTCAGATCTGTGGACATGAGGTCAAAGGTTTGTTCTGAGTCTTTTGTGCTTACCTGAATGCCTGATGAGGCCACATAGAGGACTGGATGGACTATGGCCCTCAGGAGAACCTTGCACTCAGCTGGTCACAGGCTTAAGAGGACCCAATGCAACCTCCTCTTCCCAGTTTGACTTAAACTTGGCTTTTCTTTTGTCATTGAGATAATATTTCTTCTCTTTCCATGTGTTTTTGTGGCTGTTCTACACTGGCAATCTTTACTGACCTCACCCTAAAGGGAATTATCTTCAGGCTTGGCTGGTCAAGGAACCCCAAGCCTCTATTCACAAAGATTTACAGGACCCATGTGTGATCCAGACAGCCAAGCAAAACACTCATGCAATTCAATAAATGGGAGTAAAACTGCATATATATATATATATATATATATATATATATATATATATATATATATACACACACACACACAATATATATATTTAAGAGTTTTCTCTCTTTCTTTTGACTCTACCCTGTAAGGGTATGGGCTTGACAACCTTTCCTGACATGGAGAACCTTAAGTCAATACTAAAAGACACAGTGACTCATACAGATCTGAGATACACAATAAGAGAGCCCTGACAACACCACATGGGCCTACTTGGCATTCTGTGAGGTGAACTAATAAATGTGCTTTTTTGGCTTTTGATGGATGCTGTTATGTTTCGTCATTTACATCCAAAAAAGTTTTCATGAGTACAAAGTTCTATTTTGAAGAGGATCATGAAGCCTTGAGGTTTTCAAGACATCTAAAGATAGTGATTTGTACCTTGCCGCACTATTTCTAATTCTGAAAGCAGAAGTTACACATGATGCACAGGGGTCCTCTACATGGTAGTGACAATCAGAAATTAAATTTGTGTTTATTCTTTTCTTTAGAGAGAGAAGTGCCAGAGACTACATAGTTTCGGCCAGGATAAAAAAAAAAAAATTACCAAACATCACTTTAGAGTTACAGACGGTAGCCTGATTTAGAAAGGTAGGTAGAAATATGGGGCTTAGTCTCTCAGTTGTGTTCAACTGTTTGTGACCTCATGGACTATAGCCCTCCAGGCTCCTCTGTCCATGGGATTTTCCAAGCAAGCATACTAGAGTGGGTAGCCATTTCCTCCTCCAGGAGATCTTCCCGACAAAGGGATCAAACGCACGTCTCCTGAATCTTCTGCATTGCAGGCAGATTCTTTACCGTTGAGACATCTTGGATTACCTTCAGAACCTCCCTTGGAAGGTTATATCACCTTTCTACTTCAGTGAAAACTGCCTCTTGTGAAAGGGAGGTGTATGAAGAGTTTGGATGTTGTGAGGAAAGAAGTCAAGATCAGCTACTCCTCCCTTGGGTAGGTCACCGAGGAAGAGGAGGGATGAAAGATCAAGGCCCAGGAACTAGTAAACATCAGGATGTGAGCTGCCCCAGTCCCTGAGAATGAGCTTACACTTAGAAACTATCTGCATTTGTATGGCAGCAATTGCTGGGGCTTCAAACATGAACTGCCTTTGGCAAACCTCACAACTGAAGAAGCAGGATGGCTGCAGGATTCTGGACCAGTAAGCGCTGCTCCAAACATGTAGGGTGGCCTTCAACAGTGAGAAGCATGTCTTTAAGAGCGTATGGCCACAACTGAAGCCACCACTGGCTTCTCTTCACTCGATTCTGGGCAGAACTGCTGTAATATATTTAATAAATTTCTATATATGAAAATATACATATAGGTTTTTGTGTATAGATGGTTATAATCCCAAGGGAGGCAATTATAGTTTATAAACCAGAAGAGAGAAATAACAAATCATTTCATCTTACCCATAGGCAGTAGATACCTCTAATGATTTATATATAGGGAAGACACCATACTGCTTCTATAATACATTCCTATCAATATGGGTTAATTGTATTTAGAAGCTAAGTTGTGAGCCTCTCTTGACAGTTGTTTCACATATACCTCTTCTCTTTCCAAGTCTCTGTCCCATAGCCTTCATCCTTATCAATTTATTAGGTGTCTTTCATAATCTGTAACAAATTCCTATTGTCTAGTCTTATCCTATTGTTATTCTATCTACCAGAAATGTTTATTAGGTTGCCCCAAGTGAGTGCAATCTTTCTTCAGTCATCCCTGTCAGGTTCCCTAACAGAGACTTCTGCTGTCACCCGCTGGGCTCTTGCTTCACCTTGTAATCTGAATGTTCTAGAAACATTATTTTTGGTTTCAACATAGGCAATTAATCATACACATTTATGACCTGCAATCTCCAAGAAGGCTTCAGGATGTACCCAGTGAGAGAGTTCATGGACAAGTAGACAAAATGCCAGCTCAGACGTGGGGATACTTGATACTCCAGTATTTCTAGTTCTAAAACATATTGCCTGGATCTGTGTACAGAGAGACATTTAAGTGCTCTGCTTTGGGGAGAAGGTAGGAAGCAGAAGAAATCACTTTAGAGCTCTTCTCACTTTTCTCCAGCCTTTCCTCTGCCATCTTCTTGCTTATCCTTGGCATCTTCAATATTTTTTAATCCTGTCTCTTAAGATTGTCCATTTTCCCCTTTTGCTATCAAGTACAACCTCACTACAAACAAAGCTAGTGGAGGTGATGGAATTCCAGTTGAGCTAATTCAAACCCTAAAAGATGATGCTGTAGAAGTGCTGCATTCAATATGCCAGCAAATTTGGAAAACACAGCAATGGCCCCAGGATTGGAAAAGGTCAGTTTTCATTCCAATCCCAAAGAAAGGCAATGCCAAAGAATGCTCAAACTACCACACAATTGCACTCATCTCACACTCTAGTAGAGTAACACTCAAAATTCTCCAAGCCAGGCTTCAGCAATACATGAACCGTGAACTTCCAGATGTCCAAACTGGTTTTAGAAAAGGCAGAGGAACCAGAGATCAAATTGCCAACATCCACTGGATTATCAAAAAAGCAAGAGAGTTCCAGAAAAACATCTACTTCTGCTTTATTGATTATGCCAAAGCCTTTGACTGTGTGGATCACAATAAACTGTGGAAAATTCTGAAAGAGATGGGAATACCAGACCACCTGACCTGTCTCTTGAGAAACCTGTATGCAGGTCAGGAAGCAACAGTTAGAATGGACATGGAACAACAGACTGGTTCCAAATAGGAAAAGGAGGGCATCAGGGCTGTATATTGTCACCCTGCTTATTTAACTTATATGCAGAGTACATCATGAGAAACGCTGGGCTGGAAGAAGCACAAGCTGGAATCAAGATTGCCAGGAGAAATACCAATAATCTCAGATATGCAAACGACACCACCCTTATGGCAGAAAGTGAAGAGGAACTAAAGAGCCTCTTGATGAAAGTGAAAGAGGAGAGTGAAAAAGTTGGCTTAAGGCTCAACATTAAGAAAACTAAGATCATGGCATCTGGTCCCATCACTTCATGGGTAATAGATGGGGAAACAGTGGGAAAAATGTCAGACTTAATTTTTGGGGGCTCCAAAATCACTACAGATGATGATTGCAGCCATGAAATCAAAAGACGCCTACTCCTTGGAAGGAAAGTTATGGCCAACCTGGATAGCATATTGAAAAGCAGAGACATTACTTTGCCAACAATGGTCCATCTAGTCAAGCCTATGATTTTTCCAGTAGTCATGTATGGATGTGAGAGTTGGACAGTGAAAAAGGCTAGCACCAAAGAATTGATGCTTTTGAGCTGTGGTGTTGGAGAAGACTCTTGAGAGTCCCCTGGACTGCAAGGAGATCCAACCAGTCCATCCTAAAGGATATCAGTCCTGGGTGTCCATTGGAAGGACTGATGTTGAAGCTGAAACTCCAATACTTTGGCCACCTCATGTGAAGAGTTGACTCATTGGAAAAGACCCTGATGCTGAGAAGGATTGGGGGCAGGAGGAGAAGTGGATGACAGAGGATGAGATGGCTGGATGGCGTCACCGACTCAATGGACATGGGTTTGGGTGGACTCTGGAAGTTGGTGATGGACAGGCAGGCCTGGTGTGCTGCAGTTCATGGGGTCACAAAGAGCAGACACGACTGAGCGACTGAACTGATACTGATACTAATACAACCTGAAAATTGGCTCAGCCTAGGAATATTATTGGGCAGAAAAATTTAATGAGGTGATGGTCAGGAGTCGAAAGATGGTTGGAAAGTATATTATTGGGGTGAGTTGAGGATAGGAACTGAAACCTGGGAAACATTTCATTATTCTAGTAACAGAAACAGGGAATGAGAGAGAAAGTTAAAATCATAATTTGTTATGAATTCAGATTCTAATTTGTTACAGTAGTTGTCTCCAAAGCCATCCTATTACAGAATTTGACTTCATGATTTTTTTCCTTTATACATCATTGAAGTAATGTCTATTCCTTGTAACAAAATCAAATGAAACAGAAGTCTGAAAGATGTAAAGCCTCCCAAATCTGAGTCTCTGGAAGAAGAAGAATTACAATTTGGTAATTAAAAAAAATATATTGTAGACTTGCAAATTTTTATGTACGTGCATTACCTTTAACAAGTAATACACATACAAATGGTTCCTTTTTGGGATAAAAAAAAAAACATGTTTTATTCTTTTGCATAAGTAGGATGGCAATAAACATACTCTTCAACATATTCTTTACTCTTATTCAATCATGGACACTGTGATTATTGATTTTGAGGTATATAGATTTGGAGTTTAATGGGTAACTCTCTACAGATTATTATTTATGAGTCAATATTTATTTAATTTGTTCAACAAGCCTTGAATAAAAAGGCTGATATCTGCTCTTATGGGGCTTAAATTGTATTAGAGGAATAAAGCCAAACAAATAAATATGTAAATAAGAAAAATATCCAATAGCAATAACTGCTATTCAAATAATGAAAATAATAGTGCTGTGACAGAGTGACTAGGTAGCTATTTTAGATTTTCATGGCATCTCTTTAAAGTTTTATCCACTAGGAAAAATAAAGGGATGAGGTTTTTTGTCATAATTTCTGTACAATTAATTTCTCAGGATCAAATATATCTTCTAAATGCTAATAATTGAAGTATAAATTTTAGCAGGCTTGGAGCAATGATATCCTGTAAGGCCAGTTCTTTCTGAGTCAATAACTATGAGTTTGATTGACCTTGGCAGTATTACAGGGTCATATTTTTACATGGCTGAACTGTTCTTGAACAATTTCTACAATGTACTAGGTACAAATCGTCTTTTATTCAGCACCAGGCATGCGTGTCTTATCTTCTCACCAATTCTCCCCTCCTCCCTACCTATTCTTTCATGACTTTTACAAAAGAAAAACTATTATAAAACAGGTAAAAAAAAATCCATCCCCATCGGCTTTTTTACTTTCAGCCTGCCCTCTCTTTATGCTATGTTACAGTTGAAACATTGCATTCATGGATATCTGTTTTATTCTTAAGATGGATTTTATTTGTGAGTTTGTCTCATTATTTTGTGGTTCCAATATCTCATAGAATAACCTCTTCTTTATTTTCATCAGAGGAAGGACAAGAACTAAGAAAGAGATGTGGTTCTATCAGCAATTCACCTAGGAAAAATTCCAATCTTTTTTCTGAACTGCTCTACAAAGAAATTGCAATGTCATCACAAAAAAGACTGAAATTTCAGTCAATTCTTAACTATCAAAATATTTTCAAGAGAAGATAATTTTTGAATAAAGGAGTAAAACCCAGTCCCATGAAAGCAATCCTTCTTTTATCTCTCTGTAGAAGCATAGTGTGGGGGGAAGGTACTGAACTAGAAATCAAGGAAGTCAGTCAGGATACCAACAATGTCCCAGGTGGCACATTCAAGAAGAGCAGTTGAGGATTTGAAAGATGGAGTAGGGGCTTCCCTGGTGGTCCAGTGGTTAAGACTCTGTGCTCCTAATGCAGGGAGTCTTGGTTTGATCCCTGGTCATGGAACTAGATCCTGCATGCTGCAACTAAAGATTCCGCATGCCACAATGAAGATCCTGCACAATGGCAACCAAGATCCTGTATGCCTCAATTAAAATCCAGTGATGCCAAATGAATAAATACCAAACATAAGCAAAAAATTAAGACACAGCAACTTACAAAAATGTAAACAGGATATAATTAAATCAGCAAAAGACAGTAAAATACTGAAGGGGATATTTTTGCCACCTCTATGGTTACAGGGCAAAAGAAAGTGCCTAAGTCCTCAGTCTCTCACTCATGAGTGGCACTTTGTCACCCAATGAACAAAGTAAGGTAGCTATAAAGGTAGATATAGAAAAGGACACTGGGCTCTAATGGGATCTTTCATTGAGGTGCCTAGACATAACCTACAGTTTACCAGGGCAGATACTGGGGGCATAAATACCCTGCTGTCCCTGAAACTGGCATCTCCTGACCAGTTCAGTTCAGTTGCTCAGTCGTGTCTGACTCTGCAACCCCATGGGCTGCAGCATGCCTGGCTTCCCGGTCCATCACCAACTCCCCTAGTTTACTCAAACTCATGTCCATCAAGTTGGTGATGTCATCCAACCATCTCATCCTCTGTCGTCCCCTTCTCCTCCTGTCTTCAATCTTTCCCAGCATCGGGGTCTTTTCCAATGAGTCAACTCTTCACATGAGGTGGCCAAAGTATTGGAGTTTCAGCTTCAGCATCAGTCCTTCCAATGAATATTTAGGACTGATTTTCTTTAGGATGGACTGGTTGGATCTCCTTGTAGTCCAAGGAACTCTCAAGTTCAGGTCAGTTCAGTCACTCAGTCATGTCTGACTCTTTGCGACCCCATTGACCGCAGCACACCAGACCTCCCTGTCCATCACCAACTCCCAGAGTTTACCCAAACTCATGTCCATTGTGTTGGTGATGCCATCCAACCATCTCATCCTCTGTCTTCCCCTTCTCCTCCTGCCTTCAATCTTTCCCAGCATTAGAGTCTTTTCAAATGAGTCATCTTCTCCAATACCTCAGTTCAAATGCATCAATTCTTTGGTGCTCAGCTTTCTTTATAGTTTAACTCTCACATCCATATGTGTTACTGGAAAAATCATAGTTCTGACTAGAAGGACCTTTGTTTGCAAAGGAGTGTCTCTGCTTTTTAATATGCTGCCTAGGTTGGTCATAGTTTTTCTTCTAAGCATCTCCTGATAGTAATTCTTTTTGGTAGAAAGAAACCAATCAAAAGCTTGAGGACCAGAGAGCTTGTGGACACAGTTTGTAGAGGTCAGCTTCCCAGGGCAGAAAGCAGTGTGGTAAAGGATGGAGAGAAACTGCAAGACAAAGAAAGTAGAGCAGCTCTTGGATTCTGCCCCAGGTGAAACCTCAGGCTCCTGAGCTTTTTTTTCCCCCTCTGGGATAGATGGCAGGTAGGGCTCTTCCCAAGCTCCAAGATTCTGTGGCTTCCCTCAACTCTAAATGTTATATTTAAAAAGAGGGAAGTCAATGGGTGAAAAGTACAGTTGTTTACTACAACAAAAAGCTTTTCAAAAAATGTCTCAACATTTTCTTTCGCTTTCTTTCTTGATATATTCCCATGATGATTTTTTCCCATCAGTAAAAAAAAGGTTGTATGGGTAATTACAATTTTTGTGTTAAATATTAATGGATTACATAGAGGTAATTTAATGTGCTATATTAGGAAAATGATTTCATCATCATTTAGTATTTCCTGTAAAATCCATTTGAAGGTGAAATGTTTGTAACGTTTCTTTGCCATTTTCAAGTTTTCCTACACTCAGGATGAATATTTATCAAAACTAAATAGCATTGATGAGTTTTGGTCTCCACTAAATTGTGAGCTCCCTGAAAGCAGTCCACACATGCATCTTGGCATCTCCCTAGTATCTGTGAAATGGGTTTAGCAGTGAGTGAAGTCACAAACATAATTTGTTTTCTGAGCTTTTGTTAAGTGTTAAAGTGAAAGTCACTCAGTCGTGTCTGACTCTTTGCGATCCCATGGACTATACAATCCATGGCATTCTCCAGGCCAGAATACTGCAGTGGGTAGCCTTTCCTTTCTCCAGGGGATCTTCCCAACCCAGGGATCGAACCCAGGTCTCCTACATTATAGGCAGATTCTTTAACCAGCTGAGCTACAAGGGAAGCCCATTAAGTGTTAAGCACTGTAGTAAATGCCTTTTATTTTATTTTATTTTATGCTATAATTATTACTATTATTTGGGCCCATTACCTGGCTTGCGGGATCTTAGTTCCCTGACCAAGGATTGAACACAGGCCACCACAGTGAAAGTGCTGAGTCCTAATCACTGGAATTCCCCTAAATGCCTTTTATTCATTTTTTTTTTTTTTTTTTTAAATTTCTATCATCGCTTTTTTAAAAACTTTATTTATTGATTTATTTTTAACTGTGCTGGGTCCTCGTTGCTGCACACAGACTTTCTCTAGTTGCGATGCGCAAGCCTCTTGTGGTGGTGGCTTCTCTTTTTACGGAGCTTGGGCTCTAGAGCACTGGCTCAGTGGTTGTGATGTATGGACTCAGTTGCCCCACACCTTAGTTCCCAGGCCAGGGATTGCACTGTGTCTCCTGCATTGGCAGGTGGATTCTTGATCATTGGACCACCAGGGAGTTCCCCCCTAAATGCCTTTTAAATGCTAGTCTACTTCAATTATCAAAACAACCTTAAAAGTTTACAGATGAGAAAACTGAACTTCAGAGAGGCTTAACAACTTGCCTCAAGTCACACAGCCAGTAAGTGTCACCGCCAGGACCTAACTTGGGTCTGGGTGACTGATACATTTTTGCTTCTAAATAGTAAATTTTACTGCTACTTGGAAATAAAGATGACAAGAAGCTTTCTATAGTGGCTGGAAGGCAGAAAAACCACTAAAGATGTTATTTGTGGTGCTAGTATAAGCTTCATTATCATGATACCAAGTAATATGAAAATATTCCTAGCTTTCAACATCTTAAAAGGCAGTAGGGAGTACTAGGTAGTTACTAAATGGCTGTAATGCAAGATCCAGTAAGGCAAGGATCATAAGGCAAGCACAAATATATGTATGAGGAGGTGGCCTGCTGAACAATGGACAGAGTTTCAATGCTTAGGAGATGAAAGGATGTCACTCCAGGTGGAGAGAATACATGAACAAAGGCAATGAGGTTGGAGCAAACACGGTGTGTTCAGATATCAACAAGGAATTTAATGGCCGGAGTATGGGAGGTGTAGGGAAGCAAGAAAAGAAAAGACTGGAAAGGTAGGTTGCAGTCTAGAGATGAATCTACTTAATTGTGCTATCATCCAGTACATATTTCTAGAACTTGTTGACAAGAGAGCTCATCAAATGCCATGATGAAATCTAAAAGCATGTCTACCAAGAGTTCCCTGATCTAGCAATTTTCAAACCTGCCAAAAGAAAATGAAGCCGATATGGCTCACCAGCCCCATCCTGCCCTACTCCAACATATTTGAGTCAGTGTAAAACTGACTCACATTTACACTCACATTAGAGTCAGTGTAAAACTTTTAAAATTAAAGTCCAATTTCATCGCATTGTTCTTAACTCACAGGATGAGTTTCTCATTTCCTAAATTTACATGCTCACCTCTTCAGCCACCTGTCTTATCAGACTCCATCTCTAAGAGGTTCTGGCCACACCAAACTTCTCTCTGGTTCTGAGATGTGCTTTCTCCTGGACAGCAAGCTCTTCCTCCTCACCTCTCCCTGGCTGAGCTGTGTCTCCGGTCCCAACCTACTGACCTTCCTCTGCGATGTCGTTCACGTGGTCTCCTTCAGAGACCCCCACCCTGTAGAGCTCACTTGTTGCATGCCTCTATTTGTGTGCTTGCCACAGTAGTTCGTCATGTTAGTTTAAATTTCAGAGCATTTTCCTTATTTATTGTTACATTCCCAGTTCCTAGAGAAAAATACACAAACAGTAGATATTCACTGAGGAAATGAATGGAAGGATGAAGCAATGGCATTCTCCTTGTGGACAGATGAAGCTTGCAAGTCACAGAACTTTCCTATCATTATTCTTAGATGGTGAGATTTTCAGCTTCTGTATGGGGAGTTCAAATCTCTCTACTCTAGTCAGTCTCTGAGATAGTTGTCAAAATAACTTCTCTGTATCCATCCAGGCAGCCATAATATGCTCCAACAATTACATGACTTGTTTTCTTCTTTTTACTTCAAATGTTCTCAAACCTGCTTTCCCCTCAGCCTGTGGATTTATAAAGAACTCTTTTTGTAAGGTATACTTTTCTACATCTTAACTGCAAGCTTGTTTCCCATCCCATTATGTTTTAAGATTATATTCCCTATTCTGTTTTTCTCCCAAGAATTACCAGAAATCACCCAAAACATTTCTTTGAAATTATAGTTCTAAGTCCTTTTATAGGAATTAGTTTCAATCTCTTTTCAGAGTTCCATCTAAGCCAATATCTAGTTATCTTCAGACTTCAGTGCAAAATCACAAGGGGGAAGGGGCTACACAGTTCATTCTAACCAACCTGCATGCTGTATACTCAATCATTTTATATATTATTTATCTGCTCTGATCAAAAAATTAGGTGACACAACTAATTTCATAATTCAACTTGATTCTCACTTAAGAGTGACAATTCAGTTCATTAGGAATTGAATTTAGTATAATCTCTTTACAAAGATCTTTTCCTCATTAGTTGAAATTTTATCCTCATTAGATTTTATCCTCTAATATTGTTTCTCCCTGCCATCCAAGAAGTTCAGATGAGTTTTGTTTTGTTTTTATTGAAGTATAGTTGGTTTAGAATATTATTTCAGAGGTACAACTCAATGATTCAAAATGTTTATAGATTATACTCCATTTAAAGTTATAAAATTTTGGATATATCACTTATGCTGTACAATATATCCTTGTTCAGTTCAGTTTAGTTGCTCAGTCGTGTCCGACTCTTTGCGACCCCATGAATCGCAGCACGCCAGGCCTCCCTGTCCATCACCAACTCCCGGAGTCTACCCAAACTCATGTCCATTGAGTTATTGATGTCATCCAACCATCTCATCTTCTGTCCTTATCTCATCTTATAACATCTTATATCCTTGTAGCTAATTTATTTCGTACAGAACGGCTTGTACCTCTTTATCCCCTTTCTCTATTTTGCCCCTTCCTGCTTCTTTCTCTTCACTGATAACCACTACTTCATTCTCTGTATCTGCAGGTTTGTTTCTTTATTGTTGTTATATTAAATAGTTTGTTTTATTTTTTAGATTCCACATATAAATGATAGCATATAGTATTTCTCTTTCTCTATCTGACATGTTTCCCAAAGCATCATACCCTCCAGGTCCATCTACGATGCTACAAATGGCAAAATGTCTTTTCCTTTCTATGGGTGAGTAGTATTTAATTCATATTCTTTATCTGTTCTTCTGTTGATGGACACTTAGCTTGCTTCCATATCTTGGTTACTGTAAATAATGCTGCTATCAACGTCGGGATGCATGTATTTTTTCAAGTTAGTGTTTTTTGCTTCCTCTGGACATATACCCAGGAGTAGAATTGCCAAATTATATGGTAGTTCAATTTTTAGTTTTTTGAGGCCTTTTATACTGCTTTCTACAGTGGCCAAACCAATTTATACTTCCACCAACAGTGTACAAAGATTCCCCTTTCTTCATATACTTGCCAATCTTTGTTATTTGTGGTATTTTTGATGTTAGCCATTCTGTCGTGTATGAGAGGATACCTCACTGTGATTTTGATTTGCATTTCCCTGGAGATTAGTGATGCTGAATATCTTTTCATGTGCCAGTTGGCCACCTGTATGTCTTCTTTGGAAAAATTAGCTATTCAGGTCTTTGGCCCATTTTTTAATCAGGTTGCTTTTTTGATAAATTTTAAGAGCTGTTTATGTGTTTTGGATATTAACCCCTTGTAAGTCATATCATTTGTATATATTTTCTCCCATTCCTATAGGTTATATTTCCATTTTGTCAATGGTTTCCTTTGCTATGTGAAAGCTTTTAAGTTTAATTAGGTCCCATCTGTTTGGTTTTGCTTTTGTTTTCTTTGCCTTATGAGATAGATCTAAAAAATGTTGCTATGATTTATATCACAGGGCATTCTGCTTATGTTTTCTTCTAGGAGTCTTATGATTTCCAGTCTTACATTTAGGCCTTTAAGCCATTTTGGGTTTATTTTTGTATGTGGTATAAGAAAATGTTCTAATTTCATTTTTTTAACATATAGCTCTCCAGTTTTCTCAGCACCACTTATTAAAGAGACATTGTATATTCTTGCCTTCTTTGCCATAGATTAATTGACCATAAATGTGTGGCTTTATTTCTGGGTTCCCTATTTGTTCTACTGATTTATGTGCTTGTTTTGTGCCAGTATGATACTGATTTTATTACTGTAGCTTTGTAATAGAGTCTGAAATCATGGAGCATGATTCTTCCAGCTCTGTTCTTCTTTCTCAAGATTGTTTGGCTATTCAGGGTCTTCTGCATTTGTGTATAAATTTAAAAAAATTTTTTTCTAGTTCTGTGAAAACTCCCATTGGTATTTTGATAGGACTTTCATCTGGAGATTGCCTGGAGTAGTATAGTCATTTTAACAATATAATTCTTCCAATTCATGAACATAATATGCTTTTCTGTTTGTGTCATATTCAGTTTCTTTCATCAGTGTGTTATAGTTTCCTGAGTACTGGTTTTTTGCCTGCTTAGGTAAGTTTATTCCTGGTTATTTTATTTTTTTTGATGCAATTACAAATAGAATTGTTTTCTTAATTTCTCTTTCTGGTAGTTTGTTGTTAACATATAGAAATGCAACAGATTTCTGTATATTAACTTAGTACTCTTCAGCCTTAACAAATCTGCTGTTAAACTCTAGTAGATTTTTTGTGATGTCTTTAGTATTTTCTATTGAGAATATCATATACTTCTTCCTTTCTAATTTGGATTTCTTTTACTTCTTTTTTTCTTTTGTCTGATTCCTGTGCTAGAACTTCCAACACTCTGTTGAATAAAAGTGGCAAGAATGGGCATCCTTGTCTTCTTTCTGATGTTAGAGGAAATGCTTTCAGCTTTTCATCATTGAATGTGATGTTAGCTGTGGGTTTGTCATATATGGCCTTTATTATGTTGAAGAGGTGGCTTCCCTGGTGGCTCAGATGGTAAAATCACCCGTTTGCAATGCAGAAGACCCAGGTTCGATCCTTGGATTGGGAAGATCCCCTGGAGAAGGAAATGGCAACCCACTCCAGTACTCTTGCCTGGAAAATCCTATGGATGGAGAAACCTCGTAGGCTACAGTCCATGGGGTCACAAAGAGTTGGACATGACTGAGTGACTTCACTTTCATGCAAACCTTATGTCCACTTTCTGGAGAGCTTTTTATATCATTAAAGATCTTTAATATGTGATAAAGAGCTTATCACATAAATGATATGTGTCATTTAAAGCTAGTGCTTCCTTATTGGTTTTTCTGCTTGAATGACCTGTCCATTGATGTAAATGGGCTATTAAAGTCTCCTATTGCTATTGTCTTGCTGTGGGTCATATGGGCCCTTCTATTGTGGTGGGCTAACTACAGTGGTGTCTGCTAAGGTGGACTGGCTTCCACTTTGCTTTGTTTTCAGATCCTGCCTTGTGTGGAGGCTGCCAGCCACTGTTGGTGGGGTTGGGTCATGAGGCATCTGGCTGCAGAACCCCAGGGAGCCCTGGAGCTCGTCCTGGCTCATTGGTAGGCAGAGGTGGGGTCCAGAAGATCCTAGATCTGGTACCAGATTACGAGTGAGACAGGCCAGGCCCTGGAGCTAGTGGTAGAACATCGACTGGTGGAACTGGATCCTGGAGTCTCCTAGGTGTCCCACAGTGGTGTTGGATTGCTGGCCGGTTGGGGCAGTTCCTGATATAGTTGGCTGTGAGATTCAGGTTGGCCAAGGCTGTAGCCCAGCTCCCAGCTGGCCTACTGGCAGGTGGGGCAGATGCAGCTGTCGCAGGCTGTGGGGCTGTGCTTATCCTCAGGCTGGGGACAGGTAAGGCTGATACTGGGGCCAGATCAGGCTCGGTACACAGGGCTGAGGCCCAGGATATTCTGAAGCTGGTACCTGCCCACAGATGTGTGGGGCCAGGTCTGCACTCTGGTGGGCAGGGCCATGTCAGGGGTGACTGCAGATTCATGAGATCTTAAGACGGCTCATTGGTAGGGCTATGTCCCTTCCTATTCAGTTGGTTGGCCTGAGGCCTGGTGCCTGCAGGCTGGTAGGCAGGGAGGGGGCTTTGTCCTGAGTCTAATAAGCTAGGCAGAGGATTACAAAATGGTATTTACCAGCACCAGTGCCCACATGGTAGAATAAGTTCCCCAAAATGGGCACCGCCAGGCAGAGCTCCAGTTACTTCCTACCTCTCTAGGAGGCTCTCTAAGGTCAACAGGTAGGTCTGACCCAGGCTCTGTTCAAATGGCTGCTTGTATTCTGGGGTCCCAGAGTGTGTAAGATTTTGTATGTGTCTTTTATGAGCAGCGCCTCTATTTCCTCCAGTCCTCTGGGTCTTCCACAAGTAAGCACCACTGGTCTTCAAAAACAAACATTATGGGGTTTCATCTTCCTGGCACAGGACTCCTAGACTGGAGAGCCCAATACGGGGCTTGAGGAGAACCTCTGCAACTGTAATTATTCTCCCATTTGTGAGTTGCCCACTTGGAGGGTATGAATCCTGACCATACAATAACTCAACATCCAGTTACCTATCTCATTGTGATTTCTTCTCTATAGCTTTAGTTGTAGAAGCTCTTTTCTGGTAAGTTCTGGTCTTTTTCATCAATAGCTGTTCTGTAAATAGTTGTAAACTTGGTGTGCCCACAAAAGGAAGTGTCTTACTACTTTGACATCTTGGGAATTCAACCAATTTCACTTGCTTTAAAACTCATCTTAATGTATGCCTATAACAGGGAAGTATGCTGCTGGCCTCAGGTCCTCTTGTCAGCCAGGAAATGGGTTAGTTGGGGAAGATGCCCCGATCTAAGTACTTTAGTTTTATATGTGACTAAGTATTTATGTAAATTGAAAAGACTGCTTAAATCATATAAATATATACCATCATCCAGACTAAATTTTATATCACTTTAATAATCAAATCTGGTAACATCTGACTACAATCTGAGATTAGGGTTCTGGAAAAATTATGAAAAAAGATTGAAGAATGTAGATGATAAGGTAATTATAGAGAATAGGCCATTTCAGAGGAGTGAAGGTAAGTAGACTTGTTAGCAATGTCTCATGACATGGGCAGTCAGGAGTCTCTAATGCATATATCATCTTCTCCTATGAGGGTCATCAGAAGGCAAAGCAGGACAACAAAGGGAGATTCTCAAAGTCCAACAGTCGAGTTTGGGACACGGGATCCTGTAGCTATAACAGCCTGTGAATTGTGCAGCAACATTCAGAGTGACTCATCAGTCATGCTTCTCTTAGGTCACTTGTTTATTCTTGAGGCCAATTTTACTTGTTCTGAAGAAAGAAAAGATTTCTGAAGATTTCAGATGATGTTCCCACACACGTGCAATGACATGCCAAGCTCAAATTAAAGTCAGTCTGTAGAATGATGGTCTGCCAGGAGACAGGCAAACTTCCTGGTGCTTTTTAAAGCACCAGGGCAGAGAAGAATGTGAATCTAAGTGGAGTGATTGAAAATAGTTGTATTCTTGGCCATTAGCAGCTGTGGCTGCAAATCAAGGACCAATCTCATCTAGGCAGTGTAGACAGGCCTCTCTGACACACATCATTTTCCTTGGGCTGCATGTACACAGGCCTGATTGGTGATAGGATGATATGCATTGTTTTCAAATACAAAACCAAATTATGTATAGGAATTTGACAGTGGATATTCATAAAATGACTGGACAAAAACCATATACCAAGCTATTCATTCTTTAATGTCATTCATAGAATATATTTTACATATAAGAATGATTTAAATTTTCAGAACTGATGTTTCAGGCATTATACTGTCACTCTAATACAACACAATTACTGTGGTCCATGCTTTATGATCACTTTTTTCCTAATTGATCTCTATTGGATAGAGTCTAAAAAGAAACTCAACTTATAAAATCTATTGCCCTATGCTTAGATTCCACTGTGTTTGAATTAAGGAATCCTTGAAAATGTAAATTTTCAAGAATGCATTTTAATCCTGAAGCAACTTTGAAATTTGATGGTTCCATACTGTGGAAAACCACTGTGTAACGTGTTCTTGCCAACTGTTACTTAAACTATTTTCCGAGGAAAAGTAGGATATGGAAGGCTAATATTAAGCTTTCAAATAATTTTACTGAGGATCTGATTACTATCAGAGCTTCCAGAGAGTTATCTGAAGTAGGGATAGCCAGACCTGAAAGTGTGAAAGAGACACTCTTGGGTTAAGAAATAGTAGAGCTGGCTCCCTGAGGGCAGAGGTCAAACCTCTTTTGTTCATCAGTACACACTCAACTCCCAGGGGGCTGGGCTTTAGCACAAAGCAGAGACTTGGTGTATATTTGTTAAATGGGTGTGTGAGCTAACTGGCCATTGAGAAGTCAACAAGTGGCCAGAGAAATCAGATCAGTAAGTGTCTGGGGCAAGTATGGTGGAAATGCACAGACATTAGAGGCAGGATGACCTCTCTGAGTTTCAGTTCCTTTATCTCTAAACCAAGGATTGATATGTGATCAAGCACAATAGACACATAAAAATGTCTAGAATAATGCTTGACTCATCCGTCTAACTCTTTGTGACCCCATGGACTGTAGCCCACCAGGCTCCTCTGTCCATGGAATTCTCTAGGCAAGAATACTGGAGTGGATAGCCATTCCTATCTCCTGGGGTTCTTCCGGACCCAGGGATTGAACCCATGTCTCTCACATTGCAGACAGATTCTTTACCATCTGAGCCACCTGGGAAACCTCGTAACTGGTTATTAAAAGCTAATAATCTCCATGTGTCTCCCTCCCCCAAATCTTACCTTACATTTTGTATATTCTTCTTATGTCCTGTTTTGGAAAATACATTGAGTGGGACATCAAACTTAGATAATGGTCCCAACCTAATCACTTAACCTCTGGGCTTTAGCTTTCTCAGTAAAATGAGGGGATTGGATTCATTCTCTTAGTCCCTTCTATCTCCAGATTTTAGTTTTTAAGTCTCTGGGTATTCATTGGAAGGACTGATGTTGAAGCTGAAACTCCAATACTTTGGCCACCTCATGCAAAGAGTTGACTCATTGGAAAAGACCCTGATGCTGGGAAAGATTGGGGGCAGGAGGAGAAGGGGACAACAGAGGATGAGATGGCTGGATGGCATCACAGACCTGATGGACATGGGTTTAGGTGGACTCCGGGAGTTGGTGATGGACAGGGAAGCCTGGCATGCTGCAAGTCATGGGGTCACAAAGAGTCAGACACGACTGAGCAACTGAACTGAACTGAATTTTCATTTATTTCTCATAAGTTAAACACTTTATCTAATTTAATAAACACTGTGCACAGGCTTGCTGTTGTTGTTCAGTCACTAAGTCGTGTTCAACTCATTGCAATCACATAGACTGCAGCACACCAGTCTCCCGAGTCCTTCGCTATCTTCTGAAGCTTGCTAAAATTCATGTCCACTGAGTCAGTGATGCTATCTAATCATCTCATCCTCGGTTGCCCCCTTCGAGAGACCATACTAACATATATATTGTTATCTCCCCACCTCATTTTAGGTATCTTTTCTTTAATTCTGTGAATTTTCCTTACATGTTTTAGATATCAACTACATACAGGGTAAATTTTGTTAGAATAATTAAGATTTGGATTCTGTTTTCTCAAATGTTTTAGCCAACTGAGAGTTGGCTAAAGTGAGGCAGATAATCTATGAGATAATGAATCCCTTGATGTTTCAGAAATTAATTCTTCCAAGGTTTTATTTTCACCTTAAGGTTGTTATTAAATATTGTATTATAACATTGTGAATATGGTGGGAGGAGAGGAGTCAATAAGTTTTGGTTAATAAAGTGTGTCTTCCAATAGAACTCTGAGGAGCTGAATGCTTACCGTGGTGAGATTTATAACTGCATGGTTGTTAATGTCGTTGTTTAGTCATTAAGTCATGTCTGACTCTTTTGTGACCCCCGTGGACTGTAGCCCACCAGTTTCCTCTGTCCGTGGAATTTTCCAGGCAAGCATACTGGAGTGGGTTGCCATTTCCTTCTCCAGAGGGTCTTCTTGACTCAGGAATTGAACTCTCCTCTTCTACTTGGTAGGCAGATTCTTTACCACTGAGCCACCTGGAAAGCCCCATAACTGCATGGTAAAACAGCAAAGAAATTCAGATTATCTATTTTATGACCTAGATATTTTTTTTTCTTTTAAGGCTACATATGCACATTACAACCATCTTGAATTTCTTCAACAGTGGCAGTCTTTTTGAAAAGGCAGTTCTTAAGTGTAGGAAACATTTAAAATTCTTCAGTCTCATCATGATTCTGTTACTGGAATTTGTGTTCAGAAAGGATTGTTAGTCCTCCCTCATTAGAAATGCAATGAGAAAAATAATGCTTCTATTATTAATTCATGGTCAGTAAAAGAATAATTAAATTCTCTTTATGTATTCCTTCTACCTAGTAATGTTTTATTTCTAAGATTAACCGTGTGACATTGTATGAAGAAGATTGCTGCACACAATGATTTTTAAGAAACTAAATGACTAAAAAAGACTGAGGTTAGTGTTGGTAGAATCCATTTTTTTTCTCTCTCTCTCTCTTCGACAACCTGCAAAAAGAAATGCTATCCAAGACAAATATCTCGATGTTTTTTAATATAATAGCTCCTTTTTAACCTAGGAACTGAGTTTATGGATAAAAAGAGTATAGTTGATATAAAACAGAGTGACAAATTATTTGTATATAGTCCATTGAACACAATCCAAGTGATTTTGGTTAGAAAACTCCTTTTCCAATATAGGTTAAAAGTACAATTACTTGATTGAAAGCTTTTCCCTACTTAACACCTGTTTCAAAGCTTATATAGTTTAATTCCTTCACCAGATATTACTTAGTGTCCAGACGATGCACCTTTTAAGTGTGGTCCTCTAATTAGGACTTCTGAAGACAACATATTTTAGCAATTCCCATCTAGAAATCAGTGTTGGTAAAAGCCAACAGAGTCATCGTGCAAGTTTTATTTCCTGGATTTTCTTTTGCATTTTGAAAATTTTAAAGTTAAAATAGTTCTTAATTGCTCCCTGGAATGAATCTTTAAAATATGATCAAACACAGAGATCCATGTTACATGGTACTGTGGGAGATTCAAAATGACAGGGCCTCATACACTTTTCCAGTAGTCATGTGTGGATGTGAGAGAAGGATGAACACTGCAGAAATGACGCTTTTGTGTTAGTGTTGGAGAAGACTCTTGAGAGTCCCTTGGACTGCAAGGAGATAAAACCAATCAATCCTAAAGGAAATCAATCTTGAATCTTCATTAGAAAAACTGATACTGTGCAGCACTGTTTATAATAGCCAGGACATGGAAGCAACCTAGATGTCCATCAGCAGACAAATAGATAAGAAAGCTGTGGTACATATATACAATGGAATATTACTCAGCCATTAAAAAGGATACATTTGAATCAGTTCTACTGAGGTGGATGAAACTGGAGCCTATTATACAGAGTGAAGTAAGCCAGAAAGAAAAACACCAATACAGTATACTACTGCATATATATGGAATTTAGAAAGATGGTAATGATAACCCTATATGCAAGACAGCAAAAGGGACACAGATGTATAGAATAATCTTTTGGACTCTGTGGGAGAGGGCGAGGGTGGGATGATTTAAGAGAATGACGTTGAAACATGTATATTATCATATGTGAAATTAATCTCCAGTCCAGGTTCAATGCATGAGACAGGGTGCTCGGGGCTGGTGTACTGGGATGATCCAGAGGAATAGGATGGGGAGGGAGGTGGGAGGGGGTTTTAGAATGGGGAGCACATGTACACCCATGGTGGATTCATGTCAATGTATGGCAAAACCACTACAATATTGTAAAGTAATGAATTTAAATAAATTAAAATAAACAAATTTATATTAAAAAAAAGAAAGACTGATACTGAAGCTGAAGCTCCAATACTTTGGCCACCTGATGCAAAGAGTTGATTCATTAGAAAAGACCCTAATACTGAGAAAGATTGAAGGCAGGAGGAGAAGAGGATGACAGAGGATGAAATGGTTGGATGGCATCACTGACTCAATGGACATGAGTTTTTGAGCAAGCTCCAGGAGTTGGGAAGCTTGGCATGCTGCAGTTCATAGGGTCAGACACAACTTAGCAACAGAATAACAACAACATAGACTTATTTTTTAATAACTGTGCCCTGAAATCATCAGTCTGAATCCATGAATTTGCTGGGAAGTTGGGAGGGGAAACGTTGCATGTGTGTAGGATTGTGGTTTTCCATTTGGGGAGTGTTATTTGAAAATAATTATTGAGTTTCAGGTATTTTTGTGGTTTACTGCAGTGTTTCATATCAATATTTCTTTTCTTCAAGATGCATTATTTTAAATAAACTTGCACAAAAATGCTTTCTAGAGGTAGTTTGTAGATGTTTAATTTTCACCTTTTGCATAGTAATGTGTTGTGCTCCTGCCCAGAGTTTGAATTTTTCTAAAATGTTAATAGACTGTTACTTTAAAAAATTATGAAGTGAAAGGAATTCAAAGGCTAGAGAAAGATTATAGTGCTTCTGCTTTAATTTAGATACTAAAAACTTTTTCTTCTGTTACAGGCTTTGCAGAAGTTATCCACGATTTTATTCATCCATTTATTTATTGAGCAGTCACTCAGTTCTTGGAGAAACCAGACCAACATACATGCTCATGTATTGTTGTTCATCATTTCCAAGGAGATGGTGAATGTTATTTTAATTTCAGATTTATATCTCAGTGATTTGGAGTTTGGGAAAGGAGACTTGAGTCATCATACTAAAAAATGTTCTTTATCTTTATTGAGATGAGCTTTGAGGTCAAGAGTGGTAAGGTGAGTCCCAAAAGTAGCATTCAACTTAAGAGTTAACTCTAAATAGAGACATAGTACAGCAAGTTTTAAAATACTATTATCAGGAATCCAGATATGCCCTAAATAATCCCGGCTTCTAATAATCTCTGATGGACATATTTTCTTTTCAAACATGGAGCTTCCCTAACCTCATTTTCCCCCCTTAAAAAAATAAAAGAGAGAGAGAGAGAAAAAAAAAAGAAAACAGAAGTTCTAAAGGTTAAGTAAAGTAGTTTGACCAATGTCAAACAGCTAGTAGATGACAGAGCAAGAAAACAACTCAATTCCTCTGAGCACAGTAAAATTTCATCCATGCGTTAGATTAAGACTTAGAGCTTAGAGACTGTAGCCCAGACTGTAGCCCAGAGAAGAGATTTTCTACAATTTATTTTTTGATAGAGAAGGAAGCCAGGAATGACCATCAAAAAAATTTCCTAGTCAAGTTCTCCCTCTTTCCAATTGTAATACCTAGCCAAGGGGTCTGGCACATCTCAGCGTTTCTTCTTTTAAGGATGACTCATTTTGCTTTGACTGGTAGACAATAATGGTTTCTTTGTTCTACCCAAGCTGTTATACAGACACAGAAAGGGGTACTGGAGTAAGTGGGAAGTCCTTAAGAGAATATTATTTGGTAAGTCACTTGTGATAATTCCATCTTCTAAATGCCAAACTGAAGTAATCCAGATTGATATGATAGTTTCTGATAAGAGAAATCTATGTAAACAATCTCCCCAAAGTATAACAATTAAATCAATTTAGTTAACTAATTGACTGATGAAAATAATGAAATATCAATAACATTGAAGTTGTCCTGAAAAGTACAGAATGTACAGTCACCAAAGGGGTGAGAGGCGATACTCAGTGGAAATAACATAGAGGATCGCTACTCGCAGTGCAGTCTCTGGACTGGCCGTGTTCCTTGGGATCTTGTTAAAAAGGGAAAATCTCAGGATATAATCCAAGCTTACAGAATCAGCATATGTGTTCCAACATGATCCTCAGGTGCTTTATATGTACATTAAAGTTTGAGAAGCAGTGATTTAGAACACTATGAGAAAGGTTGTTTAAGGGAGTTTCAAGGGTTACCATCAGAGGAGGAGATGGTCCTACACTTTTATTTTTCTAGTTTCTTTTGCCCACAGTTTTTCAGTCTTCAAGATAAGGGCCCCATGGGTAGCTATTCCTGTGCCTCATAACATTGATGAAACATTGAAAGTACTGTGTTCTTCAGAGTAGGGACTCTTGCTCCATTTCTTGATTTTAAATGATTATTTTATTGCAATTCTCTTGACAAGTGAAGCAGAAAACCACACATACTTTTTACTTTTCTCAACATTTCTTGCCATCAAAAATGTCACTGCAGTCAGTTCTTGATTAAAAAGTACTAAAGGAGTGCAAAAATGGCATAAAAAGAGGTTCGTTTTTTTAAAAAAAATAAAATAAAATAAAAAACCTTTTAGTCATGATTTTAACCATTCAGGTCACCCTAATTCCTCTCTTCCTTTATAAGGGTTTATTAATAATTAATACAATTCACAGATTTTATTTTTACTCTTGCCTTTTCTCTCTTCTACTATTTACATATCAAATCCATTTGTTGAAAGATGATGGAATTAATAATGATTAAGGAGGATAAGCTAGAGTATCAGAGATCCCAGGGCCGGGTAACTGAGAAGACTTGTTAAATCACTGCCACTAATATTTATCGAGTTCACTCTGTACAGGTGCTGTGCTGAGGGCTAAGTATTTATTATTGGACTTCACCTGCATCTTTCTGATGCTGCTCAGGACTGATCAAATACTGACGCTAGTTCCAATAGGTGGGCTGTAGGACAGTGCCAAGTTTTCTTCCTGTTCTAAAACTTAACTATCTAGAGATTTATTTCTTTAGCATTTGTGTATCCTTCTTCGTTTTGAAAACCATATATATTTGATGTACTTATTTTCTAACAGAAAAAGGTGCAGATTAATAGCTAATCACATCACGTCATCTAGTCGCTCACTTGCGTCCAGCTCTTTGAGACCCCATGGTCTGCCAGGCTCCTCTGTGCATGGGATTTTCCAGGCAAGAATACTGGAGTGGGTTGTCAGTTCCTTCTCCAGGAGATCTTACTGACCCAGAAATTGCACCAGGTCTCTCACATTGCAGGCAGATTCTCTAGCATCTGAGCCACCAGGGAAGTCCAATAGCTAATCAAATCCTAGAATTTAAAATGTGACAGAAAAACTTACTGTGCTATAAATATGTTATTAATTAACTGTCTTATTACTTTTTATGATATATTCTGGAATAAGATTTGGTTTTTGGAAAGTGTAAAATCTGTAATTAACATTGAATATTTTGATTGCTAATAAATCTGAAATAAAATTCCTCTTCTGGAAATTAAAGTTAATGTTTTGTTCCTTGAAAATACAATCAGAAATGTTTAATTGATCACATCATTTTTAAAAAAAGGTAAAAATCTGTGAAACATGAGAGCTTTTAGCACCCAAATTGAGAGTATTTGAAAACATTTTAAGTAACAACATTAAGGTATTATCTGTAAACCAGATTTATTGTTATTTAGCCATCTTTTGTTTGATTATTATTAACAATATTTCCCTCTTCTTATGAGTTAGATTTACAAATAAATAAAAGCAGCTAATGCATGCTCTAGACAGAATATATTTTAAAGGGCTTCCCTGGTGGCTCAGACAGTAAAGATTCTGCTGCCATGCAGGAGACCTGGGTTCGATCCCTAGGTCAAGAAAATCCCCTGGAAAAGGGAACGGCTACCCACTCTAAACAATTTTTAAATAATTTAGATAGTACCTAGTCTTGGTATACTGAAAATAACTTCCAGTTTGGTATATGTTACATGTAATCCAACAGCTGTGAATCTTAAAGTTTATTATAAAGTTTCAGAGTCACTCTCTCCTTGGCTCTTTACTACCAATAAGCCTGAACTAGATGCCGAAACTGAACCAGTTTGGGAACTGAAATTCCACATCCTGAAAAATCCTACCATCTCAGGAAAACCTAAAAAGATAGGCATCCTATCTCAACTCCTTGTAAAGTAAGTCATGGAAGCCTCCTCCTCTTACTCTTTTCTGTCTTCCGAACAGCTACATTCCAGAATTCAGACCTCACCTTTGCCACCCAGAGTGAGCTTTGAGGGCTGACCTCTAAAGGATTCCAGCTCCTCATAACTTGTTCATACCTGTTCCTCCTCTGCTATCACAACCTACTTCAATCCCACCCATCGGTGTTCCCTGCTCCCACCACCTCATGCTTTTCCTTCAGTCTATGCAATGAGATCAACAAATAACCCAACCAAATAGCACATGCATGCATGCTAAGTTTCTTCAGTTGTGTCTGAGTCTTTGCGACCCCCATGGACTGTAGCCCACCAGGCTTCTCTGTCCATGGGATTCTCCAGGCAAGAATACTGGGGTGGGTTGACATTTCCATCTCCAGGGGATATTCCTGACACAGGGATAGAACCCGTGTCTCTTATGTCTCCTGCATTGGTAGGAGTGTTCTTTACCATTCACGTCACCTGAGACAGCTGTGAGCTATCAGATGAAATTTCCTGTCAGAGAAGTAATGAATTGAGGTTAGACTGAGTCCCTCCTACCAAAAAAAAGAAAAGAAAAACCTCTTATTTTTAATGTAATTAATTGCTAGAGACTAAGTGTTTATACTTCCCTCAAAATTCATATGTTGAAATCCTAACCCTTAATGTGATTATATTGGGTTGGCCAAAAAGTTTGTTACAGTTTTCCATGAACTCTTACAAACTTTTTTGGCAAACCTGATGCCAGGAGGTGGGGCTTTACCATGAGAGTGGAGCCCTCATGAAAGGGATTAGTGCTCTTATGAAAAACACCTCAGAGCATGCCTTTTGCCTCCTGCCATGTGAGGACACAATGAGAAGATGGCCGCCTATGAGACAGGAAGTGGGCTCTCACCAGGCACAGAATCTGATGGAACTTTGATCTTAGACTTCTCAGCCTAATTCTAATTCTCAGCTGTGAGAATTAGATTTATGTTTGTTATAAGCCATGGAGTCTATGGTATGCCATTATAGAAGCCTGTGACTAAGATACTAAGTAATAAAATACAGATTTTTTTATGGAGAGGCGATTGCCCCTCACTTTTCAGGAATGCATGCATTTTTTTAAATTAATTAATTTATTTTTTTGTTTACATTATCGTGTTGGTTTTTGCCATACATTGTTATGAATCTGCCATGGGTATACATGTGTTCCCCTTCCAGAACCTACCTCCCACCCTATGTAAAGACACACCACTACTTATTCTTTAGAAACAACAGACATGCAAATCAGGGTTGGTCATTTCCTTGTCAAGCCACTCAGAGTGATGAGTCCTTTCATAGGCTAGGATCATCAGCTTTTTGTTTAGTTGCTGAGTCATGTCTGACTCCTCTGCAACCCGATGGACCGTAGCCCACCAGGATCGTCTATCTATGGGATTCTCCAGGCAAGAATACTGGAGTGGGTTCTCATTTCCTTCTCCAATAGGTGAAGGATCATTGTATAGGATTACAACTGGATCGTTGTGAGCATCATTTATTTGGTCCCCATGTGTTCTAGTCACAACATGAGGTTTGTTATACATATGAACACACTTTGTCCTCATGTTAAGTCAGCAAGTGGGTCTTATGACATTCATGTCGTAGATGAGGAAAACAAAACTCAGAAATTTGAAGTAACTTTCCCAACTTTCCAAGAAAGAGGCAGAGCCAGATGTGAATACAGGTCTGCACAAAACTCTTGAGTGTGTCTATGATCGGGCAAGCTAGGGCAGGGCCATTTATATAACATGTGCCATTTGACCAAATTATCCTGTTAAATAGTCTGGGAAAGCCGATTAAAGCTGCTGATTGATCTGTTGAAAAGCATGATACTTGGGGAGAACAATCAGCCAAATAAACAAGATGTTCCGATGAACAATTGTCCTCACATGTAATGATTACTCTTATTTTGAAAGGCCCATGATGATAACTCTGTAAGAAACCTCTTGGTGGTTTATTTTAAATTAACCTCCTCCTGTTTCCTATTTGGAAAATGATATCCTTATTTATCATTCTGGAGCTGTTTGCAGGCCTCTCCTTCTAATGTTTATTACCAGGAATTGCTTTGTGATGGCTGATTGCCCCAAATCAAGGGTGGCAAGATAACCTTGCCTTCAGTTAAAACCACTTGGGGGATTGACAGAAGTCAGTAGGATAAACTAAAAAGTAAACACCTCGTGTGTAAATAGCGGCACCATAGAGAAGTTCAGTTTGTCTTATTTAAACATAATAAAAATACACTCATTTGTAAAAGCCCTAATTACATTAGTGGGAAGCAACCTAGCAAAAACATTTCTAGAACATGGAACTTCTTTTGTTAGCCTGTGTCCAACACTTTTGCAACCCCATGGACTGTAGCACACCAGGCTCCTCTGTCCACAGGATTTCCCAGGCAAGAATACTGGAGTGGGTTGCCATTTCCTACTCCAGGGGATCTTCCCGATCCAAGAATTGAACCCGTGCCTCCTGTACTGCCAGTGGATTCTTTACCCCTGAGCCACCAGGGAAGCCCAGCAAATATTCTTATGATATCATAAACTGCCAAATGTCTTAATTTGAAATATGTAATCTAGTCCAGCCTGCTTATAGGAAGTGAATACAGAGACATTAAATAGCTTTTAAGCTGGTGTTTAGGCATCAACCAGGGCATTTGACTCCCAGGCAAATGTTTCCTCTAGCAAACACACTGTATCTCTGAAATGGAAAAAGCATCATTTTAGGTAAAACTTGGGATAATATTTCATGACATGACTCTTACATATCATTATCTATCCTACCAGTCCATCCTAAAGGAAATCAGTCCTAAATGTTCATTGGAAGGACTGTTCTTGACACTGAAACTCCAATACTTTGGCCACCTGATGTGAAGACCTGACTCATTTGAAAAGACCCTGATGCTGGGAAAGATTGAGGGCAAGAGGAGAAGGGGACAACAGAGGATGAGCTGTTTGGATGGCATCACCGACTCAATGGACATGAGTTTAGCTAAACTCCGGGAGTTGGTGATGGACAGGGAGGCCTGGAGTGCTGCAGTCCATGGGGTCGCAAAGAGTCGGACGTGACTGAGCTGAACTGATCTATCCAATAAGTGAGTAAGGTCCTTCAGAGTGGAAACTGTGTCTTATACAGTTTTGATTTCCCACAGTGATTACTTCATTTCAGTGGTGCTTTGGATACTGTTGATTTGCAGATTTTACCCAACCCCTCCTATGCCTATTAACAGAGCTAAGATTGGAAAGAATATTAGTCTGTTAATGACTTTTTTCTTTTTTAAGTCCATGGAAAATATACTCCTACATATACTGGAAATCTAATCTATTTTTTTGTCCCATCTGATAGCAAACTAATATTTTATGATTGATCCTTCATTGAAGAGCAGATATTCTCCACTACCCCTTAATATAGAGGGTTAAAAACATTTTAAGTTGACTTAGTTCTTTCATTGCTTGAACATCAACATGATACACACACTGGGATATTCTTCCAAAGTATTTTACATCTGTGACCATAAGATCACATAAATATGATGGTCTCAAATGAAAAGTATTATTTCCCTGCTCTAGAGGACTAAAGAAAGGAACAGAAACCTATACTGTCTACTAATGCTTGTTCTTAAATGGCTTATGGACTTTCAAGTTAGCACGTTTCCACAGCAAATGGAATTGGGGAAGGGACGGCTTGACACCTTAGCTGTTACCACTCTCCTGTCAGCTGTCACTGCAGCATGAAGCGTCCCAGCAAAAGAAAGCCACTCTTTGCTGGAGTCCAGTAGCTGCCAGGCTGGGTGAGGAGGGCAGGGAAAGATTGTGTTACTCGGTGACAGCTGAATCTTTCCAAGAGAATTAGCTACCTAATTCCTCTAATGAAAATGTACCTTTTACATAAAATTGGAAGAGGAATAAAAATGGAAATAGAATTGGTGCTTTTACCAAGACTCAGCAAGCTTCCTGCTTCTGAGGCTAGAGACATTTTTAAAAAGACACAACACTCTATACATTCTTTGATCCAGTGGAAGCTTTAAAATATCTGTGCAGGAGGTTTTAAATGCTCAGCCCTCCTTGTTAACTCCATGTTAAGCATTCATAATCCAAACCATAGAAAATTTAACTGCTATCCAATGGTGCTGCCCAAAATTCATTTCTTATTTTATTTCTTCCTCCTTTTGTCACTTGGTATCTCACTGATCTTCACAGGAATTCTTACAAAATAGGGAACCAGAGTCACCTCTAAACTAGCTGATTTGCCATCATGAAATCTCTCACTGTCTTCTCTGCTTAAGGATTTGAGAGTCAACTAGATGATATTTAAAGACTTTCTTGCCCCAGTGGCCTATAAGATTCAAAGTTTAACAATTAGAATTATCAGTATACATATATTCACTCTGGTACTTAAAATCCCATCTGCCCCCTGCTCATCATCTTTCTCCCTTCAACCTTAGAGATACACCAGTCCCCTCAATATGTCACATGGTATGGGTCTGATGAAGGATCAAGTTATTTTCAATACTTCATGCTGATACCTACAATTAGTGTAATCATCTTGACTCATGAATGCAAACATCATACTGCCCAGCAGAAAGATTGAGCTCATTCATTTAAGCACTGTTCCTTACCAGCAATTAAAATCCAAAATCCTGACTAATCTTCCAGATAGTATATCCTTATCTTTCTGACTCTGAGGGGCATATTCCCTGTTCCATTTCTTGATCTTGCTCTTTCATATTGCTCTATAGTCTAAGTAGTTGTTTCCATACTTTGGCACCATTGGGAATTTGTTTTAAATTATATATCTTTTCCAGATTAAACCATTACCTGAGCTGGGAGTTGTGTTTCATCATTTTGCATCTTCACACTTCAATATATGAAAATTGAAAGGATTACAGGATTGAGTCACTAATGAGGCCTTTTCTTCTTTCTTAAAGATACTCCAGGGGATTATAGGTTCCAATAGTGGGAATGTCCTATGAAAATTACCTGTAGTTCCCATCCTCTGAGGGAACAATTATAGTAGTAAGACACCCCATCATCTTTTTTGCCTTCCCCACAGATTTGAGGATATACTATTCTATTTATTCTGTTAACGTCAAGCTGGGGAATTCTATCAGGTTGTAGGCTAGGAGTATCGACCCAGGAGTGGGGATCCACTCTAATTATTACCTTCTTAGAACAAGAATTGAAGATAATTACTTATCTCATTTTCAATTAAAAGCCTTAGTTCTCTCTAGTCCTATAATACCAAAAGGCCTCGTATGGGGCCAGTCGAATCTAATTGTTAACTGCTTCCCTCCTCTATCCATCTGCATTTATACTAAATGATGAGCTTATCAAAATGGGTAAAAGTTTATTCTCATGTTCCTTTATTATCATGTATGGAAGTGTTGATTTACCTTCACTAAATAATGGAACAGCAAGTTCTTAAGGCTTTTCTTCATTTTGGAAGATTGATATTTGCACAGTTTTTTCCTTTATTTTAATTTTAAATTACCTTTTCTTAATTGCATGGAAAGAGTTATGTTTTCCTCTAGAGCAGAAATACCACCATTTTTTAATTTTAACATCCTCAAGTTCTTGGCGGGGGTGGGTGGGAGAAATCTGTAGAACCTTGGAAATCTGTTCTGGGCTATAGTACATGTTGGCTATACTATGCTGGGAAGTCTGAGAAGATCCATAAAAGCCAGTTATTAGAGATAAATGAGATGAAACTGTTTCTCAGCATTTGAGATCAAGAACCTCAAATCAAAGCAGTCATTTGATTTCCCATAGCTGTCATAGTTTTCTATAACTGTCATAATTTATATTAAAATATAAATTTTAATATCCTATAGTTCATACAAAACACTCAATAGTAAGAGTGACAAAGGAAGTGACAAAGCTGGAATTTGTCAGAATGAAAAAAATAATAAAATATGCTGAAGAAACTTGTTCCAAGCACAGCTGGTTGCCAGTCCAACATTAATTCATCTCCCCAGTTCAAACCACATCAACTTCTTCCTTTCTCAAGTTACCTACTTTTCTCTGTAGTCATATACTTAAAGGAACTCACTCCAATTTCAGGCTTAGGGGTAAGTGTTAATTGGTCTAAAATAAACATGTTAGTCTTAATACTTTTGCCAATGAAGCCATTGAAGCCAATAAAGCATGGCCGTGTGACATATGTCTGGCTAATGAGCCAGACAGCTGTGAGGAAAATTATTTTCCTCCTAAAAGTTGCCCATGAAAAACTGGCCCCATTTTTTGGCTTCTGGTCATTGTTCTATCTGGATATGCCATCCAGATCTGGTGCAGCCATTTTGAACCCTGACAAGAGCCAGTTATAAGAAAATCTAAGGCACAGAAGAATCCAAAGCTGGGCCCTGACTATACTATGCCTCGGGGCTTTTTTGCTACAAAAAGTAATTAATAATATTATTAAGAAAATCAGGATTTTCTGTTATTTGAAGATATAATCATTCTGATAAAAAAAATCATTCTATATTTCTTTTTTTTTTTTTTTTCTGGAGAGTCTGAAAACAAGACTTTAAACAGTGTATTGAGCCCTCCTTTGGGATCTTAGGTCTTGTAGAAAGCTATGAGGAAAAGTAATGAAGTAGGTAGAATTAGGTTATATTTGCATAAGTATAGCAAAACAGATAACCAACCAAAATATTTAGTTTAAAATGTTCTCACAATTCCAAAATAGTGGCTTTAAAACTCAGCAACAAAAATTCCACTTTTTTCCCTTGATGTTCATAACTTCTGGTCAAAGACCCTGAGAATATGGAATGACCATGGGAATAGGGAGTGATGGAATCTTCCAGTCCCCACTGCCCACTGCCATATATGTGTGTATTGTGTTCCAGCATGGAGAATCAGGAAGCCTAGCTATGCACACTACAAGGGTGAGCAGAACTTAGATATTTCATTTTTCCCTTTCGTTATGGTATCACTCATAGAGGGAGACTGTCACTGAGCAAAGTCCCTTCAGACCTCATGTGAAGAAAGGAGATCTGTACCACTTTACCTTAAAGCACAGAGCACAGAGAATTGGTGCAATTCCACATCTAGTTTTGCAAATCTGCTGGCACGCGAAGTCTTAGTAATGGATTTGGATGTGTCCTAGAGTTTATTGTGCCAATATCAATTGAATTAAGACTTCAGACCTTTTCAGGGAACTTCCCATCCTTCATTTCAAATGAATGCACAGACTGCTTTCAGCTACTGAAGTGCTGGCCCTGAAATGAAAAATGAATACCTCTCAGCTAAGGTGGATTGCAAAAACCCACAACATCAGATTTTGATCAGGATCCAAACTAAAAAAAATTTTTTTTAGTGTAAACAATGATTTCCACTCTTTCCAGAATTTGACAGTGGGATGTAGTGAAAGAGCACTGAATTAGGACAAGGGTCTTGGGTAACTAGGCAAACAGTTTTACCTCTATGATTTTCAGGTTTTTAATTTTTTAAAAAATTTACTATTTTTTAATTTTTTGGCCACACAGTACAACACTCAGGATCTTAGTTCCCCAACCAGGGATCAAATCCCCACCCTCTGCAATGGCAGCAGAGTCTTAAACACTGGACTTCCAGAGAAGTAGTTCAGTTTCTTAATTTTTAAAATGATAATAATTGGTTTCGTCAAATAGTTTCTAAAGTGATTGCCATAAAATTCAATATGATAACCCCCCAAATACTATACAAATACAGAGTGACATTATTTTTATTCCATCTCTTATTTGTGAGGAGATTTGAGGACATGTCCAAATTGATTGCATTCCGAAGGGCCAAGATGTCAAGCCTTGGAGTGAAGATAACCAGGCCTCTGTAGGAACCCCCAGGCATATATTTCCCAAGCATCATTATATTCATGACCTTTATTTTTTTTTTACAGCTAAAATGGAGTTAATTTATCAAAAGTCTATTAGGTTCTTATTATATCCTGATCCACTTCTAGGATACAAAGACATATACGAAGCTTACAATCCAGTAGGGGAAAGAACTCAGAAAATATAAATATAAGGCTGTAAGTGGAAAGTTAGGACAGCTATGGGAAATCAGGGACAATGGCTGCTTCAATTTGAGGTTCTTTATCTCAAATGCTGAGAAACAGTATCATCTCATTTCTCTCTAATAACTGGTTTTCATGGATCTTCTCAGATTTCCCAGTATAGTACAGCTAACATGAATTCCCAGAACAGACTTCCAAGGTTCTACAGATTTCTCCCACCCCCTGAGAAGGTTTTTAAAACAGATGCAGGAGGAAGCTCACCAAGTGATTAATTTTCATTTCAACTTTCATTATGTTGATAGCATTTTTGAGGGCAAGGGACACACCAGAGCCCTCTAAATGCCAAAAGGAGAATGAGGTTGCTGGCTAAGGGTGTGCTGTACAGGCCAGGAGGTCATGGATGAGCTCCATCTCCTTCCCCCTGAGAATTCTGCAGATAGCATGTTTTATGGGAGTCTTTAGTTGGAAGTGAAGCTGAGACAAGGAGAAGGTGCCTCATTTGCAAAAAATTCTAATCATAGGAATAGGTGAGAGAAAAGAGGTAATAGAATTAAGAATCCTGATTTATAGCTTGCTGGGTAACCACTTATAGTTTAAAAACAATTACTCTCAATATGTCATTTAATGATTAGTAGACTTCAAATCAGAGCAGAAGTAATAGAGGGTTTCTTTTTACCATCCATTCCTAGAGTCTTCATTAACATATGGCTTTGGAGTTGAAAGTAAATCCACAGATACACATCCCATCTGAGCCACTGATAACGTCATTAGGACAAACCTATGCTATAATCTTGGAGGTTTATCCACCTTCTGGACCTGAGATCAGGAGATGAATATTAGCTCTTAAAAACTGAACTTGAGAAAAAATTAATCAAACATTCTGGAGATCTCATAAAGTTTAACTATCGAATTTATAATGAATGAACTTTTATAGATTATATGACTAGTGATGCTAAACTAACTTCCTGTGGGGCTCAGGCTCTTCCTCCACACACTAGTATCTCTCCCTCTGGGTCTCAGCCCTTATCTTTAGGGCCACAACAGGAGGAGAGGAACCAGGTGCCTTGGAAACTTAGTGATAGCTCTCCCCTGTATGGCATTCAGGTTACTATTGTTGTATAATCAGTTATCCCCAAATTTAGCAGCTTCAAATGATTGCTTTATTTGGCTCACAATTTTGTGAGACAGGAATTTGTCAGCTCTTAGTGGAGCAGTTCTTGCTGGGGGTTTCTCATGAAATCAGAGTCAGATGTTGGTGATGACTGTAGGCACTTGAAGCCTCAATGGGATTTCCTGTCCAAGATGGTGCACTCGTATGGCTGGCAGTGGAAACAGACTGCTGTCTGCAGCTCAGGTGGGCTGTTAGCAGAGAATGCCTACCTGGAGCTCTCTAGCACTGCAGTCTTAGGATCACTGCATTCTTACATAGCATCTCAAGGCTGTAAAAAGTGAGTGTTCCATCTAAAAAAAAAATAAAACCCATGTGGCCTTTTGTGACCTATCCCCCCAAATCATGCATTGCTTCTGCCATAATCTATTGGTTACAGAGAAGGAGAAAGCTCACTCAGATTCAAGGGAGGGGACTTAGACCCCACCTCTTGAGGAGTGAGTAGCAAGGCTCAAGAAGAATATATGGGAAAGAAAAGACTGATGTGGCCACCTTTGGAAAATACAACGGAGAAACACTGCTCTGTGTGAATTTCAAGACTGCTATTTCTGCTGTTGAATGTTCTATGATATTTCCAATGTTGCTTTAGCTCATTTTAAAGATTTTTCTAGCTCTTCTGATGTTTCTTTTTCCTCCTTTTTTAGGTTATGTCTAAAAGAATCACTTAGCGGAATCCAGTTTGCTGGTTTCAGATATGGGTTAGTCTCCATGTGGAGCTGTATTATTAACTTGTAGCAGATACACAGGTTGCTAGAAATATTTGCTCCCTTCACTTCCCCACTCTCCAACAGGTGGCCTGCTTGTCTCCAGTTGTGACTTACCTCACTTGCCTCAGATCAGGTCTGAGAAGGAATTCTGAAGGCTCCTTACATTGCAGAGCTCCTGACTCACCAACATGCTCCTTACTGACTTTGGTTCCACTTGTCTGTCACTCGAAGCCTCTGTCTAGATGCAGAAATGCTATACTCCAGACAGACCCATGATTTAGTCTCTAGAGTCCTCACTCATTTTTTTGAACCTAAACTTCCAGGCTTATGCACCAGTGGGCCTCCTTGCACATCTAGGACCCACCAGCTTCTCCCTCCCTTAATAACATCTTCTATCTTGACCTCTGGTCTCTGTCCCTATCTTGTGAAACTCTAGTCCTAGATGAATCATTTTAGAAATGGAAATAGGAAGCCTGTCTGTTGATAGTTCTTTCAGCAGACATTTTGAGAATGAATGCTATCTTAATTTGATTGCTTTGTGATAGCAAAGTATTTTGGATTCTCATGGTTCTCAAGACAGTATGACATGCCAGTTAAGAGCTTAGTATTACAAATTAGACAGTCTAAGAATTGAAGAATGGGCTGTTACTCCCTGGGTCTCAGTTTTATTGTCTTTAAAATGCATACAGCTTTAGAATCTACAAATTAGAATTGTTATAAAAAATAAATGAGATAATCAAGCTCTATCACTTGGTCTAGTAACTGTACTTAGTGAATATTCAAATACGTCTGCTGCTATGATCATCAGCATCAAGTAGGAGTTTTACTTTTTAGTTTTGTATATCCAGAACCTGCAACAATACCTCTCATATAGTAAGTAAACCCTTAACATTAAATTAATAAATCTATGTCTGTTGAATCTCTACAAAGGATAAATTGACAGAAAAATCATAAATTTTTCTAAGAAAAGAAGTTACTCTGGTGATACATCTAGGTATAAAACATGTTATTAAATGTTATTTCCCCAAGATTGGTTTCATTGAGGTGAGCGGGAACATGCGCTACATGGCTGATGAGGTTCAAAGGAAGAAGGTAGATTCAACAATAGTGGAAGGAAGTCCAGCCAGAGTCCAGGAGTTCCTGAAATCCATATACAGGTGGAGGGCACCTGGTCAACTATAGAACATCACCGAAGTTCAATAATACTACAGGGCATGGCAAGAAGAAGTAACAGTTGGGAGTGGGCATCCAGGAAGTCCGTCCAGGACCTAAATGCAATCAAGGACCAGACTCTGGAAAATCCCTGAGGAGCCAGATAAGGCCTCAGTTCAACAGATTCCATGTTAGTCTAAATATTTAGATTTAAGATTAGATGGCTTGGGCCCAGAACTGCAAGGGCAGCTTGGAATTGGGACTGAAGAATAAGGCTGATAAGTAAATGCTACATCAGTACTGGGCTAGTAGAAAGGTAGAGATGCTAAGGCCTCAGAATATTGGACTTGAGTTCAATAAATGTCCCCAGATCCAAATCAAGATTGATTTTATATCCTGGTGCAGAACTGGGTCTGCAGAGAGAGCCACATGACCCCAGATGCGAGGAAGGAAAAAGTTGTGTTTTGGGATGAGATTTTTCTTTCACTCCACATCTGCTGATAATCTCTGTACAAATATCATTTCAAACATTCTCTAAATTGGAGAATGAATGAAGGTAAAAGTTAGGAATCACTTACTTTCATTGGTTTGTGGTGGTCCATTCTGTATATTCTCACAGTGATTATATGGAGTATAATAGAAATCACTTTTTAAAACTCTCATTAAACAAACTAAGGTCATTTATTGATAAAATTATTGTAGTAAGTACTTGATAATTGCCTCTTCAACCCTAGGTATTCCCTTTTCGTCCTTGAGTATGAAAAGAAAATTGAGTACCTGCCATCATAGAACTTACAATTCTCCACAAAGTTTTAAGTCCTTGAGGATAAGAACTGTGATTATTTTATTCCCTTTCCAATCTGCAATATACCCACAATTTATGTATACACAATTCATGGGAGAAAACTTGAATCAAAACAATAATGTTTAAATAGAATCTGGTTCACCTCTTGCCTACATAATTGTAGAAACTCCAGTCTCTTTCAGATGCCTCTTATTTGTTAAGGAAGTTCCTATTTTATGTGCGTTCCTAAATGAAACTCTCCTGCCTGCCATGAAGCATCTGCTATCCTCCCCTCCATCTTGGGATGTGAACTTAATGTTACCCAGGATCCCACACTGCTCTCCTGATGCTGAAGACAGACATGGCTTCCTGCCCAGGTCTTTGAGGACCTCTCCTGATTCCCCTCTGATATGTTTGCACTTCCCTTACCTCTTTTCTTCTGAAGGCCAACTTAGTCTCAGCTATCTCTTCTAGCAGGACAAACATCCTCCACTCCACTTAGGTTACACACCACAAACACAGTATTCTATTTCTGAGTATCCATGACCAGCTTTTATTCTCAACAGCTCATATAGACGTTTCTGGTCCTGGAATTTTATTACTGTTTTCTTCTTTTCCCTTGAACACATTAGCAATGACTTCCCTTGCTAAGTCATGGAGGTCCAGTTTGTAGGGCAACCTGATCACCATTCCCCAGGCTACTTAAAAGTTTTCTTTCTTGTCTGCTGCTGCTAAGTCGCTTCCGTTGTGTCCAACTCTGTGCGACCACACGGACGGCATCCCATCCCACTGGAGTGGGTTGCCATTTCCTTCTTGTCTGAGGACAGCCAATTATAAAATCGGTTTTGTGTACCTTGAATCTCTGTCTTCTTACAATGAATTCCTCTGCTTGTTGGTCTTTAGCTGCTCACAAAGACAGCACCTGGAAGGTCCTTATTGCAGAGTCTACAGACATCAGCAAAAGATCTGAATTAGGAAGATGAGCAGCTAAAAGTCTTAAACTTTGTTCCTTCTGCAGCTGCATTTACTGTAAAGTGTGATTTGACAACATTTTGCTCAGTGTCTCTTCTGAGCACCTTCACGTGAGTCTGTTTCAATTACGGCTTGTATTTATGATTTTGGAAATCGATTTAGGAGTAGGCCAATAGTTCAGGTAATTTCAGTATGACCTGGCAGCAATCTTAATTCAGTGATTTCATTTGTATCTTGTGCAAACTCTTCACAGACTCTTCACATCAAACTCATGAAATAGTTGCTATTATTGTAGGATAAAATCATACTAGATAATATGGTTGTTGTTTGGTCACTAAGTCATGTCTGACTCTTTTGCAACCCCATGGACAGGAGCTTGTCAGGCTCTTCTGTCCATGGGATTTTCCAGGCAAGAATACTGGAATGGGTTGCCATTTCCTCCTCCAGGGCAACTTCCCAACTCAAGGATTGAATCCATGTCTCCTACATTGCAGACAGATTCTTTATTGCTGAGTCAACAAGAAAGCCTGTAAATAATATAGTTGGATTGTAAAAGAATCATGCTTATTACTTTTAAAATAAGGCATAGACAGAATTCAGTCTTCATAAAATTTTCTATGTGATTTTGTAAATCATAAATTATATAGGTAAGACATGCTTTCACTAGAAAAAAAGTATCTATCTGTTTAGCAAACTGGCCCCTTTCATGAGTAATCTCCTTCATGTATGACTCAGGCCCCATGGGTTATTTTGACTTCTATTCAGATCCACACTCTTCACTTTTACCCCACATTTGAATTTCAGTTCAGGAGATAGATGTCAGAGCAAAGAGCTCTGAGAGTAGCTGAGGACACCAGAGTCTATTAAGGCAGACTGAACTCTTACTTATTTTGAAAAGAGCAAAACAATAACTCACTAAATCTGGCCCAGAACCACCCATCTTATCTCATTTTCCCACCCAAAACTGGACCAATGAGCCTGCTGTGAAGGAAGGTAAAATATACATGGAAATAGCGTAACGCTCTTCCAGGGGATGTCTTCCTTTCTTTCTTTGCCATGGCACTTCTGCAACAAGCCCTAACCTTTTCTTTTCTTTTTGTACAACTACTTGCATCATTTTCTTCTTGATAGTAAAAAGAGAACCACTTGGTTAGTCATCAACTTGTTCTTATCTGCTTGACTGCATGCCTTGCTAGCTGTTCTAAGATATTTGGCCAGGAATTCAGTTTTGATTAACGAATTCTGCTCTATGGTTGAAGGAAAAATTAACTAATGTGGTAAGAATTATCAGCACAACATGTTTGGGGTTTTTTAGAGGGAGAGGGGAGTCAGAATAATTATTAATAATCATAAATTTTTTCATTAAAATTCTAGTTCATTAAGTAATCAGCATGGGGGTGTCTGATTGGCTGATTAGATGCAGAGGCGAATCATTTGTTGCTTTTTTAGGGAAATTTCCATCAAAGTGGTTCCACCTAGAGAATTTAAATTAGTGTACTATTTTAAATCCATGTATATTTATCTCAAATTGAGTTTTCCTATAGAACAAAGAAGTTGCTTTTTCACCCAGAACTCTCATAGCTTCCAAGGTGGTGATAGGATTGAAAAAACTTTCTCTGGGCCTCTCTGGCTCTCTCTCTCTCTCTTCCTTTCTCTCTCCATCTCTCTTTCCCTACTCCCTTTTCTCTCATTCTCTCTCTTACCTGCCAACTAAAATGTTGCATCATAAAGTTCCAGGTTTACCTCCACAAGTTGATTCAGGAAAAACCTAGTGTGGGAGAAAACTGTGGAATTACAGATCTGAGAGGAAGACAGAATAGTGTTAATATTACTTAAAATCCTATCTCTCATTTTTCCTGTGACTGCATCTTTTGAATTCAGTTATAGTGATTCAGTCCATACATAGTTCAATGAAGGAGTCACATTTTAGCTCAGGCTTCAGAATTAAGAAGGGTTAACCAATATGATTCAGGCACTCCTTGAAAGGGCCCTGGCTACAACCTTGACACTCATGATGCTAATTTAGAAAGGTGGGCTGAGAAACAAAATGCATCCCTTTATCCCTGGCTAAGATTTCTTCAAAAGAGTTGCTGAGTGACTAAATAAAATAGGTAACCAATAAGGACCTACTATATAGCACAGGGAACTCTGTAATGACCTATATGGGAAAGAATCTAAAAACTAGTGGATATATGTATAACTGATTCACTTTGCTATACAGCAGAAGCTAACACAATGCTGTAAAGCCACTATACTCAAGGAGGAAAAAAGCTGCAAAGTCAGACCACACCTGGCTGTTGAGAAGGTTCAGAACCCCCAAGGATGCTCATTCTTTCTTATTTGGAGATGCCTGAACTAGGATCTCTTCAGAGACACACAAGAGCTTCCCACCAAGATTTTGTTTGGAGAGTTGAAAAAAAGATGACCATTTGCTAATATCCTGAAGCTATTGGCATCACCCCCCAGGGCCTGAGCCAACACTGCCAGGAAACCACTTGGTACCTCTGCTCCGCTTGGAGCCTGGAGGGTTGTTAATCCTCCCAGACCTCACACCCCTGTTTATTTTCAGTGTCTGCCCGATTTTCAAGTCCCTTTGACCATCTCCCCTCTCCCCTACTCTCAGTCCCAAACTTGACTTCTGACCGTCCATTTCTCCCAGTCCTCCTCGGTCATGGCCTCTGCATTCCCCATTCTGTGACCTGAACCCGCACACTGTAAGTCTCTTTGCAAAATGCTTCTGACTCCGTCTTGCTTCAACTGAAATGTAACAGTCCTCAAGGCCAGCATTTCTTTCTTTCTTTAAGATGCATTTTTATTTATTTATTTGGCTGCGCCGGGTCTTAGTTGCGCCACTTGCGATCTTCAGTCTTTGCTGTGGCATGCATGATTGTTAGTTGCAGAGTGTGGGATCTAGTTCCCTGACCAGGATTGAACCCAGGCCTCCTGCATTGAGAGTGCAGACTTAGCCCCTGGACCACTAGGGAAGTCCCCCAGTATTTCTCAAGCAGACCTTTTCAGTGAAGACAAGATGCACTGCATCTCCTCCTTCCCTTACTGAAGGTTTTATGCTAAACCATTATTCCTCTACATGTCAAAAGTTGCCCTTTGGGGTAGATACAAACCAGCTTCTCACTCTGTTAGTGCCTTTTATTCCCCTCCAGTTTGGGCACCGGGACTGCATGTTTCCTTTTAACTTGTCAACTTCTTAACTTCTGCTATCATGCTGAGAAAGTTAAATAGCCATTTAGGTGATCTTTCCAATATATTTTCCTCACATTGTCCTTCGTTTTTAATTCCCAATCTTGCATTTTCTCTCTGCTTGAGCTACCTCTCACACATGACCATGCCATAGTTCTTGAAATCATTTTGAAATTTTTCATTTCTGAAATCTTAAATGCTGACATCCTGTTCATGGACCCAAAACCCTCTTACCATTTCAGTTCCCTCCATACATTACTCCCACTCTGCCAAGTTTGATTTGATATAGGCTCGTAACACCTTGACCATTCCATTCTCTGCCAGCCAGCCAGCATCTTCCTGGCAAGTCAGGCTTGTTAGTCCCTAAGAGCTTCTGAAATGGTGTCTCTCCCCAGTAGAACCCCACCTCTAGCTCAGATCAATTATCCATCTCTAGAGTCCTAAGAACCAGTTTGCTGAGTACTGCTAGAGAAAAGCACAGGATCTCGTGAAATGGTGCCACCTTGGGCTTGTGGCCTCTCTCTTCATTGGGACCTCACACTGCTGGACAGTCATTTACTGGAATCTTACTAATGCCATGCGCCACAAAACCTAGTTCATGCCTTCTCAGTATGCCCCCAGGCCTGATGTTTGTGCCTGTCACATCACCATACTTTCCTTCCAAAATGAAAAGGAAATGGTTGAAGTGTCCCCGTCATTTTCAGGAAATGATTTTCATATCATGTGGTTGCATGAATTGATCTCCCAGCTTTTTATATATTGGCTAACTAAACTCTTCCTGCAAGAGAGGACTTTCATCATCTCTTCCCTTACCAAAATATATCCATGCAAGAAGCACACAGAGAGAATAAAGTACTTTCTACACAATATCTGAGCAGTTATGAAAGTTTTGTCACCATAATTATGATACCATAATTCTGAACTTATCCATTTTCCTGAATATATTTGCTTAATGTGCTGTGTGTGCTCAGTCCCTGAGTCATGTCCAACTCTTTGCAACCCTTTGAACTGTAGCCCATGAGGGTCCTCTGTCCATGGGATTTTTCAGGCAAGAATATGGAAGTGGGCTGTTATTTCCTCCCCTAGGGGATATTCTCTAGCCAGGGGTTGAAGCCGCATTTCCTGTTTCTCCTGCATTGGCAGGTGGATCTTTTACCTCCTGAGCCATTAGGGAAGCCCATATGTGCTTAATATATGTGTGTGTGTATATACACACACACACACACACACACACACACACATATATATATATATATGTATATATATATATATATAAATACAATGCTCTAAACAGATATTTACTTATTAAGCATGTATTATTTGTCATTTCCACTAGAAGGTTGCTTTCCCTTCCCTTGTGATCTACATCACCAAGTCAAGAAGTCAGATCTATTGGATAAATAGACCTAATTTTGACAACCACTTCAGATGCTTTTAATGCCTTAGTACCATATAGTTGAGTGCTCAGAACTGCTTGATGTTGATCCAACCCTGTTTGTGTTATGCGACAGGTCTTCTTCTAGAAGGCATTGTTCTCTCTGCCTAAAGGCTTTGGATCTCTCCTCTTATCACATCCTTTGGCTGGCTCCCAGTGAGTCAGAGATTAGCAAAAGTGTCTAAGATCTTGTAGTTAATAATCACTAGCACAATACTCTTAGAAGGCAAACTTCACTTTCAGCCTTACTCTATAAGGCAGTGTATTCCAAATGCTGTGAATCTCAAAACATCTCAGTGTCCATCATGTAGCATTTCTGAATGCTGAAATGCTAGTCTTTACCTACAATTCAGATGTAATGAGCTATTTGCTAAGTAGGTGTATACTCATGGTATTACTCTTATACCAAACCAGGGACTCAATTTCTCCACAAAGCTGTCAATGATGGTGTATTTCAGAGCATTACTAGCTCATTTGCATTAATTAATCAGATGTGCAGAAACGTAACAGATTCAGAGGTAGCTGACCCCAGCTTACCTCTGAATCTCTCTTTTGATCACTAGTGAAAAAAAAGTTTTTTCATGCTACCTTTAAGGTGGTTTATCCAGTCACATCCTGTTTTAAAATATTCCTTTTGAGGTAAAAAATCATTTATATTCAGGATTTAAACTTATTCAATTCATAGTTTAATCTCCTTAGGATTGCTGTTCAAACCTCTCAAAAGATTTCTTTGTCCTTTCTTCAGCCTACAGGGTACCAGAGGGGATCATCTAATATATTGTCATTTATACGGGGGTGGGAATGTAGGGAGGGGTCTCATATAACTATTCTTTTTTTTGCCACAACTTTCAGCAGGCATGTGGGATCTTGGTCCCCCAACTGGGGTTCGAACCCTTGCCCCCTGCATTAGAAGCATAGAGTCTTAACCACTGAACTGCCAGGGAAATCCAACTATCCCTTCTTGACCTTCACCCTTACAAACTAGTCTCTGCCTTGGCCTCCAGTCACAAGTTAAAAGGATTGTGTTCATGATCTCAACAGTTGTAGTCCACTGGCTTTCCAGAATTGTAGCACCTCCCTCACTAACTTCTGGAATAACTGGGCTCAGGCCAAGTATATTAATGAAGACCCACACACCATAATTCTAAATATTATTGAACAAACACATTGTTAAATAAAATGTATTCTATACTTTTCCCTTGACAAATATACTTTTATAATGACTTTAGGTCATTTGAATTTAAAAATGTTAGAGTACTTTTAGTTCCAGGCTGAAATGTGTTCACATGAAGCCAGTAAGACCCACTTTTTAGCCCACTTTCTATTCTTCTTTCCCCATGGCTTTTAACACACCTGTGTGTACATCCCAACTCATGTACTTAATACCCTATCTATACCCCATACCAACCCTTGCACACACAAACACAAATAATCATTTCTTGACCTCCAATCAGCCCTACAGGTGCACACACTGGTGATATAACTTGCCCTCTGGAGACTACATCCAAGAAGAAACACGCAAAGCCTCATGAAGGCTGAGGAGAACCTTGACAGAATTCCAGGATCCAGAGGGTCCAGAGTATGGCCTAGAGTGGTAGGCATGGGATGAGGTCTGACTAAACAAGGTCCCTGTGGTCCCTTAGTCTTGTAGGATAGGACTTGGTTAGAAAGCCCAATGTGTCCTCCTTGAAATTGTGAGGCCCAGAGCAGGGGTCTAAGGCCAGTACTGTCTCTATGCTTCCAAACCATGACACTTGAGTGGGTAGAGACTATTTCATGGCCCCACTGTCTGCCTCATACACCATTTTTACACTCCTGGGGATGCTGAGTGAGATTGATGAGAGGCACTCAGTCTTCAGTAGGAAATGGGACATATCTTCCTGAGTGCTGAAATTCCTAAGCTGTCTAATGGCCTCTATCTCTCCTATGGGTTCCAGACCTCTGACATGAGCCAGAGAATCTGCACCAAAATGACATCTCAATTCATTTCTTCTCTCCTCCCTCCCTCTACCCAACCTAGAAATGGTGTCATTACCTCTCATATAGCAGGAAGCTACCCTGTGTGAGGTTATATCCTGCGTCCTTCTCTATGTATATTGATGATACTGTTTTTTTTATATGTATTTGGGATTTTATTTCCATATGCAAGGTAAAGGGTTATTCAGTTCCAAACACTTGTAACTATTAGCACAGCTTCATGTGAGCCTTTCATTTTCCTTTCCCCAGAGCTAATTTCAATCTTCTAGCTTAATTCTTTCTGTATTTGCCTATACAATTCTGAATAGAATATTATATTGCTTTTCTGCTTTTCAGTTTTAGACATCAATCTGGAATGATTAACCAATTTCTTTCCCATCTCCCACCCCCACCCCCCACCAAATACAAATTTGTTTTTATACAATATATTCTTGCTGGAAAATTTTCCTTCTGTCATGTCCTTCCCCCATCTTCTGCTTTCTTCAAAACTAGCAACAGTGTTTATAAGAAAAAGCCTAATAGAATCATGAAATGACAACCCTCTTGCCTGAGCCAAGCAAGTCTCCAAGTTCCAAAGATTGAAGTGATTCCAAAGTGATTGAAGATGTTGTCCTACAATGAAAAGAGAGTCACAGAAAGAGGAGTCCCCCAGAAGAGAAGGGATGCCACCTCCAATTTCAAAAGGAGTCACTGAATCTATTTTTACAGAAGCATTGGAGTCTCTGAAGTGCTATTGAGGACTGGGTATGTTAGGAAATCAAACATTTGAAGCCTTGAATTCATTTTCCTTAAGTATTTGGAAGTGACAGCAAGGAAAAGAAGCAAAAATGATAACCGATAGAAAATCAGGAAACTAATTGTGTGGGAGCTAAGCAAGTGTCAAATTCTCAAAGGTCACGATCCAAAAATCCTGTGATATAATAATTGCATCACCACTAATAGGTAACAAATGTGATTTCAGTGGATTTAGAAACAAGCCTTCAAGGAGTAGACGCTGTTGTTGTTGCAAGCTGTAGAGTTAAAATAAAGGGTGTAACTTATTCTTTAGAGTAATCTTTTGGGAGAAAGGGAGCGGGGGAGAGAAACTGAGAGATTTTGAGAGAAAAGTTTGAGATAGTGCACAGCAAAGGGCAGCGTAGGCAGTGATATTTACAGACGGAAGGAAATCTGGCCATAGGAAGTAAGATACTGAAGATGCAAAGGAAGTAGATAATCAGAGGCTCAAGGTCATGGACACAGATGAAAAGGTTAGTTTTGAAAAGGAGAACTATCTCATCCACTGAAACCAAGGGTGATGATAAAAAGAAGCTGAGGGAATATATTGAGATATAAATCAGTATAGCTGAGGGTGTTGGGAAGAAAGTGAAAGTGAAAGTCGTGGCTCAGCTGGTAAAGAATCCACCTGCAATGTGGGAAACCTGGGTTTGATCCCTGGGTTGGGAAGATCCCCTGGAGAAAGAAAAGACTACCCACTCCAGTATTCTGGCCTGGAAAATTCCATGAACTCTCCATGGGGTGGCTAAGAGTCGGACATAACTGAGTGACTTTCACTTTCAAGAAAGATTAAAAAAGAAAGCTCATGTCAGATGTCTTAGATCTTCTCATAAATGTTCACAGTTTAAAGTCAGAAAGGTGGTTACCAGCTGAAAATAAGGAAGCCAAGGAATGTGAAACTTAGAGGGTTTAGAGAAATTTATTTAGTTATGGAAAATTCATGGCATGTGATTTTTCAAAGGAAATCAATAAGAGGTTTAAATTTCCACAATAAGAAAAGTTTTGTGGGATATAAACTCCAGTCTTTTATCCTTCAGGGTTCCCTGATGGCTCAGCTGGTAAAGAATCCACCTGCAATATGGGAGACCTGGGTTCAATCCTTGGGTTGGGAAGATTCCCTGGAGAAGGGAAAGGCTACCCATTCCAGTATTCTGGCCTGGAAAATTCCATGGACTGTATAGTCCAGTGGGTTTCAAAGTTTGTGGGATATATACTCAGCTTTTATTCTTCAAGGATGTTTCAAACTAACCCAATGATACCACATTCAAATTGTTCCAGACAGTCAACTCGAAGCCTCAGCAGTCAATGGAGACTTGATCCCTCAATAGAGAGACCCAAAAAGATAGATTTTAATTCCTTACACTTTTTCTAGCTATTTTTTCTACATGTTTTTTCTTCATGTTTTCCTGTTGAATCATTCATTGTATGCAATTTTTGAGATTCAAGGGAATCTGTTATGGTTTACGTGGATAGTTTCATGTAACTAGAACAGATCAGTTTCAGAGTTGAGGAGGAGCAAGAAGAAGGTCTGTGGCTGGCTGGAAGTAGGTGTACATTGTCAGTGGTAGAGATAGGATTGAGCATAAAAGAAGGGGAAAAGGAAACATGATGTGGAAGATCCATAACTTGTGGTGTGAAGACTGTGATTCTCAACTAAGAATGATGTTGCCTCCCAAGAGGTACTTGGCGATGGTGGGATGAGGCAACTAGCATCTAGTGGATAGAGGACAGAGATGCTGCTAAACACCTTAAAATCCACAAGACAACTCTCTACCACAAAGAATCATCTGGCCCCAAACATGAAGAGTGCCAAGGTTGAGAAATCCTACTCTAGGGACCTTGGAGAAAAGCAAAACTTTGGCAATCTTTTTTCTAAATTAATTTTTATTGTAGTATAGTTGCTTTATAATGTTGTGTTAGCATCTACTGTACAGCAAAGTCAATCAGCTACACTTTTACATATATCCCCTCTTTTTTCAAATTTCCTTCCCATTTAAGTCACCACAGAGCACTGAGTTGAGTTCCCTGTGCTCTACAGTAGGTTCTTATTAGTTATCTATTTTATACATAGTAGTGTATGTATACCAATCCCAATCTCCCAATTCATCCTACCCCCATCCCCAACCTAGGTATCCAAACACTTGTTTTCTACATCTGTGTCTCAATCTAGCAGACAGTATTTTTTATCCAATGCCAAACGACTGACAGTGAAGGGTGAGGACATTGATTTTAACTATAACATAACACAAAACATTCTCGTTATTTTTCCAAGAGACATGATTAAGAAAAGTTTTAGTATTTACTGACCCAAAGCAAGGAAATTATGTATTTTGAGGTATGGCAAAAGCCAAATTTTGCCCTCTCTCCAAACTGTGATGTATTTGGCTGTATACTACACAGCTAATAGTTGGATGGTAGGTTAGAATTTTATGGAATTTAATTTCTATACTGACAGTAGATATCAGATTATGATATAGTGGCATATCTTGCCTACAGGTTACATCCTGCCCTTGTATTATAATCAAGGTGCTTCATTTAAAAAAATTATTTTACATTGGAGTATGGCCGTTGTGATAGTTCCATATGGACAGCAAAGGGACTCATCAATACATATACATGTATCTAATCTCCCTCAAACTCCCCTCCCATCCAGGCCACCACATAACATTGAGCAGAGGTCCCTGTGCTATGTCATATATCCTGTTGGTTATCCATTTGAAATATAGCAGTGTGTACCCATCCATCCCAGACTCCCTAACTATCCCTTCCTCTCATCTTTTTCTCCAGCAACCATAAGTTCATTATCTAAGTCTGTGCTACTTTTAAGAGGGTAGATCTAGAATCTGATGAAGCTGTCTCCCTGTCTATTGCATGTCTTATTCCTAATGTTCATTACTATGTCACATTTGCCATAGGCCAATAAAAAAGGAAGAAAGAAAAAGTAAAAGCAACTGCAAATGTATTACAAGTCAAACAGTAAGAAAGGAGTTATGTTTGTTGTGGGCAAAATTCTGAGCTCAAGAGAAAAGAGCTATGGAAATAAAAAGACGAAAGAAGAATGGGAGGGAGAAAGAGGAGACTTTCCATATGGCATGGGAGAAGAGGAAGGGAATTAAGGATTGAGAAGAAAGGAGAAGGGCCTGAGAGCTTAATAACCTTTTTCCAGCAACAGATTTTTAGAACTTAGTGGTGCTTCAAGAAAATAAAGTAGTGTGCCTGATGCCTTTTGAAACAGGAGTCTGTTCTCAGCTTTTCATCTTCTGTTCCACTGTTATATGTAAATTGGGTTTCATGGCATATTAGAACTGTGAAGATGATTTAATATGCCAAAATGTGCTATGGATCACTTGTGCATCGGCTCTGCAGTTTAACCAGCAGTCACTGGACTGAAACTCAAAACTTCCCTTGCCAAATCACAGAAAATTTTAGGATTAACTTGGAAGCAGCACCCCCATCTGAAGAGAGACATGGCTTTTCCCTACCTGTTCCAGGTACATATCACAAACATGCAATGTGTTTGTTTGTTTTTATTGCAAAAACGTAAATGAGACAGAATACAAAAATTTTCTTCATGCTGTATTGTCAGTGTAGTCCCAAGGTCTCTATACTATGTCATTTTTGCCCAGTCTTCAGAAACAGAAGTTGAGATGAAATATAGCACCTAAGTACATTAACCTTTTCAGGAGTAAGCTGCCAGAAAATAATTATTCCTGGAAAGCAGGCTCATCAGAATAAGAAAAGTGCCTCTGATTTCTCTGTGTTACCAGCCACACCTATTTATTGAGCACTCACAACTGAAGAATAAGCAACTTGTCATTATCATCATTACCATCATTATCATCATCACACCATCATCATTGTTGTGATTATTTTGAAGTTAATTCTTTCTTTTTAGAAATAATTAGTTTTAGTTACAAAGAAATAACTACACTTCGTCCACTCTTTTTTGCAGATGTTTTCATAAAGAGAAGGTACAGCCCTCTTCTGTGGCACTGGCTCAAGTTCTCTCACAAAGACGGGGCCAGTTATAGGAGGGGGAGTTCAAGACAGGGAGTGGTGGACTGTCTCTTTTTTGTTTTCTTAACATTAATTATCTAGAATCAAAGATGATCTGAAAAATCCTATGCAAATGATTGCAAAAAAAAATGGGGGATTGAACATGGTTTTGACAACTAAGCTTATGTACTTGCTCACTCATAGGTTATTGTCCCAGTAATTCTAGGATCTTTTATTATACTTTATGGTCTGCCTCTTGACACTGAACCCTAACTTTGAGTCTTCATTCACATATGAACGAGGGGACCACAGTGATGGGATGGATTTGAGTAATGCATGGACTGGGACCACAAAGAACTGCTTCTCCTACACCTTCATCTCACTATACTTACTGACTATACAGTTAGAGGAGTAGCCAGTGGCTAATACTAGATGTAAACCACATGACCACAGCCGGGAGGAAGAAGATGAGTTGCATAATATATCGATCCAGAAGATGGCTGGATAATCGTAGGATCAGTTCAGACTTTCTCAGGCACAGAAACTCAAGCTCCAAAGTTGCACCATCCTTATAGACTTTGGATGGGATGAGCTTTGGATGGCATTTTAAAGTTACCAAGATGATGGGGTAGAAGGACGAATGTTCATCTTCTCCTGTGAAAACTCCAAAATTACAACTCACTGCTGAACAACTATGGACAGGAAATTGTTGGATCTCACCAAAAAAAGATACACTACATCCAAGGACAAAGGGGAAGCCCCAGCAAGACGGTAGGAGGGGCAAAATCACGTTTATAATCAAACCCCATACCCACCAGAGATGCTTGGAGGGCTCAAACAAAACCTTGTACACAGCAGGAGACCCTACAGAGACTGAGCCAGACATGCCTTTGGGTGTTTGAGTGTTTCCTGTGGAGGTATGGGTCAGCAGTGGCCTGCTGCAGGGGCAGGGGCTCTGGGTGCAGCAGACCTGGGAGTGGCATAAGCTCTCTTGGAGGAGGTCATCATTAACTCCACCATAGAGCGCCAGAACTTACACAGGACTGGGGAAACAGACTCTTGGGAAACAAACAAAACCTTGTGCATATCAGGACCCAGGAGAAAGGAGCAGTGACCCCACAAGAGGCTGACTGACCCAGACTTTCCTGTAAGTGTTCAGGAGTCTCCAGTGGAGTTGTGGGTCAGCAGTGGCGTGCTTCAGAGTCAGGGGCACTGAGTGCAGCAGTGCATGCCAGGGACCTTTTGAAGGAGGTTGCCATTGTCTTCTTTACCTCCATGATAGTTTGGTCTCAAGTTAAACAACAGGGAGGGAACACAGTCCTCATCCATCAACAGAAAATTGGATTAAAAATTTACTGAGCATGGTCCCACTCATCAAAACAAGACCCTGTTTCCCCCCTCAGTCAGTCTCTCTCATCAGGAAGCTTCCATAAGTTTCTTATCCTTATCCATCAGACGGCAGACAGAATGAAAATCACAATCACAGAAAACTAACCAATCTGATTGCATGGATCACAGCCTTGTCTAACCCAATGGAACTATGAGCCATTCCATGTAGGGCCACCCAAGACAGACAGGTCATGGTGGAGTATTCTGACAAAACATGGTCCACTGCAGAAGGAAATGGCAAACCACTTCAGTATTCTTGCCTTGAAAACCCCATGAACAGTATGAAATGACAAAAAGATAGGACACTGGAAGATGAACTCTCCAAGTCAGTAAGGGCCCAATATGCTACCGGAGAAGAGTGGAGAAATAAATCCAGAAAGAATGAAGAGATGGAGTCAAAGCAAAAACAACACCCAGTTGTGGATATAACTGGTAATGGAAGTAAAGTCCAATGCTATAAAGAAAAATATTGCATAGGAATCTGGAATGTTAGGTTCATGAATCAAGGTAAATTGAAAGTGGTTAAACAGGAGATGGCAAGAGTGAACACTGACATTTTGGGAATCAGTGAACTCAAATGGACTACAATGGGAAAATTTAACTCAGATGATGATTATATCTACTACTGTGGTCAAGCATCCCTTAGAAGAAATGGAGTAGCCATTATAGTCAACAAAAGAGTACAAAATGCAGTTCTTAAGTACAACCTCAAAAATGACAGAATGATCTCTGTTCATTTCCAAAGCAAACCAGTAAATATCACAGTAAACCAAGTCTATGCTCCAACCAGTAATGCTGAAAAAGTTGAATTTGAACGGTTCTATGAATACCTACAAGACCTTCTAGAATTAAAATGCAAAAAAGATGTCCTTTTCATTATAGGGAATGAAAAAGTAGGAAGTCAAGAGATACCTGGAGTAACAGGCAAATTTGGCCTTGGAGTACAAAATGAAGCAGGGCAAAGGCTAAGAGAGTTTTGCCAAGGGAATGCACTGGTCATAGTAAACACCCTCTTCCAACAACACAAGAGATAGCTCTACACATGGACATCACCAGATGGTCAATACTGAAATCAGATTGATTATATTCTTTGCAGCCAAAGATGGAGAAGCCCTATACAGTTAGCAAAAACAAGACCAGGAGCTGATTCTGGCCCAGATCATGAACTTCTTATTGACAAATTCAGACTTAAATTGAAGAAAGTAGGGAAATCCACTGGACCATTTTGGTATGACCAAAATCAAAACCCTTAACATTATAAAGTGGAAGTGAGGAATAGATTTAAGGGATTAGATGTAATAGACAGAATGCCTGAAGAACTATGGATGGAGATTCATGACATTGTACAGGAGGCAATGATCAAGACCATCCCCAAGAAAAAGTAATGCAAAAAGGCAAAATGGTGGTCTGAGGAGGCATTACAAATAGCTGAGAAAAGAAGAGAAGTGAAAGGCAAAGGAGAAAAGGAAACATATTCCCATTTGAATGCAGATTTCCAAAGAAAAGCACAGAGAGATAAGAAAGTTTTCCTCATAGATCAATGCAAAGAAATAGAGGAAAAATATAGAATGGGAAAGGCTAGAGATCTCTTCAAGAAAATTAGAGACACCAAGGGAACATTTCATGCAATGATGGCCACAATAAAGGACAGAAATGGTATGGGCCTAACAGAAGCAGAAGATATTAAGAAGAGGTGGAAAGAATACACAGAAGAACTGTACAAAAGAGACCTACATGACCCAGATAACCACTTTGCTGTGATCACCCACCAAGAGTCAGACATCCTGGAATGCAACGTCAAGTGGGCCTTAGGAAGCATCACTACAAACAAAGCTAGTGGAGGTGATGGAATTCCAGTTGAGCTATTTCAACTGCTAAAAGATGATGCTATGAAAGTGCTGCTCTCAATATGCCAGGATATTTGGAAAACTCAGCAATGGCCACAGGTCTGGGAAAGGTCAATTTTCATTCCAATCCCAAAGGGCAATGCCAAAGAATGTTCAAACTACCACACAATTGCATTCATCTCACATGTTAGCAAGTAATGCTCAAAATTCTCCAACTAAGGCTTCAACAGTATGTGAACCAAGAAATTCCAGAAGTTCAAGCTGGATTTACAAAAGGCAGTGGAACCAGAGATCAAATTGCCAACATCCATTGGATCTTTAAAAATGGAAGAGAGATCCAGAAAAACGTCTATTTCTGCTTTATTGACTATGCCAAAGCCTTTGATTGTGTGGATCACAATAAACTGTGGGAAATTCTTAGAGAGATAGGAATACCAGACAACCTTACCTTCTTCCTGAGAAATCTGTATGCAGGTCAAGAAGCAACAGTTAGTACTGGACCTGAAACAATAGACTGTTTCCAAATAGGGAAAGGAATACGTCAAGGCTGTATATTGTCACCCTGCTTATTTAACTTCTATGCATCATGTAAAATGTTGCAATGGATGAAGCACAAGCTGGAATCAAGATTGCCAGGAGAAATATCAGTAATCTCAGATATGCAGATGACACCACCCTTATGGCAGAAAGTGAAGAAGAACTAAAAAGACTCTTGATGAAAGTGAAAGAGGAGAGTGAAAAATTTGGCTTAAAACTCAACATTCAGAAAACTAAGATCATGGCATCTGTTCTCATCACTTCATGACAAATAGATGGGGAAACAATTGAAACAGTGGCAAACTTTATTTTGGGGGGCTCCAAAATCACTGCATATGGTGACAGAAGCCATGAAATTAAAAGATGACCAACCTATAGAGCATATTAACAAGCAGAGACATTACTTTGCTAACAAATGTCCATCTAGTCAAAGCTATGGTTTTTCCAGTAGTCATGTATGGATGTGAGAGTTGCACTATAAGGAAAGCTGAGTGCCGAAAAATTTATGCTTTGAACTGTGGTGTTGGATAAGACTCTTGAGAGTCCCTGGGACAGCAAGGAGATCAAAGCCATCAATCCTAAAGCAAATCAGTCCTGGATGTTCATTGGAAGGACTGATGCTGAAGCTGAAACTCCAATACTTCGGCCACCTGATGCAAAGAACTGACTCACTGGAAAAGACACTGATGCTGGGAAAGATTGAAGGCAGGAGGAGAAGGGAATGACAGAGGATGAGATGGATGGATAGCATCACTGACTCAATGGACATGAGTTTCAGCAAGTTCCAAGAGCTGGTGATAGACAGGGAAGCCTGGTGTGCTGCAGTCCATGGGGTGGCAAAGAGTTGGACATGACTGAGTGACTGAACTGAACTTACAGGCTTTAGGTCATTAGCTGCTCAGACAGTCATGGTGGCAACAGCGTTGCCCTGGGTGTTTTTTCTGATGTCTTCTGGGGCTATTCTGAATCTTGAAATCACAACAGCTAGGATATGCTGTTGGCTGGAATGATCACAGAGGTTGGAAGGTCTTGATCAGCATGACACAATGGAACTCTCAGAATGTACGAACATGCTCTCTATCTGCGTTCACCAATATAGTAGCTATTAGTCACATCTCGCTAATGAGCACTTGAAATGTACTAGTGTGATGGAAGAGCTGAGTTTGAAATGTCACTTAATTAATTTAAATTTACGTTGCTACACGTGGCCTGTGGTTACTGTATTGGAGAGTCTAGTTCCAGATGTCCTCTCTCCTCTTTGAATGTTTAATTCACTTGTTCACGAATGTCATCTTGCCCTATAATTCACTGAATTTTATCCATGAACAAAACAGTTAATGCTCCCAAATTTATTTTTGAAATCTATTCACTAGGGCACTTCTGCAGTATTTTAGCTGCTAGTTAATGAATGAACCATATAAATTAGTTACATAAAGCTGTTGATAGCTATTGCAAATGGATTCCAACCTGATTAAATAATATATCTAGTCTTATTCTGACTGCATCTAAATTCCGAGTTCTGAGTGTACTCAGCAGGTCACTTTGTTCTATGTGTCCTTAGTTACCCAGTCTGGGCTCTGTTCTGTGCTGAAGGATTCGTTCACATTGTTCTCATTAGTATTGATGGGAGTTACCTGTGGAAATCTTCCAAGCCCAATGAGAGACTAGGCCTCCCTGCCTGTCTGGCTTTTAGCTAATCTTTATTGTTAAGGAAGCCCTCGTGCATTGTGTCACATACAGTACACTGGAGGTAGTTGTGAGTTCAGGAGGTAAAGCCAATCAAATGCTTTGCAGTAAAGTTGAGGTAGTCCCTTTGTTTCTTGACTTGACATTTGCGTCTGGTAATATCCCTCTGTGTGTGTGTGTGCATGCTCAGTCACTTCGGTAGTGCAACGCTATGGACTGTAGCCTGCCAGGCTCTTCTGTCCATGGGCTTCTCCAGGCAAGAATACTGGAGTTGGTAGCAGTTCCCTTCTCCAGGGCATCTTCCCGACCCAGGGATCAAATCTGCAGTCTCTTATGTCTCCTGCATTGGCAGGTGGATTCTTTACCTCTAACACCACCTGGGAAGCCCAATATTGCTCTAAAAGAGTGCTAATGAGTTCTTGTTCTGAGGCTTCACAGAGTTTTTTCAGTTTTTAATTAAATGTTAAGCAATGTGTTGTTATAGCCACTGTAGTCAAAGTACATACAAATGTACCTTTTTATCGTGGTGGCAAATTCTGTCAACGCCAATTGAAATTTAAAAATTAGGAAGTGATAGAAATCAAATAACAGAAGACCTTTTATAGACCTTTCTCCATGTGATAGATTCAATTCTTACTGACCTGATACTTTCATGCCCTAAGTGGGCCAAGAACCCCTTCCAGACATATTTGATGTCAAACCCTGGGTTACACAATCCCAGATCAGCATCATATAGAGAAGGAGGTAGAGTAATAGAAGCATTCAAATGGTTAGTCCAATGAAGTATTAAAAAATGCAATAGAAACATGAAAGAATTACATTTACATTCTCTGAAGGCTGGGTTTCTGCCTTATTCCAGGCTCAGAGCAAAGAACAAAGAAGTAGACGTTTCCCTTTCCCTTCCCAAAGCAGCTCAGCTACCTAGCCTTTGATTTTAACTCTTCATCCCCTCCTTCATTTCAGAAGCCCAATGAGATGACTATCTAACTTCCAAGTTTTCTTTCAGACTCCTTTCCCCATATCCTTTCTGGGATCAAAACACACTTGTCAAGCCTCTCAAAGCTTTTCTACTATGTTCTTCTTTTTATATTTTTACATATATCCCCTCCCTCTTGGACCTCCCTCTCACCCTCTCCTACAGTTTGTCCATCTAGGTCAGCACAGAGCACCAAGCTGAGCTCCCTGCAATATGTAGCAGGTTCCCACTAGCTATCTGCTTCACACATGGTAGTATATATAAGTCTACCCCAATCTCTCAGTTCACCCCACTCCAGCTCCCCCAGCTACATCCACACATCCATTCTCTACATCTATATCTCTAATCCTGCCCTGCATATAAGTTCATTTTACTTTTTTTTTTAGATTCCACATAAATTCATTTATATATGATATTTTTTTTTCCCTTTCTCACTTACTGCATTCTTGATCCTTTTTTGGTCAGACTGGAACAAGATCAACTCGTGGCAATTTCTGTAGTTGTTTTCTGAAACCATTCCTTTGCCTGATTAAATTATTTTTCCAGATGGTAAACATTATTCCAACAGTGCTATGGGCAGAAGAAAACACAGATCCATCCATTTATAATATTAAATCTATGAACAAATTCTTCATGTTGTTAGTAAAGCACTGAGTCATTCTTCTTAGTTGACCTCTAGGCGAGATCATGTCTATAGTGAAGGACAAGAGGTAAGAAGATGGAGAGGTGAAAAGGTGATTCCCCTACTTCAGCCATCAGGGTTAAGGCAGAGTGAAGTAGGTAGAGTTATTTTCCTTCTAAATTCTCCTTCCTCCAAAATAAACTTCATTTGTTTCCACTTAGCAGCTATTGTCTACAAACATAGACCTGACTCACTGCCTGAGGCCATTTGGGCCACTGGAACAGAATACCATAGACTGAGTGGCTTACAGAAAATTACTTCTCACCATCCTTGAGGGGGAAAATCTAAGATCAAGGTGCCAACAGATTTGATGTCTGATGAGAAATCCAAGTTCCCGCTAGAAATCCTGCTCCTTAGTTCATAGTCACTTTCTCACTCTATCTTCCCATGGAGAAAGGAGTAAGGGGTCTCTTTTGGGTCTCTTTTGCTGCTGCTGCTGCTGCTAAGTCGCTTCAGTCGTGTCCTACTCTGTGCGACCCCATAGACGGCATCCCACCAGGCTCCTCCGTCCATGGGATTTTCCAGGCAAGAGTACTGGAGTGGGGTGCCATTGCCTTCTCCTGGGTCTCTTTTATATGGACACTAATTTCCCTAATGAAGGCATTAGGGAATGCCTTCATTCCCTAATCATCTTCCTAAATCCCCACCTCCTAATATCATCACATAGCCAGTAACTATGAGTTACAAAACTCAATCTTATGAGTTTTGGGAAACACATTCTATCTATAGTATTAAACTTATTGGGTATTAGAAGAGTCCAGTGAGATTTCTCCCACCTATCACCAGTAGGTCACAATTAGCCTTTCTGCTTAGTTTGCTCAGCCCTACTTACCGAAAGACATAGATAGGTATTACCCCATTTATCAGCTGGAAAAGATATTGATTGGAAGGGACCAACCAATCTTTGGTCACCATGCATAATGCAAATGCAATTTGCAAGCCCTCCTCAATGATACTCCTTCTAGGATCCCTGATCCTGGAAGATCCCACATGCCACAGTGCAACTAAGCCCTTGTACCACAACTAGTGAGTCTGTGTTCCAGAGCCTGGGAGCCCCAACTCCAGAGCCCATGAGCTACAACTACTGAAGCCTGTGCACCCTAGAGCCTGTGCTTTGCAACCAGAGAAGCCACTGCAATGAGCAGCCCATGCACTGCAACTAGAGAAAACCTGTGTAGTAATGAAGACCAGCATAGCCAAAAATAAATAAAATTATTTTTTTTTTAAATAAAGGATAATGGACAGTAAGAAGAACAACTTTTCTCATATTGTCTATGCATGTTGCTCCTTGTAGTTCATCCAAAAAGTCTGCAAGTTTGGTGCTGATAAACCCCAAAATGAGTCCCGCAGAATAAGCATGATCTCAGCACATCGTGCTGTCAACACCTTCTCTTTCTCATTGGGTTATCCTATCCCTCTCTGAGTATAGACCAGAATATCCCTGGCTTTTCTTGTTGTCTTATCTCATTACTTACAGTCTAATTTGCTGTCTCCCGAACACTATGCATTCCTTAGCTATCTCACTTTGTCTGATTAATTTATCTTCATCTTTCCCCAGATTTCATTCATTTGCATTTTCCCTAAAATTATTTAATTATGTTATCTTCTTCTTTAGAGCCTCTTTGGATTGTGGGAAGCAGGAAGATGCAGAGGATAACAATGGCTTACTGATATTATTTGGAGCCTAATTCCTATTCTGTTAGTGAATCCCTAGATAACCTCTGGAAAGTCAGTGAGACACTTTCAGCCAAAATGTCTTCACCTTGAAAAAATAAGAAAAGAACAATGCACCCCTTGAGGTGACCACGGGGAATAATTAACAAAGTGAAATTAATAAAGGGAAAGTGATGTACAAATCAGCATTTTTGAGGATCACAGGACTAAGTTTCTTTCCTTGCAGATTAACTGCAATGTGTCTTATTTTGGAGCCCAACCATTTCCATAGGTGGGGTAGGACAAATCTTTGAATTTGTTGAGTTTACTTCTTTACTGTTTCATGTCAATAATGGTCATAAGTGATATTAGCACCTTGTACAAAAGTGTGTGTTTTCTTGTGACTTTGGTTCCACTTTTATGGGTCTTTGTCCTTCAGTTTATGTCTTAATTATAGTCAGAGCTGATTTTATGATTGGAATATGCTACAGAAGTTTCTGCTTCTAGCACAAAGTATCTTTCTGATTTAGATATGACTAACTTAAATCCTTACCAGTAGAAATGTTGTCCTTTATGTCTTAAAGGCTTTTGGTTCCTTAGGAGTTCCAAAATTCTAAGGTAATACATAGAATATTATCTTTCGTATATATGGACAAATACATACACATATCTATTACCTTTCTTACATATGTATGAGTACATACACATACATGTATATGGAAGATGGTACTTTATGCATTGCTGTTGAGTCACTAATAAACACATCAAAGCTAGAGAAGCTGAAGAATTAAGAAAAGGGAAGAGGTCAATAAAAATATTGCTTACACTATAGTTTTGTCACAGATTCACTTTTTTAAAAAATATGTTTAATCTAACTAGAATAGACTTTAGATTTACAGAAAAATTGTGAATATAGTACAGAGAGTTCCTGCATTCTCAGTTTCTCCTAACATATTGGTATACTTTTTACAATTAATAAACAAATAATGACACATTATTATTAACTAAGCCCACACTCTATACCATACATCATACTCTATGGTGAAAAGTTAAAAGCTTTTCCTCTAAGACCAGGAACAATAAAAGAATTCTCTCAATACTTTCTTTCATTTACAAATAATATAGTACTAACAGTCCTTGCCAGAGAAATCAGGCAAGAAAAAGAAATAAAATATATCCAAATCAGAAAGAAAGAAGTAAATTGTCTCTACTTGTAGTAGAAAAACCCTGAAAACTCCACCAAAAAGCTGTTTGAGCTAATAAATTAATTCAGTAAAATTGCAGGTTATAAAATCAATATACAGAAATTGGATGTGTTTCTATATACTAAAAACAAAATATCAAAAAGAAAATTTAGAAAACAATTCCATCTATAATTGCATTAAAAAGAATAAAATATCAAGTAGGTAAAATATCTGTACACTGAAAATTAGAAGACAATGATGAAAGGAATTAAAAACACAAATAAATGAAAAGATATTCTATACTCATGGATTGAAAGAATTAATATTGTTTAAATGTCCATACTATCTAAATCTATCTATAGATTCAATGCAATCCCTATTAAAATCTCAATGGAATTTTTCAGAAAAAAAAAAACTTAAAATTTGTATGGAATAACAAAATCTCCTGAATAGAAAAAGCAATATTGAAAAAGAACAAAGCCAGAGGCATCACATGTCCTCATTTCAAACAATATTACAAAACTATAGTAATCAAAACAATATCATATTGACATAAAAACAGAAAGTTAACTCAATGGAACAGAAGAGAGAGCCCAGAAATAAATCCATACCTATATGGCCACTTAATCTATGACCAAGGAGGCAAGAATATATAATGGGACAAGGATAGTTTCTCTGATAAATGGTACTGGGAGAACAGGACAGCCATATGCAAAAGAAAGAAACTAGACCTGTATCTTACAACATACAATAAAATCAATTCAAAATGGATCAAAGACTTGAATGTAGGGCCCTTAAGCAATAAAACTCATAGAAGAAAATGCAAAGACTAAGCTCCTTGTCATCAGTCTTGGCAATAATTTTTTAGACTTGACATCAAAAGCTAAGGCAACAGAAGCAAAAATAAACAAATGAGACTACATCAAACGAAAAATGTTCTGCATAGCAAAGGAATCCGTCAACAAAATGAAAAGATAAACTATGGAATGAGAGAAAACATTTGCAAATTGTATATCTGATAAGAGTTTAACATCCAAAATATACAAAGAACTCATAGAACTCAATAACAAAATCAAACCATCAGATTAAAAAATAGGCCGAGGACCAAACAGTTTTCCAAAGAGGACATACAGATGGCCAACCGGTACTTGAAAAGTGCTCAACACTACTAATCATCAGAGAAATGCAAATCAAAACCACAATGACATATCATTACTCACCTGTAAGATGGGCTATCATCGAGAAGACAAGAGATAATGTGTTGCCAAAGATGTGGAGAAAAGGGAATCCCATAAACTGTCAAAGGAAATATAAATCGGTTCAGCCATTATGGAGAACAGTATGGAGGTTCCTCAAAAAGCTAAATATAAAACTGCCTTTGATCCAGCAATTCCCCTCCTGGGTATATAGCCAAAGGAAATGAAAGCAGAATGTTGAAGAGATAACTGTACTCTGGTGTTTACTTCAGCATTACCCATGATAGCCAAGATATGGAAACAACCTAAGTATCTGTCAACAGATAAATGAGGGGATAAAAATCTTATGGTGCAAGGCACAGAATGGAAGATGTAGGTTTGTAGGAGGGGATGAAGGTGTCTCTGAGTTTTCCAGTTGGATTCAATGAATGAGCAGCTGGAAATACAAATCAGTATCTGAAGACAAAGATGTGGGCTAGAGATCTACATTAGGGAGTGTCTTCAAAGTACAGGTGATAACTGCAACCATAGCAGGGAATAAGAACATATCTAAAGCAACAGGAAAAGTACATAGTCTTTTTTTGCAGATATATACAGGGAAAAGGCTCCAGTAAAAGATGGTATTAAAAATGCATCTTACTCAACCCTTTCCATCATCACGGAATAAAGGCATTAGGAGTTCATACTTAGAGCTTCCACGTTTTTCCTCTACTTCTTCATCAGCCACCTACTGATGTCACTTCTTCTGACATCCATGTCTGGGTGTCTTTAAACACCCACTGTCACCCAGAAACTCCCTTTCATCTTGCCACTCAGAATATAACAAAGGCCTTATTTCCTTCCTTCCATTCTGATCATTTATTTTCTCTTCTTGGCTCGTTATATTTTTTCCCAGTCTTAAATGGACTTGGGACGGAGAAGTGGGTTCAAACCTGTGTTTTGTTCTTTATAAGCTGCATGGCTTTGGAAAAGCGTCTTCACCTCACTGAGCTTCAGTACAGTTATCTTTAAAATGGAGATAATATTCACCACATGATGTGGTTGTGTGGATTAAAAGCTTTCATGGAGGGGCTTCTCCGGTGGTTCAGCAGTGGGGAATCTGCCTGCCAATGCAGGAGACACAGGTTTGATCCCTGATCCAGGAGGACCCCACAGCAGCGGAGTAACTAAGCCAGCGTGCCACAACTATTGAGCCTGTGCTCTAGAGCCCATGAACCTCAGCGACTGAACCCACATGACTCTACTACTGAGGCCCGTGCCCCCTGCGCTCCGCCGCAGGAGAAGCCACCGAAAGGAGTGGCCTGGGCACTGCAACTGGAGGGAGGCCCCCATTCGCTGCAAATAGAGAAAAGTTCCCGCAGCAATGAAGACCCAGTGCAGCCAAAGACAAATACATAAATAATTTTTTTAAAAGAAGCTTTCACGTAAGTCAAAACATCCGTTCTTGTACTTGGTCCTGAGCAGGTCCTGAGTAAATAAAAACTCAACTCTAACTCTTACTGCTCTCTCTGATTCCTTAGCATTTTGCTTGTATCTCTCTGTCCTCACTGTCCCGGGTACATTGTCATTATTTTCTTCCCACATGCTCTTTGAAGACTAGAAATGGAATGTATCTGAATTTATATTTATGCCTTTTCCTTCATGCGCACTGGGGCACAGTAAATAACTATGAAAATATGTATATATGTAAACATCTGCACATGAAACTCTCAATAAATATCCAAAACATTGTAAGCTTTGACAGATATCTAGTAAAGGAATGAAACCTGCTCATGATCTTTTCAACTCTATTCTGAAATAAATATGGGAAAAGAAATTTTAGCTTGTTTTTATGAATTGCAAGCACTTAATCTCCTAAATTCTAAGCCTTTGACGTGCTAGTGTATCACTGTGGGCTGTGCTCCTTCCTAAGGTAAAACATTAATCCATGCTATCTCTGGTAAGGAGCAGCACCCTAACCGACCAACTGGGTAACTAGTCTAAAATCCTGCCTCCCTGGCACTTGGGGCCAGGAAGCAGGGGAATGTGAAACGAGGTGCTTGGCACAACGCCAATGAGGACACAAACCCTAGGTCTGTAAACCCTGACCTGAAATGCTCTTTCGAATTACATCTCCCACACTGCCTGCCCCCCTGGGTTTTACCTGGACTCTGTTCATTTCCATAAAGTAAAGAATGATAAAGAACCATGCCCATCTAAAGAAAACTTGGGTCAGACACAGAGGTAGCCCTGGACTAGAAGAAAAAGTGCTGAGAGAAAAAGCAGAGTGATGGACTGTGGTCTTGGTCCTGCAAGGTATTAGCATTGTGACCCAGGCCAGGCAGCTCGCCTCTCTGAGGCCCACTTTCCTCATCTGTAAAGAGGGGATGCCAATTAACATTTTGCCGCCTTCCCAAGACCCTAGCTAGATCAGGTCAAACAATGGGAACCACTTGAAAAAGGGAAATTGGTTTCCTTCTGAGTCCATCATAGATTAAATAAAAAGAACTAAAGAGGGCTTCTCCATACAGAATTGAATACCACTGGTCTCCTGCCATCCAAGGAAAGGACTTAGTCTATTCTCAAGGGTAAATCTAGTATTTATTTGATCTTTGATCGTTAGAGAGAGATTTCTTTGACCTGTCTTGAAATTGTCCCCCCAAGTACCTACAAACTGCTTCAAAGGATCTTAGTTTGATGTGTCTGCCTGGACCACAGTTATTCCTTTAGAAATAGATTTCTGACCTAGTCTTTCATATGTCTTTATATCAGTTGCTTTTGGACATGCACAAATCCTCGAGAAATTAGCTTGGAACCATTTAAACTTGCCTGTAAAGCATGAGTGTAAGAATCTGAGAAAATAATCTGTCAGTTGTATGTAATAATCGTCTTAAATAAGCAGTTCCAGGCTTATCTAAAGCTGGCCCCAGCTAAACAAAGAAAGCAGTGAGCAGAGAGCCTCAGACACTGAACTCTGCACCCTGGCCAGACCTTGCGCTGGGCAGCCTGGTAACAGGAAGGCAGCAAGACACACTTTGAACCGGGGGTTCTAAGGCTGCTGTGGGGTTAGAGACGGGGTGACAGCTGCACTTTGCCGCCTGAACTTTGTACCTAGACACAGGGGCATTTAATCTCCATAACAGGCACTTTGTTTCATTACTTATTAACAGCTCCTCCTTGAGTAAAGTTCTTTGTTAATGGAGCTTTAAAATACAATCCCTCTCTCCTTCATTCCTGCCGTGGGGACTGGTGTCTGGGCTGGTTCTCACTAACTGGCTGGAACAGGGCTGGTCCTTCGAAGGGAAAGGCTTTTTTCCGTCTGCTCACAACCAGCCTTCTTAGAGGTGCCACTTTGCAAATACTGCCCCGGAGGCCAGTTTACACTTGGAGAAGGTCACCGGGGTCCTGGTGCCATTAAAGGTCACACCAGACAATGACTGTTATCACTTCAGCAGTCCTGACTGTCCCACCTCTTTTCTTCCTGCCCTTTCTTCTTCCTTCCCCATTTCCCCCCCCTCCTTATTTCTTTCTGCACGTTCAGACTCTCAGTGGCGCTAGAGTTAAATAATGGTGACCTTTGTCACATACATCATTTTCCCGGCCAGAGTGTAGCAGAGACATGTTGTGTTGCAGCTGGAAGGCCATGCAATTGAGGAGCACTTTCAAGGATCCTCCTTCCCAAATGAACCATGTGTACTTCACTTCCAAACACCAAGAGATGATATCCAGTCAGTTTGAAGCATTAGCAGTTTAAAGAGAGGGTCTAGACTCGAAAAAGGGAACGTGGGTTGTTAGTAAGTCAAGTACTAGTTACCATCTATAAAATAAATCCTAGTCCTACTGAAAATACTCGGACTTCTGAATGTGTGTGTGTGCGTTCATTCGTGTCAGACTCTTTGCCACCCAATCGACGGTAGCCCGCCAGACTCTTCTGTCCATGGGATTTTCCAGGCAAGAATACTAGAACAGGTCGCCATTTCCTTCTCCAAGGGATCTTCCTGACTCAGGGATTGAACCCATGTGTCTTGCAACTCCTACAGTGGTAGGCATATTCTTTACCAGCTGAGCCACCAGGGAAGCCCTCAGTCTTCCATGCCCTCCACCAAAGAATAAGTAGAGACTAAGTTTTGCTCACTAATGATCAATGGGAAGGCTTTGGTTTCTGGGACCAGGGAGGCAGGGACCACAGGGTGTTCATTTACTAATTAAAAAAGACCAAGAAGCCCCCTCAGAAGCTTTGCTTGAGGGCTTGGAGGGACCCCAAATTAACCTTTCACCACTTGGCTACTTTGTCTATTTTGGGAGCAGTTAGGCTTAGCTTGGACAATAATTCACTCTCTTCTCATTTTTCTTCTTATGTTTAAAAATGCCTGTGTGTCTACCTCTCCATCACTAAAGGGTCAGCCCTGGAGTCAACCCTGTCTGGACACCATACATCAAAAACTCACCATCGTCCCAGGCCCTCTCTTGCTCTCCCAACCACACACACTCTCCAGGGTAGTTCAGCCCCACCCACCTGTCTGTTAACAGCTCTCAGGCACCAAGTCCATCTGTGCTCAAGCCGCTTAACCAAAATGACTTTGAGAGTCAGAGTCCAAGTTTACACATCCCTGCCTGCCTTTCCTCTTTTTTCTTCTAGATCCCTGTCCACCCCTTGGTGTTCCTCCTCCTCTCACTCTCTTTACCCTTCTTTTTCCCTCCTTTTCCCTTCACACTCTTCTTTTTCCTTGACTTGCTCAGAGGCACCATTTTCAAACTCATCACTGGTGCACAAATGAAAATGTACAGAAGTAGGTCTGAGCTGCTGGGTGCATACTGACCTCTCTCTCCCCTACTGTATTTTCACAAGGGGATGTGATCCAATTATTTACCTGTTATCTGGGCTTGGATTATGTATAAGGACAGGAGAGAACTTTAAAATAAAGTTAAATTCTTTGAAAATGTTGTGCCACCCCTGGATGATCCAAAGACCCTGTGTATCTCATTTTCTAGACCTGGCCTTCCGGGTACCACCCTATTTCACAGCAGAGATGCAGGAGATTCACAGTGCCCAGGTCAGCAATGTTTGGGGTTCTAAAATTCTGCTCTTTGAAAGGGCTTTTGGGTTTGCCCCCTCCTGCAGGATTCTCTGTTGACTGCTTTTCTCTTAGAGCACTCCAGTTCCCCCAGGTTCCCCCAAAGGCTCATCCCAAGGCCCAGGATAAGGGCTGCACCTGTTTGAGATTTATTCAATCTGAATAATAGTAGACTTCTCAAGAACACCTAATTACCTTTGCCCTGAAAGCAATACAGTTGGGTACTTTGACAGCACACTTAGGACAGCCAGAACTGCAGACCTGGCCTCCAAATTCAGTCCCAATTACCATAAACCAAACACCAATTACCCCAAACAGAACACGGCAATTGAACCTTGATTTATAGCCCCTCCTCGCCACTCCACCTGTCTCTCATTCCCAGAATCTCACCACCTGCTCCAGGCAGGAAGGTTTAACAAAGTACAAGCAAAGGTTATTATAGCTTACATAGCTGACAACTGTAAGATACATGATAAAATTAATCTGATTTTATATTCATTATAACAATCCAAGCTTAAAGATGACAAACATGAAGTTTATTGAATTTCTTTTCTCTTTGTGAGTGAAGATGAATTCAGGGAAATGAACATGAATTATACCGGCTCCTGACCAAGACTGAGAATTTACAAACTGACATGAGTTAGTGTTTCATGAAATTCCCATATAACAACTCCTGTACAGAGCCTTCGGTCTCTTCTCCCACTGCACACACATGCCATATGCACACGTGGGAACAGGAGAGAAAAGATGAAGAAAGCAGGCATTAATCTCGATGTAGGTTAGAAGGAGCCCTGGACAGGATCAGCTGACCAGAACAAGTTTCTACACCAGGATCTGTACCAACTGCCTAAAGGATAGCATCACCACTTACACTTTCAATGATCAGTATTTTCGCCTGGAAAATGAAACTTGGAGAATATGGTCACTGGTTCCCAGCCTGAAAAGATGAAAGAAAGGAGTGAAGAAAAGGAAACTAGCAAAGACAAAGGCTTCTCCACACTGAGAACAGGAAGGCGATAGAGAGAAGGAAAGTACATTCTCCGAAAAAAATGCCATTGGTTTGCTTTCCGTGAGCCATCATGCCAATATCTCCTGAAATTTCTGGACAAATCCTCTTCCTTATCATGTTCAAATTTCTTCTTTGTGGAAAATACATTGATACCATAACAAAAAACAGGAATGAAGGCTACTGGTAAATTTTACCTATTAAACTATTTAGATACAGTACAAAGTTAGAGTAACTGGTTATTACTTGCCAGAAGCAACTCCGGCTCCCTAGTTTCCACACACAATTTCTTTTTGGTATTAATTTTGCATTTATATTCGCCTTACATTTAGGTTTACTGCTGTCAATAATCTAAGACAAGTAAAACTGTCTTAGAAACTGTACATCTGCTTCCTGGTTCTCAACACCAGAGTTTGCATGAATGCCGTGTTACTGGATATCACCTTCTTACATTTCTTACCTATTTTTAAAATAGCACAACAAAATTATTTGATATGAAAAGGCCAGACCTCAAGTATGTACCCTCAGCTCCGGCTACTTCATCCCTTATATATTTCAAGCAGCTTTTCCCATCTTCACTTTTGAGTTATATATCCCTTTCCCAGTTGGGCTTCCCTGGTGGTTCAGTAGCAAAGAATCTGCCTACCAATGCAGGAGACACAGGTTCAATCCCTGGGTCGAGGAGATCCCCTGGAGAAGGAAATGGCAACTCACTCCAGGATTCTTACCTGGGAAATCCCATAGACAGAAGAACCTGGTGGGTTATAGTTCGTGGGGTTGCAAGAGAGTCAGACACAATTTAGTGACTAAGCAATGACAATAACAACAATCCCTTCCCCAGTTACCTCTTCCATTTCTGAGCTCTATAAAGGTAGATTACAGTTCTCTTTTCTTCACTGCATCCCTTCCTCATATCGAGTCCTTAAAACACATATTTACTGACTTAACTCTCAAAATGTTTCTAATTTTTCCAAATGTAGGTTTACGTTTTTTATTTATGACTGATAGATGATGCTTTACCTAAGATCTGTCTGTCCATGGCCACAAGCTCTGTCCATGGTTCAGGCTCCATCTATTAAACTCAGTCAGGATACAAAGAAGGCAATAAAAATACATGCTTGGATGGTTGTTTGGTGGGAAGAAAAGAGTGAAGAGAAAAGCTGGACGATTGACCTACTTACTCAGCAGAAGTTTCTAAAGGGAGAGAAGAAAGAGAAGAACTCCAGGGAGGAGGAGAGGAAATTAGCCATTTATTAAGTACATCCTATATAGCAGGCACAATGCTAGGCTAAAAGAATTTATGAATCTATTTCTACCCAAGGGACAGAAAGTTGAGCCAGAAATCTGCACCGAGCATCTAGTGTTTATCAGAATTTAATCAAGAACCTAAGTTATTTCCTACTCCATTTTGGGACCTATCTAATCTTTTCTGGGGTTCCCCAGTGGCTTAGAACAAAGCTAGCAGAGGTAATGGATTTAGCCATTTCAAATCCTGAAAGATGACGCTGTGAAAGTGTTGCACTCAATATGCTAGCAAACTTGGAAAAATCAGCAGTGGCCACAGGACTGGAAAAGGTCAGCTTTCATTCTAATCCAAAGAAAGGCAATGCCAAAGAATGCTCAAACTACCACACAATTGCACTCATCTCACACTCTAGTAAAGTAACACTCAAAATTCTCCAAGCCAGGCTTCAGCAATACGTGAACCGTGAAGATCCAGATTTTCAAGCAGGTTTTAGAAAAGGCAGAGGAACCAGAGATCAAATTGCCAACATACAATGGATCATCGAAAAAGCAAGAGAGTTCCAGAAAAACATCTACTTCTGCTTTATTGATTATGCCAAAGCCTTTGACTGTGTGGATCACAATAAACTGTGGAAAATTCTGAAAGAGATGGGAATACCAGACCACCTGACCTGTCTCTTGAGAAACCTGTATGCAGGTCAGGGAGCAACAGTTAAAACTGGACATGGAACAACAGACTGGTTCCAAATCTGAAAAGGAATATGTCAAGGCTGTATATTGTCACCCTGCTTATTTAACTTATATGCAGAGTACATCATGAGATATGCTGGGCTGGAGGAAGCACAAGCTGGAATCAAGATTGCTGGGAGAAATAACAATAACTTCAGATATGCAGATGACACCGCACTTATGGCAGAAAGTGAAGAGAAACTCAAAAGCCTCTTGATGAAAGTGAAAGAGGAGAGTGAAAAAATTGGCTTAAAGCTCAACATTCAGAAAACTAAGATCATGGCATCTGGTCCCATCACTTCATGGGAAATAGATGGGGAAACAGTGGAAACAGCATCAGACTTTATTTTGGGGGGCTCCAAAATCAGTGCAGATGGTGCTGCAGCCATGAAATTAAAAGACGCTTACTCCTTGGAAGGAAAGTTATGGCCAACCTAGATAGCGTATTGAAAAGCAGAGACATTACTTTGCCAACAAAGGTTCATCTAGCCAAGGCTATGGTTTTTCCACTAGTCATGTATGGATGTGAGAGTTGGACAGTGAAGAACTCTGAACACTGACAATTGATGCTTTTGAACTGTGGTGTTGGAGAAGACTCTTGAGAGTCCCTTGGACTGCAAGGAGATCCAACCAATCCATCCTAAAGAAGATCAGTCCTGGGTGTTCATTGGAAGTACTGATGTTGAAGCTAAAACTCCAATACTTTGGCCACCTCATGTGAAGAGTTGACTCATTAGAAAAGACCCTAATGCTGAGAAGGATTGAGGGCAGGAGGAGAAGGGGACAACAGAGGATCAGATGGCTCAATGGCATCACCAACTTGATGGACATGGGTTTGGGTAGACTCCGGGAGTTGGTGATGGACAGGGAGGCCTGGCATGCTGTGATTCATGGGGTTGCAAAGAATCGGACATGACTGAGCGACTGAACTGAACTTATCTGAGTTGTTTAGAGATAAAGAATCCACCTCCAATGCAGGATATGCAGGAGACACAGGTTTGATCCCTGGGTCAGGAAGATCTCCTCAAGGAGCACATGGCAACCCATTTCAGTATTCTTGCCTGAGGAATCCCATGGAGAGAGGAGCCTGGACGATTATAATCCATAGGGTCACACGGAGTCAGGCATGACTGAAGCAGCTTAACATGCACGCATGCACACACACTAATCTTTTTATCCTGACATTTAAATCCTTCCACAATTTAGCTCCCTATGCCCCAGCCAAACTTACTGTCCATCTTTATGTGTAATGTATCTTCTCCTCAAGCCACTTCTTCACAATATTTTTATATCTGTGCTTCTATTCTTTTATGGTAGAAAATGTAGTTTTTGGAAATAGCTGGATCTGTGTTTGAGTCAGATTTAAGGACCCAGTTATGTCCTTAGGTATCTGTGACATTTTTGAGCCTCAGGTGCTTCATCTTTAAAAGGATCCTAGTGATTCTTTGCATATATAATGTAATGTAATGTTGAGGCTTAGAAATATACATAAAGATTCAGCATTATAGCTGGCATGCTGGAGACACTCAATGATCTGTTATTATAGCAGCATTATGTTTAGTATTGAATGTCTTCTCCACCCCTGTCATCTTCTAAGTCTTACTCATCAATCAATGGGATAATACTCAGGCTTCCCTAATGGCTCAGTGGTAAAGAATCTGCCTGCCAATGCAAGAGACATGGGTTCAATCTCTGATCCAGGAAGATCTCACAGAACATGGAGCAACTAAACCTGAGCCCTTCAACAAGAGAAGCCATTGCAGTGAAAAGCCCACACACTACAACTAAAAAGTAGCTCCCACTACTCACAAATAGAAGAAGCCCATGCAACAAAGAAGACCCAGCACAGCCAAAAATCAATCAATTTTTTTTTAAGCATAATACTCAGGTTCTCTTTGAAATCATTTTTTTCATCACCAGTTCACATCATTGATTTATTTTCTTCATATGTTTCATACTTAATAATATACTATTTTGTTGGCACAAACCTGATCTTAAGTTCCTTAAATGCAAAGGTCAAATCTTATGGGTCTCTATTGAGCAAGAGTTTTCAAAAAATAAACAGTAAACGCATGTTGAATTTTAACCTGTTCAGAGTGCTTGTACTTATTGAGCTTCTTGGGATCTGGGACCACATTTTACAATATTAAGTCACAGTCAGTGTGCTAAAAGTTCTTAAGTTTAAATAAGTTAAAATTATATAATATGGTTTGCAGAGAAAATATAAAATTCAATATAATGACTCTAATAAACTATTTTTAAATACCTAATATATAGACACATGTCTAAGAACTTTCTAAACCCATAGAATTAAACTATGCTAGAAACACACAGCATTCCTTTTAACAAAGCAAAATGTCCAATGACTAACATTAAAAATGCTGTTTGTGTTTTGCTCTTAACTTCTCACTGAAATGAAAGAACTCAGCTGAATGTTCTGAGAGCTAGCCCTCTGTATAAAAAAATTGTGGTTTGTTTTTGGTTCAATGTACTGATTTACACAGCACATGTAAAGCTTATAAACTACCTTTGGTAAGATAGGTAAACAATTTGAAGTGATGACTACATATTCACTTTTAAAAAGAATCTAGAAATATTTTTATTTCCACTGTGGGGACCTTGAAAAAAGTTAGAGGGCGGTAACATGTAAAGTCCAGGAGGTAGATCAGTCTTCATTCAACTGCTCAAAGACTAGCAAACCTTCTTCCCAGAACTTTATAGGGTTTGATCCACACCCAGGAGACACACCTAGCTCTGCCTCTGGGATCTGCCCCAACCAGCTTTCTTACCCAGTACAGGTTCTAAGTAATTCTTTTGTTCCTCTTTATGTGAATCAATTTGTCTCACCATTTCCTGCATTTTTCAGAAGTAACTTCAATAGCTTATTTTTAGGAGCAAGTTGGAAGTTGCTACCAGTTATTACCTTATCTACAAAGCTCAGAGTGACAAACTAACTGCAAAACTTACCTCTGATGTCAATCAACCTTCTAATCTATATAACCAAATTGCTATTAATCATTAGGGCTATTTCCTTTCTTCCACATGTTTTGAGTTTCCTCAAGTCCTTCACTAACTGTTCTGGCTACATATTTTTTTGCCACAGGTCAAATTTGGAGGAGGGTGGTTAACAAGGGGAATTGAAAAGTCTCAAACTCCTCTGAAATATTTTTTTAATCCTGTTTAAAAAACAATCAGTTGTAGAGACAAGAGAATCCTCAACATATATTAATATGAATACCTAATAGATTCCAAATAGTTATTGTTTGGGTAGCAAGTTTTGATCAGTACCTTCACCCAAGAGTATTAAGTAATCTGGAAAGTCTCAAACACACTCCCATGTGATTGGTTTGTCTTGACCAACTATTCATTTAAAGAATCTTGCAAATGATAAAAATGCTATGTGGCTAGAGGCATCCTCTAAATCAGGAGAGGTCTGTGCCACTGTATCTGTTCTGAGTGGAAAAAAAAAAACAATGGACTAATTCAGTCTTTCACTCAGCAAGTTTTATTCATCACCTACTGTTTGTTTATGCACACAAAGCAGTGCGTGCTTAGCTCAGGAAGCATCCAGACCGGCCTAACTTCTGCACCCACAGAAGCAGTTGCCATGAGGAACGGTAACACACACCTAAGTATAATCATGCTGGAGAGGAATGGAGAGAGACACTGCACTGTCAGCTGCTGGTCTCAGGTCCATCTTTTCTGGGAAGACATTTGACTTCCATAGATCTCAATGTCCTTTTTCATAAACATTAAGAACCCAATGAGGCACTCTTCCAAATTTTCATGAAAACCGAAATTCTCTGATTTAAAAAGCAGGAAAAGATATTATATGACAAATGCTAATATTTTGTGGTATTTACAACTAGAGAACTAGACTAAGGGATTCTCATCCTGGCTTACTAAAAATCAAAGAAAGTTAGAAACCCCAAAGCCTGAATGTCTTCATGCTCCTGTGGCAGCATCAGATGGATGGGACATCCAATTAAATAGCGAATGTGGTGATGTTGTCTGTTACCGCTACTGGAAGTCAGGACAGGATCTCGTGCCATCATTTTCTATTTTACCACTACATTCCTACCACACTGCTTCTTTCTGTCTCCAGAACATAGAAATGCTCATTTCCACCTTGGCTCCTCAAAGACATACACCCTTTAGAACGTGTGAATATGCTATCTTACAAGGCAAAAGAGATTTTGCTGACATGATTAAACTAAGGATTTAAATAGGGTGATTTTCCTGAATTATCTGAGTGGGCCAAATGGATAATCCTCTAAGTTATTATAAGTGACAGAGGGGATCAGAAGAGTAAAATTCAGAGAGATTTGAAGATATCACCCTGCTGACTTTGAAGACAGAGGAGGGGACAATAAACCAAGGAATGTAGGCAGCTTCTAGAAAAAGCAAAGAAACAAATCTTCCCCTACAGCTTCTGAAAGGAAAGCTGACCTGTCAGTGTCTTGATGTTAGTGCAGTGAGGCCTATAGTGGACTTCCGACCTCTAGAACTGTAAGAAAACAAATCTGCATGGTTTTTAGGCCATGATGTTTTTGTTCATTTGTTACAGCAACAATTAAAAACTAATACACCCACCTTGGGGTCTTCGTACTAGCCATTCCCAGTGCTTGGAATGCCCTTTCTCTAGAATCGTCCCCTCTTTGTCACACTTGTCTCAACCTGCCCATTGTCTTCTTTGACCATATAATCTAAGGAGCCACCCAAGCATTTAGCTAATTCTCTGCATAGTGTGTGTGTGATTTTTCCCAGTTAGCCTACTGACTGTCTTCCTTGCCATTAGTTTAGCTCCATGAGAATAGAAACCTTGTCTGTCTCAGCTACCACCCCACTTACAGTCCTTAGAACAATGTCTGGCCTTCATCGATATTTGTTGAATGTAGGATTTATGAAACCCAATCAGAGTTTGATGTGTCTGAATCTTACAGAAAGTTTCCAGGAAATACACAAAGGAGTCACAGCACATATACTTTCATCATCTTTTAGCCTTTGCAAAAGCTATCTTTAACCATCAAAACCCCCAGCATTTTCCCTCCACTTTCATTCTCTCTCTTTATGTCACAGAGAAAAATTGAGAAACTATGAGAATGATCTGGATATCCCTGAAAAATAAACTTTAGAGTAAGGATAGTGCCTAATATGTGTAAAGGTCTCTGGGTTCTCAAGGAACAAGTGGCACTATATAAATTTTAAAATACTAGAATTTCCTTTAATTGAAAATTCCATTTATATGTGTCTCTTTGATAACTATACAACATTGCTACTCCTGCAAAATACTGTTGCAGCAAAAAGAAGAGCACTTTCCCCCCTTCTCTTGAAATTTGTTAAAATGGCATTTCCCTTGTGCTGCATTTCCTTAGACCTGTGCAAAAACATATCCTCCCAAGATATAAAGCAATGCACAGCTGGGAAGCATAATGCTCTGCTCAGAATATCAGATTTTTAAATCTACCAAAGCTGGAAAAGAGATTAAGAGTTAAGGCTGAATGTCTGTCTTTAATGTGCTCTATTATGCACCAGGCATTACAGTTAATATGTCCCTTCAGACTTTCCTGACCTAGTTTCTGGGCTTTCAGATGCTGCAGTACACAGTAAGGACAGAGGATCGGTGATGATTGTGAATTTCCTTTCTTCCTCTGATTGACCTGCCAGCCTTAACGTTGTGGTGATGTTGTGAATGTGGAGGAAGGAGATTGGTGGTGAGAGAAAAAAGTAATTTGATTTATATGGTAACCATAAACATTGTGACGTCAAAAAAAGAGAAGAGAGTTTTTGTAAAAGCATCCATGTATCAGCAGTGCATGCATGTTTTGGGTCTTTCAATATTTTAACAATATTTTCCTTTCATTGGCTTTGAAGTTTCCAGGGGACAACTTGATGTTTTTATTTCATTTTCTTCTTAATCAGAATCGAAGAACTGGCAGTTATTGGCCAGTCAACGCTTGTACGTGTGTTTTATGTGACAGAACCTTGCTTATTATTTTTTAAATAGCAACATTTGTAGGGGGACATATCCATATCCACATATCTAGTTTCCGTAGCTGCAAGCACTCACTATTGTCTTACATCTGATTGCTTCACACATTTACTTTCCCAATCTTCCTAGCCCCCAGTGCAGGAGACTCTATATGGTGTTAATCACTCAGCTGTGTCCACCTCTTTGCAACCCCATGGACTGTAGCCCACCAGGCTCCTCTGTCCATGGAATCCTCCGGGCAAGAATACTAGAATGGGTTGCCATTCCCTCCTCCAGGGGATCTTCCTGACCCAGGAGTTGCATCCTGGCCTCTGAATTGCAGGTGAATTCTTTACATTCTGAGCCACTAGGGAAGCCAAACAGGAGACCCTTGGTATAGTCTATATCTGGTTCATATTTGCATCTTGGAGCATCCAGCTCTAGATGCCCCCATGTATGAGTGCCAGGCTATTTACTCTGTTGTACCCATCAAGTAAGCATATGATTCATAGATGGTACAACCCTATATTTTACTACCCAGTTAGGATTTTTTCTGATTTATGAATTTAGGTAGTGGAAAATCTTTCCCACTTCAAATTTAAATTGCAATCAGATTTTTTACCACTTTGACCTCTTTTCAGAAAGGATATAGGATAGCTAGTAGATGTAGTTACAAAGATCCATGATGAATTGTTTTTATTTAAAAGCATCCAACAACATAAAATCTGGATAATATTAGAAAATCCTTACTGTATGGATACTGTGTACCTGGCAGAATCAGGCATGACAGACAGCCATTTTGTGGAATTTGTTAGAAATGCAGTTTTGAAGTAGGAGACAGATGTTCTATTTTCAAAGCATTTGATACAACTGATAGACAGAAGATCCCACTCTGGGCCAAGGAAGACTGGGTATCCATGTAGCAGTGATCAGAATACATCTGTTTCTAGAGGGAGTCTAACTGGGCAGAGGAGCCCACAAGAGACGATTCTCAGTAGAAAGTGCAGAGTGGAAGTAGGAAAGCAGGTGGAGAAAGCGGAGCAGGTGTCGAGGCCTGTATGGCAACTGCCAACCAGGGCCGAGTCAGCAGTGACTCATGAATCCTAGGCAGGAGACGAGAAGGTGCTTTTATCAGACTCAGAAAATCCTGAAGAAAAAGCACATCTCCCTTTCTCTGGAGTTCATTTATTTTTTTTTCCTGCTTCTCCTCGACATCTAGTTAATTCACTCCCCAGTTCAAAGGTTAGGAAATTTGGGGATGTATCTTTTATTACAAGCAAGATCCAAGCCACCATCATCTCTCATCTGACTTAAAAAAAAAAAAAAAAAAACCTTTTTAGCAAAAGTCTATCAGCTGCTCTCCCCAACAGCAGTTAGAGATGGGTTATTAGCATAGCAAATATAATCACATCACAGATTTTCTTGCACTCCTCCAATGAATTCCCCTTATTCTTATAAAGCACACTATTTTGAACCTGCCTTTCAAAATCCTACATTACGACTCATCTATCCTGGTTTTTCAAGTTTGGCTCTATTGATACTTTTAGCTGAAAATTCCTGTTGAGAGATGATGTCCTCTGCCTTGCAGGATATCTAGCAACATCTTTAGCCTCTACCTACTAGATGCCAGTAGAACTCCTACCCCCAGATATGACAACAAAAGTATTACCCAGCATTGCCAAATATGTGCCCCAAGTTGAGAGCAATTGATCTATCAGACTGTGCCCTGACTTTCATCATAATTCTGCACCACTCATCTCGTGCCTCCCAACCACCGCTGCCACTCTCCCCTTCTCCAGCCATACCAGCTTCCTGCCAGCTCTTTAGACACAACCGTTTACCATGCTGCCATAACAAAAACGCCATAGACTAGGAGCCTTAAACAACAGATATTGATTTCTCACAGTTCTGGAGACTGGAAGTCCAAAATCAAGGTACCAGCCAATTCAGTTCCTGGTGAGGGCTCACTTCCTGTCTTGCAGATGGCATCTTCTTACCAAGTCCTCACAGGGAGGAGAGAGAGTTCTGAGTTCTCTTTCTCTTCTTTATAAGGACATTAATCCCATCACCAAGGCTCCAGTCTCAGGATCTCTTCTAATTCCCACAACCTCCTGAAGGCCTCATCTCCACATACCATCACATTGAGGCTTTGAACTTCAACATGAATTAGCATGGGCAGGGAACACAAATATTCAGCCCATAACCCATCGTTTTCCATCCACATGTTTTCTACTCCTCTGTCCCCAACTCTGGATTATCTAATTCTTCCTCATCCTTCAAAATGGGTTCTTTCCTGAGCCTGGAAGTTACCCTTCTACCCTCAAACCTTTCCTGCTTTCATAACATGTGTGTGTGTGTGTGTTTCTTGCACAGAAACACATTATCATCATTGAAATTGCTTTTGCAATTAGTTCTGTCTGTTATTCTTTCTGCACTGAAAGTTTCATCAGTGTAGGAGCCATAATTGTATAGCTCACCATAGTTTACAACTTCTAGCACAGTGCCTGATGAACAGCATCCACAAATATATATCTAAAGACAGGAAAAAAGGCACTAAAACCAGGGTGTTCAGTAAGGAATGTGACCACAGGTACACCCTGAAGCTGCTCACTTGGGGATTTTCTGTTAGATGGTATTACGGTGCATAATAAAGACTGCTGCTCTAATAATAATAACTAACATTGATTGAGTACTTAATTTATGCCAGGTACTGCACTATATATTTATTATATCAATGAATCCTTACAATCATCTGATGAGGTAATAGCTATTAGCATCCCCATTTGATGAAAAGGTTAAGTAAATGGACTAGGGTCACCCAGCTTCTGAGTGGCAGAATTCACACATCAGAAGTTGAAGCTAATGGCTATTTTACTTCTATACCATACTCTGTCATGAGTTAGGGAACAGGGAGTCAAGTTTCCAGCCATTCCTCAGACTATATGCTAAGAGATTGTTTCCAGTATAACAGAGATCTGCAGAGTCTCCATGTCAAGGTCCAGATTCTCAATTCAGAAGCAGAATAAAAATTGCCAACTAATTCTGCTCAGTGTCATTTGGAAGATGGGAATTGGGCACTTGGAGATTAGGGCATAAACAAGGAGACAAGAAAGTTAAAGACTCTCTCCCCAGCATATTGCATACATCTAAAGTTTCATTTTAATTAACAAACTTCTCTTAGAATTCATAAGCATATTAGTCATTCATTCCTCAGTATGAACCATCTAGAGCCTAAAAGAAAAAAACTTTCTTCTGATATTCTGTGTGTCTGTGTGTGTGTGTATGTGTGTGTGCGCTTGTGTATGTTTGACTATAACAATTACAGACTCTATGGCCCTTCATTGCAGGGTAGTGATGAAACAGATAACCCAGAAAAGAGTTCGAAAATTCATATGCTTTGGTAAGGTCACTGAATACTTGGTTCCAGAAAAGTAGGTGGGATTAGGGCATTGGGTATAAAGTGAGAGGATGCCAGAAGTAATTGCTACCCATTTTCAATTACTTCCAGGGCCCAGAGGTTGAGAAAAATCATCCTAAGGACTACCTTTGGCACTGGAAACTTTCAATAGAGTTTTCATGAATAATTCACTTTGCCAAAGTAGAAGTCACCATGGTTTGTAGTTCACTTTCCTTCCATTAATTTAATCTATGACTTTCATTTCATCTATCTGTAAAAACAAAAGGGATGCTAATATTTAGCTATGAGCCAGGAAATTGATTTATTAAGCAGCATTTATAAATCATTATTCATGGCACACAAAATAGTTTAGCAAAAGTCTTTTAAAAATAAGATTTTTACTGAGAACGGATTCAGGAGAAAAATAAGCATTCTATACATAGTCAACTGAATTTTCTCTCTTCTCCAGTTAAAATTTCATCTACCCAATTTTGATGCATGTATTCAAGTGCCAGAGAAGGCTCAAAATATAAAGTCCATCTGTCTAATGGAGGTTTGGCCTATCAATCAAATTTGTCATTACTTGGATTAAGTTGTTGAGATGAACCGCTTTTGGGAAAATAAGGAAGCTGAGAATGCCGTAACAAATTATGGTGAGTTAGAAGGATTTGGGTTAATAAACCTATACCAGTAGAAATCCAACAGCTTGTTTCTTGGACTCCCTTCAGGGTTGGTAGAAAGAAAATATGCTCTCAAAGGTAGAGCCTCCGTCCCTTTGGCATCCTCCTGAGGCATCCGCCCTGGTCATCGTGATACTGTCTCAGGCTCTGGCTATCAGTGCCCTCCTGACTAATTAAAAGCTTACATAACAGCAATGTTAAAGGGCTTGGAGTCCTTTCCCTCTGAAAGCAGGACTCTGGCTCCGAGCTTGGAGCTTGGTGATATCAAGCTCATTCTACCACATGGACACAGGCTATTTTTGGGCAAAGCCAACTCCAGTGCTTCACTGTCTATAGTGGAAACAGAGCTGACCTTGGTTGACCCTGGGTGGCCTGGGCATCATGGCTTCCCTTGAGAGCTTACGCCGAGCAGTTCAGAAAACAAAAGTGTTTACCTGCAACACTCATGGTGCTGGATAGTCCAAACAAATCTAGAACCTCTCAAGAATGGGATTTTCAAGTCACCCCAGGGGTGCAGGTGTGAGCCTCCTTTCTTCTTTTCTTATTCTTTTCTCCCTCTCACTGAAGAATGGTAGAGGGTGGTGAGATAAGTAAAATGGCAAAATTGGTCCTAAGCTTACGCATAATGTAAATCACATACTGATCTATTTAAAAATAAGTTAAGTTGCTATTTTAGTTCTCTGGGTAAGTCCTGTGTGTCCCTGTTAAGTCATTGTTTCTAAGACTGAGAGCATCTCAGAGGGAAGGGAACTGTATACTTAACTGTGTATGACTAGTTCTCTGCCTGGGTCATTATTTAATATGTAATTATGAACTATTTTACACCCAATGGGTGAGAGGAAAGCTTAATTTCATCTAAGAACATTTTACACAAACACATCGTTATCATATATCATGCAAAGTAGGTGCCATTTTTCCAAACAAAGAAGAAAATGAGCTATCACTCAATTCTTTTTCCTCCTTTCCTTCAGTGAGGTGGAAAAACTATCCTGCGTTCTATCTCAGACTAACTGACTTTATTCCAGGGACACATGGGCAGACAGGATTTTCTCTTCCCAAACTGCTGCTACGTGGAGAGAACATTAAGGAGAATATTAGCTGTCCTTCTAAATACATTCTGGAATTCCTGGGTTCTGTTCTCTCTAGTCAGACCTCTTTCTCTTAGCCCTGCTAACGTAAGAGGGTTAGTGGCTGCAAAGATAACAAGGAAATATTGAAGACAGGATGGTAATGTGAGTTTCTCATTTTATTTCATATGTGTGCATGCTTGCTCAGTAATGTCCGACTCTTCAATCTACCCTGTCTGACCATGGGATTCTCCAGTCAAGAATGCTTGAGTGGGTTGCCATTTCCTCCTCCAGGAGATTTTCCCAACTCAGGGGTCAAACTCATATCTCTTCCATCTCCTGCATTGGCAGGTGGATTCTTTACCACTGCACTACCTGGGAATTCCTTGTTTTATATATCATCTATCTATTGAAGAAAGTAAAACAAAGTTAACGTCCCATAGTTTTGAAGAACAGTGAAATAATGGTAAAGAACTTCTCAACTTTAATTTGTAACTACTATGAAGGCATTCAAATAACATCAGGAATAATAATTTCCTTATTGTTTGGAGCCTAATGGACTTTAATTATGAATGAAAACATGCTCAGCAATTTTGTTGCACATATTGTCCTTGTGCTCTAGTTAATTACCTATATTTAAAAATCATTATATCAGTATGTCATTCAAGAAACATTGTTGACCCCTTACGTTGTTCCTCAGACCATGTGAACATGGAATGAAATTTAATGTAAAATAAAACATGTTTCTTAACTCTTGATGAACTTAAATTCTGATCCCTGAGTGAAGGTATGACATAATAAAATACATATCTATTACAAATGTTAGGAGAAACACAATTCTAGGAGTGCTATACATGTTTTTTTTTTAAGTGACTTTCCAGTACTATAATCATGGGAAGATCTTCAGAGTTAGATAATACTTAATACTGAAATACAAAACAATATTTTGTCCACAAATTGCTTGTGTATGCCTTTTCTCCTCAATTTTACCCTGATCTTCTTGTGGCTAGACATTGGATATTATACTTTTTTTAAAAAAAAATTCCCTATATTTTATCCTGTTAGCAAGGATCAGCTACCTAGGAGGACCTTCATAAATACTGAATAATTGTTTTTTAATATTTGCTAAATGGTAAGAAAAAAGTCAGAGCGAATGCCAAGAATTCCATCTGTATCTTTCAGCTGACTGACTTCCAACAGAGAGATTTCCTATGGAAACCTCGACATAGCAGATACTCCAATGGCTTGCTTCTGTGTTGTCTGTGGGGGAAACTCAATTCTAATTCTCATTTTTCTTGAATTTTTGAGTATAAAGTGACTCCAGCTTCAATTATCTCACCTAGAAATCAGCCCACTAGCATCTTGAAGATTTAATAAATATCATTTTATGTCACAAAAGAGCTGTAAGTTTATTGGGAAAGACATACAAATACAAGATGCCATTATGACTACCACAACTCAGGTGTGATGTTGTTTCTTCTTGACAAGAGTGCAGCATTTCCTCTAGAAACGTGTCATTGTTTCAATTTTTTTATTTCACTTTACATTTCATCTGGCTCATCTTTTTGAATTCACTTTCCTTGTGTAAATAGTTTTATGTTGTCCCTTTTCTCTCAAATTGGTTTTATTTTGATGGGTTTACACTTCTCTAGAGGAAGCTGCATATGGAAAAAGCTAACAACCATTGAGCTGCTAATAATAATTATTCTCTGCCCTTTTAGAGCTTCTTTTATTTGAGAATATCAAAGCATGTGTCAAACTGGTATATATAATTACCTCCATCATACAGAACAATCACTGCTAGGGAGGCTGAATGACTTCCAGAAGGTTAACCAAAAAAAATGCAGAATCCAAATTCCCTTCCCACTTTCTTCTACCCTGTCTCCCAGTCTCTAGGACCCCTAGGCTCTAAAGAGATTTGGCAAAAAGGAGAGCAAGTCTCCATGATCTGTTGCTTTAATGGCGATCTAAAAAGGGTGCTTCATGCAGGCTCATAGACTGAGGATACATGAACTCAAATGGCCAAACATCAATTAAGTAGCAAACCCGAGACAGAGAGGTCACTTTGAGAGAAAAAGTGAAAAAAAGGCTTTGTCAAGTGAAATTTCAGTCAACCCGTCCCAGTAAGTGGCTGATTCTCCGCGTGTCCTTGCCTTTGCAGTTTTCATCCTCACCTAGAAAAATCGAGTTTATATTTGATAAAGGGCAAGAGTTTGCTTGTTCTTCAGCAGGCCAAGTTGAGGGCTCTGTGTGAGTGTGTTTAGGCTGTCCGATTCTGCAACCCCATAAACTGTAGCCCACCAAGTTCCTCTGTCCATGAGATTTCCCAAGCAAGCGTACTGAAGTGGGTTGCTATTTCCTCCTCCAGGGAACCTGCCTGATCCAGGGATCGAAACCACATTTCCTTCATTGGCAGGCAGATTCTTTACTCTTGAACCACCAAGTTGAGGACCAGCAAGATGAATTTTGGGGTTCTCCTAAAGGGGATCATTTAGGCCTAATATTCGTTGAGTTTCAGAGTCCTTTAACAATTGACTATCTATGCTTGATAACGTTCAGATTTCCTTTCTGGGTTCTATTTGCAGATAGAATGACGTATCTCAAACTGACAAAATTCCCTTAAGAATGGAAAAATGAATGACGTGAATAGAGTTTGGCAAGCCAGGCATTTCAAGTAAACCTGGGGTCTGAGAAGGGCTGGGAGGACTGGGTCTGACTGATGGCAGAAAGGGGTCTAGGGCCCCCATGCTAAATGGTGAACCAGGGACCATAAAAGAGATAAAGTTGAGAAAAGCTCAGCCATCAAATTATTCTGCAAATGGAGGAGGGCATTTTACACCCGGAAAGAGAAGCACTGATTGGCATCTGAATATTGCTAATATGTCCCATAGAACTTACTTGGAATAATTTTTTACTGTGAATTTGAACAAGAATGCTGAGACTCTTTATGTGTATAATAAAGCTAATTTCTGCATTTTAATAGAGATGATTTTTTTTAACTTAGTAAAATCAGAATCTTATTACATTTTAGGAGTGAATATAACTTTTATAACTTTGGGTTCTGATTCTGGGTTCTGTTTAGTGATTAAGATGCTCTTATTTCAATCTTCTTGGATTAGATTGAACTCATGATGCTCACTACTTCTCTCTTAGGCATACCACAATAGTTCTTAAAATACAACATTTTCACAACAAACTGTTTCATACATTCATTTTCATATTTGGTTTCCTACCTTTAAAGAACACTAATGGTTTGTATTTTTCTGATCAATAAGGAATTGATGATACTTGATTTGAGGGAAATAATGACTTATTTATGAAGCATTTACTATATGCCTGGTCCTGTGTTAAGCTGCATACGCAGTGTCATTTCATCCCTAAAACAACAATATACAGTAGTCACTAGTGTTATTTGCATTTTATAGATGAGTAAACAAAGGCTTAAAAATTGAAGTCATTTGATTGATGTCACACAGCTTGTAAATGACACAGCTGTCATTAAAAACAAAGTCCTACCAACTCCAACCACACTCTCTTAATCACAATTTTAACTTGTTTCATAACTGATTCTTAAATTTCTAGCTCTTTGACCTTCACTGTGCCTAGCTAAGCCATCACAAACCATGTGCCACTCTACTATCCACTCAGACATCCTCGGCCAGCATGTTGGCATATATGTACATGTGTTAAATCAAGTGAAACACCAAAGATTGCTACTCCTCCACCTCATGCTTCAACGGGACTTTAAAGACACTTTGGATAAGTGTTTCAACTTTAATGACTGTAATGTCTGCTGGAAAAGAGATGACCTTACTAAGGGTCATTTCTTGGTAAATAAAACTCTGCTGCTGTTGACTTTTGATTCATCATCACACTGATATTTAGTGTCAGTCCAGTGTGCTGGACGAGGCAGCAGTCTTGAGCTCTTATAAAGGGAAACAGGTGGCTGGTCACAGTGGACACATTCCTGTTGGCAGAGGTGGGGCACTGCAAACTAGTATCTAGGGTTTTAATTGAAGCTGGCATTTCCAGAACCACTTTTCTCTTTAACATTCTTTTCGAAGGAGGGGAAACCAAAATAGAAAGTATCATAACTTCTTCCTGTGTCATGTACATTTTGCTCCTTCAGAAGACAAGACTTCCCTTTTCTCGGACTCAAATTAGCATTCACATGCTCCCGGGCTGATCTACAGTTGTCAAAACTAATATACGCAGGTGTTTAGCATACCAGGGAGAGTAAATGTTTTTGTCAACTTTTTAAACAACTTCCCCCACAATCACCGATGCTCTCCAAATAGAATCTGCTGACTTCCAAATAGAATCACTGACCACTGGCAGGGTCAGAGTCACAGAGTGACTCACTGCAGGAGAGAACAAACAAGCTCAACAAAGGCTACTTGAAGATATAAATGCAGTTTCCTCATAGCTAATGAAAGCTCCCTTTCCCACCCCCACCCCACCCCCGCACAGAATGGAACTCAAAAGCCTGTGGGTGGGGGTTCCTGTATCTCAGATATCCCCGTGTCTCAAAAGATACACACACCCTCGAACAACTCTTCCCCCCAACCCTTCCTCTCCCAACTCCTAGAGTGCAGCAGATGCGTTCAGCTTCTCCGTGAAAATACTGCTGAACCCAATCCAGTCCAGCCCTAACCCACGCCACTTCCCAGAAGCTAGCCTTGCCAAGGTCTCCAGTAACACACTCACTGCCAAAACGAAATGGCACATCTCCATCTTGATGCTCCTTGACCTACGTACAGAATTTGACACTGCTGATAACCAATTACACAACTCTCTCTCTTTGGCTTCTGAGCCTCTTTCCTCATTTAGTCTGACTCTCACCCCCATATGCTTTAGAGACCCTCCATCTCCCTTCTCCTAGCTTTCACTTTCTGTGGGGTAACCCACCCCTGTTTGGCAAGAGAACTATTTCATCTCAGTGGCCTCACGCAGTCCATTCTTTATTCATGTTGGAACCCCATTGCCTAGACAGTGCTTGCAAAATAACATGGGCTCCAAAAAATGATTGCTGAATGAGTGCACATAGCTGATAAATCAAGTTCTGTATTCACCTCTGTCATGCACATTGCAGCTGGCTGTAAGATAAGTTCTATGACCAATTCATATTAAATAGAAATTTGTCATCCGTCTTTATATTTTCGCACATCCAACATCCATATGTTGATAAAGAGCACTGATAAATCAGAAAGCTCCCAAATAAAACTCCTCACTGACTTGGTTGTTTTTTGACTTTGACTTCTATTTCAGTTCCTAATTAAATCTGCTTTTTCAGTCATGACATTTTCTGAATCTGATTTCCTTTCGACTCTTCCGACGAATTTTTTACAGAATAAATACAAAAGTACTCAGTGTTCAATTGGCATGTTGTATAGTAACTGCTTGCTCTAATGTATTACAAAGAGCAGCCAATTAATATTTGTTGAGTGATGGCCACAAGAACAACTGGATTATGTGTGCTGTTTCTCAATTTGACCATGAATATAGTCCAGGCACATGAATTAGTGGTTCCATTGTCTGTTTATTTTAGTCATCCTAATGACCAAATTATATTATCTCAAAAAGTGATATAGTCCAAGTAAAGCAATTTGTTACTTCAGTAAAAATCAAAAACTTGACTCTATCAATTCTTACATTTATCCTTTGGTTTATATGTAATCCTCCGTCTCCTATTGGAATAAACCATCGACTCATCTCCCTAGAATCCCAAGTTACAATATTTCTTTCCTGTAAGTCTTCAGTTCTTCTGCCAAAGTAATCTTTTTCACCTGTCATTTTTTATAGGTGAGACTTTTCTGGGACTGTATCATTTCTTTTTTTTAATTTGTCCTTTAAATCATATGTAAGATCCTTTTGCTCAATTGCAAAGTCTTCCTATTTTTTAAATGCCTTCCTAGTCATTTTTCTCTTTTCTTGTATACCTCTGATTGAACCACACCTTGTTTCTGCTCACTGTCTTTTTCGTTTGATCATTTTACTTTATATCATCTCCTATTTGGATGGATGGATAGATATATAGATAGACAGATTGAGAAAATCACTTCTCACAGACACTAAAGAATTATTCAATATAATCTGCTAGCACCAAAAGCTTACTTCCTAATAACATACATTGTCTTTTTATCCCCTCTGGATGAGCACATCTCTTTCATATTTGTAATGGATCAAGACATTCATATTTGAACATCATTGTATGTGTGGCTTACAAAGCTATCCCTCCTTTTATCTATTTCTGTTTGATTATCATCAGTTTCTGATTGTAAACTCCCAAATGGAAGAATGATGGTTATTAAACATATCCTAAACAATTCCCAGCACTGTAATATGAGGATATAGACAAGTAAAATATTGTTTATGTCTATTAACAAATTATTATGTATGTATCTGAAACTCTGTAGGTATGTGAAACTATAAAAAAAATCAATTAATTCTTTCATCTTTCACCAGTATATTCATTCAACCTTGCTAGAGGGAATATGTAATGAAAATGGACCCCTTCCATTATTCAATGGATCTTGTTAGATCAATAGTATTTCCCATTTAGTAAAATGTGATGTCTCATGATTTTTCATAGCAATCTGTATAATTGGAAGGGATGTGCTTTGATTAACATAGAAGAGTGGTAATTCAAAAGAGGCATCATAATGAGATATAAGAGAAGCCTTGTTGATATTTCTAACCCATATGAGTTTCCAAAATAGATACTTTTAGGAAACTAAAGAGAACACCTTTTCAAGTTTCCTGCTGCTTATCATCCCTTCTATTTGATCTTTTTAGTTACAAACCATGTGCATTACAAATTTCTTTCTCCGCTTGTCATAGCAACACTCTTTTCCCCAACATTTTAAATCTTCAATAAAATATAAATGAGCAACAGCTTCCTGCTAACCACAAATTCCCCTTCTTGTTTTGCTTTGTCTAAATGTTCTTCTTGAATGCCCAAAGGACTTTCTCTTCCTGCTTGGCACAGTCCAAAATTAGTTTGAATCACATTATTCTTACATCCAGGGTACCTGCATTATGATTCCAAGGGTAATTTGTGCCCTTTAAGCATAGAGTGCTAATCATCAATGCTTCAAGGGACTCTAACCTGGCCTTGATCTTGCTCACTTCATCAAGGCTGCTCAGGGTAGGTCTGTTCACTGGCAAAATATTGGTTTCATTCCTATGACAACTAAGAAATCTATTTATCAACCAAGCCAGCAATTTCTAACAGCATTCTTTTTTTTTAATCACATTTACAAGACAGTGCTGGTACAGAAGTGTGAACCCATTCTTTTCACCACTAAGTTCAAGGAAAAAAGTTCTTTTTGCCATCTCTCCTTGAACTTCAATTCTGACCTAAATATTCAGCTCTTGAGTATCAACTAAAAATCTTTTTCTGCCTCTGTGTGAGTGTTCTATTTTTTAAGTGTGTGTATGTGTCTCTGTGTGTGTTTCCTTTCCAATGTCTCATTAAAAGATTAAGACATACTATTATTACACACTATTATTAGTTGAAATAAATGGGTAGACTTTCCCTTGCTTATTGCTCATTCATGATTTTATTAATTTTATAACTATACATATATAATTATAATTTTAAAACTTGTCCAGCTAGATCATCCTAATGGCAGGTCACTTTACCTGCCAAAAAGACTGATTATAAACCTTTGTTTTGTGCAAAATCCCCACTGTCCACAGGGTGTGGTGCAGAGACACTCAAGCATTCTTGAGTTGCCATAATATTATAATATTTTTTGTGAATAAACTGATCTACTTTAGGAAATGTGATCGCCAAGTTGGATTTTGTAGCCAACTATTTCCCAGGTTTATTTCTGGGCACTAACCTGGTAGCTACCCTCTCAGTTCAAAGCCATTGTCACACGTACACTGAAGATAGCTAACATGTTCCTAAATTCTTTGAAATTCCTGATTAATAATATCTTGCCTTGAGTTGAATTTGTGTAAGCCTCAAACTGCAATGTGGAAAAAATTGTTAAAGCCTTAATTTCACATCAGGTGTGGAAAAAAATGTGTTGTGATAAATTCTTTTTATAGGCTCAATTCAGTCAAGACCGTGTCAATGTGATATCAGACAGAAATGAAGAGATTTAAACCCAGAATGTGTTATATGACCACACTACTGTCACATAAGCATTGAGGCGGGGGTTATCTCAAAGCACTAATCATAGGTCTCACTCCAGATAGTTCTCATTACCTCATCAAAAAGCTCAAATGGTTGAGTTCCAGATCAAGTCCTGATACTCTCTACTTAGCTGGATGATAAGACAAGTTAGATAACCTCTTTGTGCCTCAGTTTTGTTTCTGTAAAATTGGAGGATTAAACCGGATCAGCAACTGACAGGTCCATCTGGCATAACTTGGGTCCGAAGATGACCGAGTTCCAGTTCTGGCACCCACTACAGTAGAGCCAAAAGTCTAGTCTACATCATCTACCAGGAGCCCCTTTAGCTGTGGGAATGAGTGGCAACAAAGTGTTAGTCCTTAGGTGTGCCAGAGGTGATAGAGAGGTTGATAACTCCTAGTGGAAATGATCTCCAAGATATCTTCAAGGATATAAATTCTTCCACCCAAAGTGAATCATTGGAATACAAAAAAATTAACCCCTTTTTAAAAGAGATTCTGAAAATTCAACCTGGAGTGATACTGTATAAAAAATAATACAGTTTTAATCAACAAGGATGTACTGTATAGCACAGGGAACTCTACTCAATACTCTGTAGTTACCCATATGGGAAAAAAATCTAAACAAGAATAAATATATGCATATGTATAGTTGAACCACTTTGCTGTACACCTGAAACTAACACAACGTTGTAAATCATCTGTTATTGTTGTTGTTCAGCTGCTAAATCGTGTCCAACTCTTTGTGACCCCATGGACCACAGAATGCCCAGTTTCCCTGTCCTTCACTATCTTCTGTATTTTGTTCTAACTCATGTCCATTCAGTTGGTGATGCCATTCAACTTTATTTCAATATAAAATAAAAATTAAAATAATAATAATGCATCTTTAAAGGGGTAAGATTATGGAACTCAGTGAATAAAACATATTGTCATGTTGACCACTTCACTCAAAGGTAGTAAAAGAATGGGCTTCCTTGGTGGCTCAGTGGTAAGGAACCCACCTGTCAATGGAGGAGATGTGCGTTTGATCCCAGAATCAGGAAGATGCCCTGGAGAAGGAAATGGCAAACACTCCAGTATTTTTGCTGGAAAATCCCATGGACAGAGGAGCTGGCGGACTACAGTCCACAGGGTCACAAAGAATTGAACACAACTTACTGGCTAAACAGAAAAATTAAGTAGAATAAAATATCAAGACTGATTTACTTTTCCAGAATGCAGCCCATGACTAGTGAAACAGCACTCATTCTTTCAAAGGAGGCAGACATATTTTCCAACAATTAAAATGCATGTGCTTAAAGAAAATGTGGTACATATATACAAGGGAATTTTACTAAGCTATGAAAAAAGAACAAAATAATGCCATTTTCAATAATGTGGATGGACCTAGAGATTATCATACTAAGTGAGTTAAGTCAGACGAAGACAAATATCATATAAGATCACATTTGTAGAATCTAGAAAAATGATACAAATGAACTTATTTACAAAACAGAAAGAGACTCACAGATTTTGAAAACAAATATGTTGTCAAAGGGGAAAGTGCAGGGGAAAAGGGATAAATTGGGAGATTGGGATTAACATAGACCCACTACTATATATAAAATGGATAATCAACAAGGACCTACTGTATAGCACAGGGAACTCTATTTAATAATCTGTAATAACCTGTATAAGAGTTAGTTGCTCAGACATGTCTGACTCGTTGTGACCCCTATGGACTGTAGTCCACCAGGCACCTTTGTCCACGGAATTCTGGCAAAGACACTGAAGTGGGTTGCCATTTCCTTCTCCAGGGGATCTTCCCAACCCAGGGATTGAACCCAGGTCTCTTGCATTGCAAGTAGATTCTTCACTGTTTGAGCCACCAGGGAAGCCCAATAATCTGTATATCTTCTCTAATAACCTATATGGGAAAAGAATATGAAAAAGAACGTATGTATATATATGTGTAACTGAATCACTTTGCTGTACACTTTAAACTACAAAAATGTTGTAAATCAACTGTACTCTAATAAAAAATAAAAATTTTTTAAATAAAATAAACTGCATGTGCTGCATGAGGTCAAAACTAACTTTGCACAGGGGCTAGGAGGTCACTGGAGAAGGATCTTAAAGCATGAATACGAGTCCATTAAGAAAAGAAAGATAGTATGAACTGTCCAGGAAAGAGAAATAGACTTCACAAAGGGTCTGTCGTATTTTAGGAAAGATGAGAAGTTTCTTGAACCTGGAGAATTAGAACATTGGCGAACTATCAAAAGAAAAACCAAAAAGATGGTGTAAAGTAGGTTCTCATGGGATAAAGTAAGGAATCTGGATTTTATCAGATAGGAAATAGGACTCCTTGGTGATGTTTATTTTTATGGCATTTATTTTTTTTAATTCACCTATTTTCTCTTTTTTTATGACAATAACTGCCTTCTAAGAGAAAGCAAATCAAATGACAGGCCCTTTAGTTTGTGTCTAGATGTGTTTTATTGAATAATTTGATGGGTTTAACTTACATGAAGCTGGGAGTGGGTTAGCCAAGTTGCTAAAAGATGAAAGGAGAAAAAACTGGAGTTCTTAGTAATGAGATCAGAAACAGAGGAATGAAGGGAGAATTTAACAAGATAAAGAAAAGAGGGAGAGGAGTTCATAAACACATTAGTAACTATTCACAGCATAAGGGTAAATGAGGGATATTTTAAGAGTAAATGAGGTATACTTTAAAATGATTATCTCTTTGTTCCATGTGAAGTTATTTGTATTCATAATGTGTAATTCACTCTCCAGTCTTTCTCCCAAATCTCCAAGTTCATTGAATTTGTAATATTTATGTAAGCAGGGAGAGTTGGATTACAAAGAAAGCTGAACCCCAAAGAATTGATGCTTTTGAACTGTGATGTTGGAGAAGACTCTTGAGAGTCCCTTGGACTGCAAGGAGATCCAACCAGTCCATCCTAAAGGAGATCAGTTCTGGGTGTTCATTGGAAGGACTGATGTTGAAGCTGAAATTCCAATACTTTGGCCACCTGATGCAAAGAGCTGACTTATTGGAAAAGATCCTGATTCTGGAAAAGATTGAAGGCAGGAGGAGAATGTGACAACAGAGGATGAGATGGTTGGATGGCATCACCAACTCAATGGACATGAGTTTGGGTAAACTCCGGGAGTTGGTGATGGACAGGGAGGCCTGGCGTGCTGTGGTTCATGGAGTTGCAAAGAGTCAGATACAACTGAGCAACTAAACTGAACTGAGGGGTTTTAGTGTTTGTGAAAATCGAGTGGGCTGAATTTGTTGTATAAGACACATTAAGGAAGCAAGGCCCAGAGGCTGAGGTGACTAGAGAATTTAATTCCTATAGGCATTTTTTAAAATCTTGGGGAAGGCTTTGGCCAATAAATCATGAGGTCAGGGAAGAGGAAGAGTTTTTGCTAATTTTATCTGGAAGTCAAATGCAAGGGTGGAGGTGGCAGATGCCCACCTAATCTAATCACTGCTCAGGGTAGGTTTTCAGTAAGAGAGTGGTGTGACCAAATTCACAGAAAGATAATTTAGTAGTATAAAAATGGACAAGGATTATCCCTGTGTAAAACTGAGTCAGAGATTGACACAACATTATAAATCAACTGTTAGTCGATAAAAAAGAAATGAACAACAATAAAGAAAATTAAAAAAAAAAGAAATGGACAGGGACTGTGAAAATTGAGGCAGTAGAATAAAACATCAATATTGAAGCAGTAGCAAGTAGTATTTGAAGCAAATGTAGGTGTCAGTAAGCATACCACTGTTATCTACTGGATAGATCTGGGAAATGGTACCTAGCAGGATGGAATATAGAAGCAGAGGTGGGGGAGGGGTAATGAATTAAATTTAGATTATAGACTTAAGAGTGGCTGTGATAGAGTTAAATAGAAGTGCACATTAGGAACTTGTGTATAGACCACAAGAGATTTTATATTCAATAACATTTGATTTCATTTCCAGATTATCTTACCCAGAATGTGGGTCCTATGGCTGGGTATTAATATGTTTGTGGTTAGGCTCCCAAGTAGAGCACATTAATTTCCATTGTGTATCCTCAAGTTATGTTGTTCTTTCCTTCTTTCCTTCCTCTTCCCTCCCTTCCTTTTTTCTCCTTCACTGTCTATCATCAAACCATTATTGAAGAAAACAAAAACTCCCATTGTTTGCAGTTTTCTCTAAATCCTGTATAGCAATTACTTTACATATTAATTTCATATAAAATATTTTCTCACATTTAAATTAAATGAGCTGTCACAGTTTTGATATGGTGGTATCTGTTTTATGTTAATTTTTTAGGTTTTTATTATTATCATTGAAAGAAAATTGTTGCTGTCATATTTTATGCACATCATATTTCTCATCTTCTTTCTGTATTAAGGAGAAAGCAATTCTTAAAGCTTTTCTATTGTTGTCTATTAACATTAATTTAATTCTCTACAACTGTGCTCTCTTTTTCCTGTTAAGTATATCGTCTTTCTATGCTCTCTTCTCACATGAACATACACTTTCCCATGTCTTCTGATTTGAATTCCACAAATGTAAATGGCTGATTAGATCACATCACTAAGCATTTATGAAGTTTTACCTACATTTTTTGGCTCTGTTATAGTCATCTTAAGGTTGGTATAAATACTTCATTAGAATCATTCAAAATTCAATTCATTAAGCTAGGCATTTTTCCATAGAGCAAAATAGAGAAGCATATTAGAATCATCATCATAAAGAGTTGAAATATACAACACAATCTTTGTTTCTTCCTGAAAATACAGAAGAATAAGGACCTTGTTAACTTGTTTCATTAGAATTTTTACTGAAAACATTTGGATTTGTAAAAACCACTAGAAATCACTTTAAATTATCTTTTCTAGAAATTAGGAGAATTTTAAAGACAGTATCTATGATATATAGCTCACAGTAAGATAATAAAAACATGGTAAGTATAAAAGTGTAATGATTGTACAACATCAGTGAAAGGTGCTAAAATGCTTGCAGAAATTGGTGACAGCAATGAGGACTGAATTATATTAAATAAAAATAAGATACACTATCACTATCATTCCATACTTATGGGTACTAGTTATCTCCACAGAAAGTTTACTTTTGAACACCATACTTTAGTTTTTTTCCAGAAATTTCATTCCTGTAGATGCATTCCAAAGATTTATAATGGCAATGATTTTTAAAACCTAAGAGGACCTAGGGCCTATTATAATATATTTTATCTCTTCAAATCTCTAACTTAAATGTTTCTTATTATTTAGTTGATGTAAAAAGTATAGGACAAAGGACAATTGAAATAAATTATCATCATGTAGATTTTGAGAGATTTTTTCTGAAAAAAAATTACATTTGAAAAGAGTAGTCACTACTTAGAAGTTTTCCATTTATATCTTAAAATAGCTAAATTTGAATATGATTTGCTTACATTATAGATTTCTTCTGTGGAACTCAATGTATTTTATTACATGAATAATATAAATCAGCAACTAGGCAATAGATACACGATACTGAGAAATGAAATAATGGATGTTAAAGAAATAGTCAAGAAAATTTCCCAAAGTCTCACAGGAATCCAGTACTAGGACTAGGAAAAAGAATATATGCAATAGTCTAATGTAGTGATCCACTTCTAAGACTACACTATTTCTAAAGTTCTGTCATGTATGTATAAATATATCCCAAATTCCCCCCTTTAGGAGGAGAATCCTCACCATTTATTTAGTGGTGGGCAAATTCTTCAGGATGCAGTCTAAGGTTTTAGAGCTCGTACCTCTTCCATAAACCTTTCGTGAAAAGGTCACCGCCATTCAAGCTCGCCCTCCTTTCTCCCTTATATATTTATATGTGTCACTCAGCGCCCTTTCTCTGGCTTGGAAAGCCATCAAGAACTTTTATCTTAGGAGTCAGTTGCCAGTTCTGTGTAATCAACCAGTCAGCAGGATTCTCGAGGGCCATGAATATAAGCCTGTCTGTGCCCTTTTTTCTCAGACGAAGAATGCCATTACCTCAAAAGCTAGCCATCGGGAAACAGTCTTAGAACTGCCTACTGGAAGTTACACAGCCTCAGAGCCCACTCCTATTCCTGGGTATGCAGGCATTCTGTTTTAACTCTATAAGTTTACTTTCTTATTATACATTTTTAAAATTTCTATTTTATATTGGAGAACCGTTGATTCAGCCATGTTGTGTTAGTTTCAGGTGTACAACAAAGTGATTCAGATAGACACATGTGTAACTTTCACTTTCATTTTCATGGCCGACGCTTTGGGACCCCGTGGACTGTGGCCCACTGAGCTACTCTGTCCATGGGATTCGCCATGCCAGATTACTGGAGTGGGTGCCATTTCCTCCTCCAGGCTTCCCCTGTTGCTCAGCTGGTAAAGAACCTGCCTGCAATGTGGGATACCTGGATTCAATCCCTGGGTTGGACGATCCCCTGGAGCCAGTATTCTGGCCTGGAGAATTCAAAAAGTCGGACACAACTGAGTGACTTTCACTTTCACTTTCCTCCTCCTCCCCTGGATCTTCCCGATCCAGCAATCAAAACCAAGTCTCTGAGTCTTGACTCCTGCATTGCAGGCAGATTCTTCGCTACTGAGCTACTGAGGAAGCCCCCATACATATACATGTATCTATTCTTTTTCAAGTTATTTTCCCATTTATTACAGCATATTGTACAGAGTTCTTGTTGGTTATGTATTTTATCTTGAAATCTATTGACACTGATAACAGGTTTCTCAAGGCAAGAGAAATCACTAAAAACTCTTTCTCTTCCCTTTTATATTATCTAACCCAGAATGTGGGTACTGGAGCTGTTAAAATGTTCTGTTTAGCTTCCCAAGTAGAGGCCATCAATTCACAGAAACTTCAAACGTTTCTGTTGTTTCATTTGTCCCCTATCTCCCTCCCTCAGGATATTATCATATTTGGCAAGATGGAGTTCAATTCCACTTAAAATGATGGAATTAGACAACCCGTCTAATGCTTGGAATCTATACACTCTTAGAAGCATAGTTAAATTTAATCAGATTTTAGGCCATAAAATTAATAGTTCTACACTTGGAACTAAAGCAAATTTTGGGGTTTCATTTGACATTTTAAGAGTGAGTTGAAATAAATATGTAGTAGAACACCAGGCCCATTAAAACAAAATATTTAGTGATCATATTTTATAATTTATGGCTTTACAATGTTACAAATTGCTAAGCTGTATTGCAATTTTAGTGTATTTGCATGTTTTATACAGTATGATAGGAAAGAAAGTAAAGTGTGGGCCTTTGAAATGCAGGAAGAAGTGATCATGCTGAAGATAAAATTTACTGTGAATGAATTAAAGAAAATACATAGAGTGTGTAATTGATGCTGTGGTACATCTTTTTGGAGGTCAACCGTTCCTCAAATTATAATAGAAAATTTTAGATTTTCTGTACCATCTTTTCAACAAATGGAATAATGCTTGTATTCAGATAAGCTATACCTCTTGATTGTTTTTATACTTAAGTTAACCATATGTAGAACACTATCTTCAGACTCTGAGATTGAGTCTTTACCCCATCACTGAGCTTTTTCTATGATTGTCATATACATTTTGGAAGAGATATTCCTATATGAAGTTCCCTCTCCTCAGTCACCCCATCCCCAGTCCTTCCCTGAAATACAATCTTTTGCTTCAACAATCTCAGATATTTTAGGGAAAAAAACTGCAAATTTTGGAAGCAAATTGATCCCCGAACTAGATCATTAAAAGTTTCTTTTGCCAATTTTGATAAATAAATGAAAAATTGAAGCTAGTGTGTTCTTAATTTTAGTTCGGTTCAATTCAGTTCATTTCAGTGGCTCAGTCATGTCCACCCAAACCCATATCCATCGAGTCAGTGATGCCATCCAACCATCTCATCCTCTGTTGTCCCTTTCTCCTCCTGCCCTCAATCTTTCCCAGAATCAGGGTATTTTCAAATTAGTCAGCCCTTTGCATCAGGTGGCCAAAGTACTGGAGTTTCAGCTTCAACATCTGTCCTTCCAATGAACACCCAGGACTGATCTCCTTTAGGATGGACTGGTTGGATCTCCTTGCACTCCAGGGGACTCTCAAGAGTCTTCTCCAACACCACAGTTCAAAAGCATCAATTCTTCAGTGCTCAGCCTTTTTCACTGTCCAAATCTCACATCCGTACATGACTACTGGAAAAACCATAGCCTTGACTAGACGGACCTTTATTGACAAAGTAATGTCTCTGCTTTTTAATATGCTGTCTAGATTGGTCATAACTTTCCTTCCAAGGAGTAAGTCTCAATTCCATGAGTCAGTATGTGGCTTTCACTCTAACCTCATAAGTCGTGGCTCTTCGTAGAGGAAAGAGAAAATGTCTTTTCATTACCCATCAAAATGTTAGGCATCCATATCACTTCTTTTCCTCTTCAATATGGTATGACTAATAACAATCCTTTTCTACACTTTTACAATTTTCTGGAGCAACACAGACTACCTTACATTTTTCTGCATTCTATGGAGAAATTTTTTTGTTTATTTTATATTTTATTGTAGTCATGTACAGAATTACTATCTGGGGATCCACAATCCCATTGAGCATGACTGAGAAAAAGATTAGGAAGGAGATAGAGGAGTATATCTTCACTTTTATGACAGAAAATTTTGGTTTTTCCCAACATATAAAAGAGGCAAAGTGTAGAATTTATAATTCTCTATTTTATAATAAGTGTAGAAGGAGCACCAGTCTTTATGGAATACTGACCTTAACCTTGTACCAATAGACACTTACATAGCCTTTGTTTAATTCAGTTTGAACTCTGCCAATTTGAACAAAGAGAAAAATGTTGCTGTTTTAATGAATTTCTCTAACTTTACCATTTTAATGGCTTTCCTTCCATTGTTTTTTCTATAAATGGTTGATTATATAGTTCTTACATAACTCTAGTAACTCAGTAATTATGTTAACTTTTTTCATTTACTCCTTCTGCATTTTTATATTGTTGGCATATACAGTTATAACTAAATAATAACCATATAATCCCTTGGTATGGAGTGGATATGCTATATAATTAACTGTTTCTCATAGATTTTAAGTTGTTACCATTGTTGATATTTCTAGAATAAAAATCTTTGCCATAAAATTTCTTTGTTGTTGTTGTTTATATTTAGGATTTTTCCTTAGCATAAATTGTCAACAGTAAAATAAATAGGAAATAGGGCAGCATAAATGCTAACAGAATAAAAACAGTGATTAAATTTTGCATTTGCATTGCAAATTATTAAAAATAATTGTTATAGAAATAATACTAGTAAAGCTATTACTCTGTTACTCTTATACAGTGGTAATAACATATTAAAATAGGCTTTATTGACTATGCCAATATAAACTGTGGAAAGTTCTGAAAGAGATGGAGATACCAGACCATCTGACCTGTCTCTTGAGAAATCTGTATGCAGATCAGGAAGCAACAGTTAGAACTGGACATGGAACAACAGACTGGTTCCAAATCTGAAAAGGAGTACGCCAAGGCTGCATATTGTCACCCTGCTTATTTAACTTATATGCAGAGTACATCATGAGATATGCTGGGCTGGAGGAAGCACAAGCTGGAATCAAGATTGCCGGGAGAAATATTAATAACCTCAGATATGCAGATGACACCACACTTATGGCAGAAAGTGAAGAGAAACTCAAAAGCCTCTTGATGAAAGTGAAAGAGGAGAGTGAAAAAGTTGGCTTAAAGCTCAACATTCAGAAAACTAAGATCATGGCATCTGTTCCCATGACTTCATGAGAAATAGATGGGGAAACAGTGGAAACTGTGTCAGACTTTATTTTTGGGGGCTCCAAAATCACTGCAGATGGTGATTGCAGCCATGAAATCAAAAGACGCCTACTCCTTAGAAGGAAAGTTATGGCCAACCTGGATAACATATTACAAAGCAGAGACATTACTTTGCCAACAAAGGTCTGTCTTGTCAAGGTTATGGTTTTTCCACTGGTCATGTATGGATATGAGAGTTCGACAGTGAAAAAGGCTGAGCACCGAAGAATTAATGATTTTGAACTGTGGTGTTGGAGAAGACTCTTGAGAGTCCCCTGGAGTGCAAGGAGATCCAACCAGTCCATCGTAAAAGAGATCAGTCATGGGTATTCATTGGAAGTACTGATGTTAAAGCTGAAACTCCAATACTTTGGCCACCTCATGTGAAGAGTTGACTCATTGGAAAAGACCCTGATGCTGGGAAGGACTGGGGGCAGGTGAGAAGGGAAAGACAGAGGATGAGATGGTTAGACGGCGTCACCAACTCGATGGACACAGGTTTGGGTGGACTCCAGGAGTTGGTGATGGACAGGGAGGCCTGGCGTGCTGTGGTTCATGGGGTTGCAAAGAGTTGAATACAACTGAGTGACTAAACTGAACATATTAAAATGGTACAATTCTTTGGAAAACAATCTGATGTATTATTTTTTATATCCAATGACTGAGCACTACATTTCTGGGAGCCTCCCCAAATAAAATAGTGCAAAAAAGAGAACTATCATTACAAAATGATCATTACAACTTTGTTAATTTATTTACTAGTTCCAATCTTATAAGTGAAAATTGCTCTTTCATTATTATAAGAACAATGCATATCCATTTAAACAATATGTAAGAACAAGACCTATCCCCTCTCGGTTCCATTTTCTAGAGTTAACTGCTCCTAAGGACTCCTTTACTAAATTTTAATAGTTTTCTATTCAGATTTATGTGAATACATACTTCTTTGAGCACAAATTTACACCATACAAATTGTTCTTCAATTTGCTATTTTCATTTACTGTCATATCTTAGACATCTTTCCATTTTGATACATACAACTCATTCTTTTGAAGAGCCAAATAGTTTTCCATTGTATGACTGCACAATTCTTTATGTATCCAATACTCATTTTGAGTTGTATGCATTTTTTTCTCTGTTACAAAGAATGTTGCAAAGGACATCTTTTTACATAAATCTCTCTATACTTAGAAGAATAATTATAGGATATTCTTGGCTAAATAGGGCTAAATAGAGGGTATTATTCATTTTAAATTCAGGTAGATTAATCCTACCTGGCTTCCAAAGTCAATCTATATTCCTACCAACAGTTTTCAACAATGCCTGTTTCCTCCTATTCTTCACAACACAAAGTATTCTCAAACTTTTAAATCTCAGCTAACATAATAAGAACTTGTTTTATCCACAAGTAGTTGTGTTCTTTAAGGTACCTGGAGAGAAGTCAGTAGAAGACACATCACCAGTTACAAAGAGGTGAACAACATAAGAGAAAAACCATATGCCATGAAATCACAAAGTCAAAAAATCATGTCTTGAAGAGTTGTTGAGCTGATATGCTTCAAATTCCTCATCTATTATTCAAAATTTACATCTTTTTAACTTTACACAAACACATTGGTGCAGGTACACACCCTAACAAAAATACATTAATATTCTTGGGAATGTGACAAACCACTTATACTCATTTCACAGGAAAGGAGACTGAGATTCAGAAAGTGGAAAGACTTTCTATTGTCACACAACTACTTCCAGACAGAACAAGTTGCATCGAGACTCAACCTCAGGAACAAAATAATTTCCAAGGTAATATGCAAGTGTAATATGGTTTTATATACAATATATTATAGATCATGGTACAATAAAGCTGGTTAATTTGTCATTTTATTAGTGGAAATCTCTTCTAATGAGTACAGTAATAACTAACATTTACAATGGACAACTGACAAAAGATTAACTTCTGTTCTCTGTAGTTTTAGATTTATGGGTTTAGTGCTGAATGTATTTTGTTCCAATTATTTGAAATTAACCATAGATGTGTGTTAGATTTTGAAGCCAGAATGTGAGTTTCCAAAGCAATTCCCAATTTTCCCAGATGCAAAGGATATTTTTGCAAAACTGCTGAAATAAGAAAGAAAAGAGAAACAGAAAGGAGCCTGGATTGGGTCTGATTTGAACAGGATACATACAGCTGTGTGTCCTCTGTAATTCTATTTTTTTTAATCACATGAGCATTTTCTCATGTCATTAAATACTCTTTGAAATTTAATGCCTACAAATAAATCAATTTATTCAATTCCCTCTCAAATTATTTTTATTTTTCTATGTCATGAATAATATTTCAAAAAACAATCTTATAGGTAAAATTTTTGTATGTATCTCTAATGATTACCTTGGTAAAAATTCATAGAAGTGGGTGTATTAGGCCTAAATATACAAAATTTTAAGAGTCCACATGCTTTTCCTGAAAGACTAGTCCCAGTGAAAATACCTACCAAGAGTGTATTTGTGTGCATATTTTCCTTCATTCCTCCAGTATTGAGCACTATTAGTACTTTGAAAGATTTTTGAAATGGAGAATCTGGGCAATGACAATATGGATATTCCCCCTATACACTCCTCCCACTTTTTCAAACTTTATATTTTGTTAGTTTGCTTTTATATTTAAGTAGATTAAGTTTGGTTGGGCATACACGACTAAGAATTGTGACAATATGGCAGCCATTAAGTCTAACCCTGCATGATCCTGTAACTATAATGGGGAGTCAATGAAAGAAGTTATCACTCTGATGGAAAGTTTCAAAAAAGGACTGATAGAAGCCAGGTTGGCAAAAAGGAGGTAAGGGTGTGTTCTAGACACAGGAAAACTCAGAAGTTCAAATAAGCAGAACTTGTTCCCTTTAGGGACAACTGTTTTGATAAACTGACTTAAAATAGGGTTGGTTTGACTCTAAACTCTCCTTGGTGGTTTTCTCTTTTCATCTCACTGAAAAACCTCCTCCCTCAAAATCAGTGAATTAAGAATGATCAAGAAAGTGAATGCTGAGGAACTAGGTAAATGGTTTCAATTTTCAAAACCACGTTTCCTCTGGTCAGAGATCACCTGTTCTCTGCAGACACTTGGCTTGATTGGGATTCTCATAGCCCACTTTTCCATGCCTGCTAATTTAAAGAAAACCCAATATACTCATGTTTTCCCAGTTTGCTTTTTTGCATTCTTAATCAACACACCACTAGGCAGAATCTTCCTTAGGCTGCGGAATCTGAGCTGACAGTTTTCAATTTGGTCCTTCCAATAAAATTCTTTGGCTAAATATAAGTTTTTTTTCTCAGTGAACAGAGGGAAGAAAAGTTTTTGTAAGCCTGTTTTTAGAGATTATGTTTTAATTAGTTATCTCAAGTATAGAATACCCCCCCATCCATCTGTAAACTAGTATTCAAGTCTGACCACCTCATTATGTACAAACAGATTAAAAAAAAGAAAAAGAAAAGGCAACCATCTGGATAACTGATATAACGGCAAAAGTCAGAGTCCTTAAAACACTCTGTGTTTACATGTAGTTTCCTCTTATTATTTATTCATTCATTTCTGTACTTCTATAGTCCATGTCCAGAAAAGGATTTGTGGCTTTGTATAATTGGGCTGCTAACAAGCCTCATCTTGTGCTGAACAACAATAGCCTTTTCTTCACTCCTCAAAGTGCATTACGGTACATAAATGTTCATAGAGGCTTTATTTATAATAGCCTTAAACTGAAAGCAACCCAGATGTCCTCTAGCAAGTTAAAAAACTCTGATACATCCATACAATGGAATATTACTCTGCAATATAAAGGCATGAGCTATTGACACATTCAACCTCGGACAGGTCTCAAGGGCATCATGATTAGTGAGAAAAGCCAATCTCCAAAAGGTTGTATACTGTATGATTCCATTTATGTAATATTTTCTAAATGAGAAAATTGTAGAGACAGAAGACAAATGAATGGTTCCTAGGGAACAGAGACAGAAATCAGGCATTGGTGAGGTGCTGAAGAACAAACAAGAGGAAGGTCCTTTGTAGTGATGGAATGGTTCTGTATCCTGGCTAAGGCAGGAGTTACACAACTGTTTACATGGGGCCAAGCAGCATAAAACCACACACACATGCACACACAAATGAGTGTGCATAAAAACTGGTGACAACTGAGTCAGAACTATAGTCTAGTGACTATCATAGCATTAAACCAATATCATTTTTTTTGGTTTTAATATTACACTACAGTTATATAAGAGACTACCACTGGAGGAGACTAGTGAAGGGTTCACTATATATTCCTTTTGCAACTTCTTGTGGGTCTATAATTTTAAAGTTTAAAAAATACATCAGGGTTCCCACCTGTTTTCCCTTTGCTGGGACCATTAATGCCCTACATTCAATCATCAGACCCCTAACTTTTTTTTAATTAATTAATTTATTTTAATTGGAGGCTAATTACTTTACAATACTGTAGTGGTTTCTGCCATACATTAATATGCATCAGTCATGGGAGGGAAGTGGGATGGGGGTTCAGAATGCGGGACACATGAACCCCTAACATTTTAACTTCTACTAGGCAAGTCGTCCTAAGTTCCCCAGACTGTTTGCTTCCCTCTGTTATATGTTCTCATGACACTTCATATTTCTTCTTTGGGTCTAGCACAATAGCTCTTAAATAATTCCATTAGTGTAACATAGTATTTAATACCTGCTTTTCCCAGACTATAAATTTTCAAAAGACACCAAATTCACTACTGTATCTTTAGTACTTGATATATTCCTTAAAATGTTGTAGGTGCTTAGTCAATATTTGTTGAAATAAGGAAGGAGAATGACATAGCCCATGAGCAAGGATTTCTGTAAGTCACAGCTGGGGAATTTCAGTCTGAATATGAAGATGAGATCATGGAGAAAGTCAGTCTATTGCTAATAAGTAGCTCATCACATTTTATACAGATGTCTGGTATAAAGAGCATAAATATTAATGCACACCCTGCAAAACCCTCAGTTCATTTAGAACCAATCAAATGTGTTTATTCAATTATTTTCACCCAATCAAGAACATTTTGACTATTTTGTTTGTCATTGGTAACGTACAGTCTCCATCCCCATTCTCTGTCCTCTGAGGTATTTTCCCAACAAAGCATGTTGGAACAAATTCTAACATTCCTGGTGTTCAGTGGCTTTCAAAGATGTCCCCAGGGCCCAGATAAAACATCAAGGAGAGAACTGGCCATTGACACTTGAAACATTTCTGTCCCCTATTTTCAGAAACCTACCTTCTCTCAACTTAAGTTATCTCATTCCTTCATACCTTCTTCTAGCTGTTAGCTACTTCCAGTGTGGTATGCAGGTGCGCACACACACACACACACACACACACACACACACACACACACACACACA